>OY744527.1:66640088-66780088 GCA_963556195.1 Sepiola atlantica | reverse complement strand
TGAACAGTGTCAATATTATTCCTCATATCTACACACACACACATGTATATATATATATATATATATATATATATATATATATATATATATATATATACATCTATATATATATACATCTAAACTTAAAAATATTTGTATATATATATAGTATGTCTAGCTATAATAATACAAATTAAATAAAGTGGACGATCGAAGAGGTGTGAGAGCTAATATATTTGGTTTAAAACTATATGTAACATATGCTGTGGTTTCATCTTGATGGGCTTACCTTTTCCATTTGTTAAAAAAGTATACGCCAAGTTCAATCGTCAGCGTTCGGAATGAGGTCAGACCACGATGATAAATGGCGATATATTGATTAAAACCCGGTGCATTCTTTGAATGTTTTTCTGAAAGAAAATATATATATATATATATATATATATATATATATATATATATATATATATGCTCCATGCGAGCTGTTTCGCTGTATCACACCTCTTCAGTGCGGCCAGACCCGTTAGTGCCTAAAGCCCAGATTGAAAATAAACCGTCGAGCTGTCAGTCGGCGCTCCAACCCATGCGCTATCATATGACACTGACTGAATGTAAGTAATATATCAATGTAAACATTGTCAAGTGCCGGAGCTCGAATTAGCTTTCCCAAATGAGCTATGCTCTAAAGCTAATGGCAGTTGGCGATATCCTTACAAAATAAGCTCTACCCAAGGGAGCTTCATATACTTATCCACGTACAGACTGTTTCGTCAGTATACACATATATATATATATATATATATATATATATATATATATATATATATATATATATATATATATATATATATATATAAAAGAGGGTAGTGCAGTATTAGTGCAGTTCCAACGAGAAAAACGTATATATGTAAAGGAGTAAGGCTACCAACATTTGTAGAATGTTTTTTTCAACATTTATTTATTATTTGGTTGTTTTATCATTTTATAATTTTATATAACGCGTTTCAAGCGGTGGTCTGCTTTCATCAGATATATAAATTCATTTTCTATATATATATATATATATATATATATATATATATATATATATATATATATATATATATATATATATATATATATATATATATATATATATATCGGGGGTGAGTAGATTAATTGTTATGAGATTGCGTAGCTTTGATGGAGGATATATTTTGTGGTTCATCTAGGGGTATCTAATATGTTTACTATCATTATCATATGCATTCGTGTCGGGTTTATGTATTTGGTAAATTTTGTTGGTTTTATCTAATAGGGTTTATGAATCTATTATAGGGTATAGGAAAGAAACGTCTTAAACATTTATAATTCCATTAATTTTGAGGGATTTGATAGTTATATTTTGAGGTGTGTAATTAGGACTGTTCATGTATTCACCATGTTAGAAAACTTAAGAGATGAGGTATCTACTGATATATGTTGTATATGTGGTGGATATTGTTAGGTTTTATTGAAGTGTGTAGGGAGAATGTACTTGCGCTTGTAGCATGTGCAATATATCCGGGGGTTGTTATGTTGTAGATAAAACGTTGAGTATAACTTTGGAAAGGTTTTGCCGAATGGGTAGCAATTTAATATGTTATTGTTATTTTAAATTTTTTTAATTATAAAATGTTATGGGGTTCATTGTTTTTTTAGGGGGTGATTGGTGATATAGGTATTATTATTATTGTCACTTCATTTGGCTAGCAGGACTTTTTTGTAGAGCCACTTTTTGAAGACTTCGGTTTTGGTTCATGCAATTTATGGAAGTGTTGTTGATTGCTTGTAGACTCCTAAATTTATCTGTGGTACATATGGGTACATCTTGGAGGTAAGGCTGTAAGACTTTTGTTTGTCGATGACTCTCCATTCTATTTTATAGGGTGTGTTTGACCTTTTGCGTTCAACTATAGTAGTTGCTAGTAAAGTGACGTGGTTTTTTGCGGTATCGAAATGTGTTGTTGTGTGCATAGAGTTTTTGTTTAAAAGTGCCTTCAGTTCAATATATATTTTCTACCTCTTGGTAAACTAACCGTATATGACTTTGGCCTCGTATACAATGGTACTGATTGTGCATCCTCCTCCTAAGAGACACACCTCCCATGTTTTGCATTATCAGCGAAAGTTTGGGGGGATTGGTTGATGATGTTGGTTTAGAGGCTAAGATATATCCTCCGGATAAAAAGCAAAATAACTTATTTTAGTTGTGTTTCTGTTAAAAAGTTTATTGAACGTGTTTGATAGTAGGAAATGTTTGTCTATTACTTTAAGAACAACATTCTATTTTACACTGAGGGGAATAAGAATCATATATATATATATATATATACATATATACGTATATATATATATATATATATATATATAGACATATATATATACACGTATATCAATATCTACAGATACATATATTAATATAGTTATATATACATATATATATAAATCTAATATATATATATATATATATCTACATCTAATATATACATATATTTATATATATATATACATCTAATATATATATATATATATGCATCTGCTATATATATATATATATATATATATATATATATCAACATCTAATATATATATATATATATATATATATATATATTTACATTTAATATATATATATATATTTATATACACGTGCTGGTCAAAAAAATAGAACATATGTATAAAACTGTAAAAATCATTCCGTTTGAGATAATTTTCGGCTTTTAAATTGTGTAGGCGAAATATTCTATATGTAAATAACAATTACAACTATTGTTAATCATTTGTAATATTTGCATATGTCAGACTTTATTGTCACAGAGTAGTTTATTGTCACATTGGGAAATTCAGCGTTTCAATTTAATAGAACATTATTCGTTGAGAAATCTTAAACTCAAAAAATTTCTGTGTTTAAAAAAAATTTGCAAGTAATTTAATCATAATCTCTCATTATGTGTCGCTCTAAAGACATATCTTTGTTTGAGAAGCAGCGAATGTTCGATTTGCGGGAAGTAGGAAAGACGCACATGGAAATCGCAACCAAGGTCGGATGTTCAAAATCGGTAGTGACCAAAGTGCTCCAGAAAGATGTTAAGGTTGTTTCCAACAGCAATTGCAAGAAATGCGGACGAAAGAAAAGCACCACTGAAAGACAAGACCGGGCACTGGACAAGGTGGCAAAGAAAAGTCGATTACAGTCAACAAGCCACATTACTAAAAGTGGAAACAGGCTTCTGGTGCCGACGTTTCACGAAGCACTACCTACCGAAGGCTCCAGCAACTGGGATACCAAAATCGTATAGCTGCCACCAAACCGCTCCTTAACAAAAATCAGATGTTGAAGAGGCTACGATGGGCAACTGCTCATCAAACCTGGACTACAGACGAATGGCGGCGTGTGATCTTTTCAGATGAGTCTCGATTTTGTATTCTCTTCGGCAACCAAGGGCCACGTGTTTGGCGAAGATCCACGGAACGGTATAACCAAGAATGCGTCAAGAAGTCTGTGAAGTTCCCGCAGTCTTGCATGGTTTTGGGCTGTATGAGTGCTAAGGGTGTTGGTAATTTCTGCTTCATCAAAGGAAATGTAAACGCAACAGTGTACCAAGATATCATGGAAGCTAATTTACTGTAAGTGCTGGATAATCAGTTTGACAGTGACGCCACATACATCATTTTTCAACATGACTGGGCACCGACACACTCTGCCAAGTCCACAACTTCCTGGCTTCGAGAACAATCGATCCCTGTTCTTGAATGGCCGGCGAACTCGCCAGATTTTAACGTTATTGAAGCCTTGTGGGATCAGATGAAGAGGAAGCTTCGCAAAGAAAAACCTACTACCTTTGCACATCTCACAGATTGTCCTCAATAAGAATGAGAGATTATGATTAAATTACTTGCAAAATCTTTTTAAACACATAAATTTTTTGAGTTTGAGATTACTCAACGAATAATGTTCTATTAAATTGAAACGTTGAATTTCCTAATATGACAATAAACTACTCTGTGACAATCATGTCTGATAGATGCAAATATGACAAATGATTAAAAATAGTTGAAATTGTTATTTACATATAGAATATTTCGCCTACACAATTTAAAAGCAGAAAATTATCTCAAACGGAATGATTTTTACAGTTTTATACATATGTTCTATTTTTTTGACCAGCACGAGTATATAATTACATCTAATAAATATAAATATATATATATATATATATCTACATCTTATATATATACATATATATGTATATATATATATCTACACCTAATATATATATATATATATATATATATATATATATATATATATATGTGTGTGTGTGTATATATATCTACATCTAATATATATATATACATATATATATATATATATATATATATATATATATATGTGTGTGTGTGTGTGTATATATGCATCTACATCTAATACATATATATATATGTAATAAGTTTTTAAAAGTTGAAGGCAATGCGAAGTTCCGGATCGCTGGAAGCTGTGAAGAACAAAAACAAAACAAAACCGAAATAAGTCGGATATAGATCGAAAAGGCTCGTTTATTTTTGTTGACGAACTTACAAGACATCAAGGGTGTTAGTTTGTAATATTCCGGATTATAAAGGATAAAATGCCAGCGCTCCTTGCATTTTCTCGGAATCCGGGATTTTTCTTTTATTTATTTTTGACAAGAAGAGGAAAAAAAATATCTCGAAATATATCAAATTGATCTTTGATAATCCGGAATATAACAAACTAACACCCTTGATGTTTTGTAAGTTCGTCTTGAAAAATCAACAAGCCTTTTCGATCTATATCCGACTTATTTCGGTGTTGTTTTGTTTTTGTTCTTCACAGCTTCCAGCGATCCGGAACTTCGCATTGCCTTCAACCTTTTTAAAACTTTTATTATTACTCCCAGCAATACTTCCAGCAAACAACCAATTTCTATTATATATATATATATATATATATATATATATATATATATATATATTATCTCTCTCTATATATATATATATTAAATATATATATATATATATACATCTAACATATATATATACATCTAATATATATATATCATATATATATATATATATATATCTTTATCTTATATATCTTTATCTAATATATATATATATATATATATATATATATATATATATATATATATCGCTAGGAAACGCCTACTGCCACTAACGCTTAAGGCATTGCTCATTGGGTAAACACAATTATACCTCTCTGGCACTTCACGCTGTTTACATTGAATTTACGTTTACATTCAGCAAATGATAGCGCAGCAGTTAGAGACGCCGACCTCCAGATTAGCAGTCGCTTTTCAATCACGGCTTCAGGTGTTGCATTCCTCGCCCCACTGAAACGATGTTTTAGAGCGAAACAGTCTGTATATGGATGACTTTATGCTCCACATCTTGGATAAAGCTTTCGTTAGGAAATCGCCAACTGGCATTAGCTTCTAAGGGTAAAAGGAATTAGAGCTCCCTGACTCTTGACAATGTTTACATTGAGATTTTACTAACATTCAGCAGGTGTCTAATGATAGGGCCGGGGTACGAAGAGGCGAATGTCAAATTAGCAGTCGTGTTTTCGATGATTATATGCTACTGTTCTAGGGTTACACTCTGGTAAGGAAATTGTCAATTGCTACAAGCTTTTTAGGCATTGGCTATTGGGTAACAAGAATACGAGTTCTCCGATAATTGATAATGCTTACACTGAGATTTAGCTTATATTAAACAGGTGTCAGATGATAGCGCATTGGTTAGAAGCGCCGACTGCCAGCTTAGCAGTCGCGTTTCGATCTCGGCTTCAGGCCCTTGCATGTCTAGCCGCACAGAATAGATGTGATACAGCACGTTCGTATGTGGATTACTATATGCTCTTCTTTTTCAATAGAGCTCTCGTAATTAAATCGCAACTGCCACTAGATTTAAAGGCATTTCTCACTGGATATAAACAATTCGACCTGTTTACGTTAAGATTTCGCTCCAATGATAGCGTCATCCGATCCCGGCTTAAGGCACTACATCTCTAACCGCACTGAAGAGCTGGCATACAGTGAAACAGTCTGCATATAAATGACTATATACTTCTCTTCTTGGGTAGAGCTCTCGTAAGGAAATCGCCAACTGCTACTAAATGTTAAGGCATTGCACATCGGCTAAAACAGTGTGTTGCTTAACTTCGTTGCTCCTAATATTACAAACCATGCGTTAACTTCTCTGATGTGGATATAGCTGAAAAAACGAGAACCCTACTGACTAAAATAGGAAATAGCAAAATGATATTTACGGATCTAACACAAAGTA
Organism: Sepiola atlantica; assembly: GCA_963556195.1. NCBI lineage: Eukaryota > Metazoa > Mollusca > Cephalopoda > Sepiida > Sepiolidae > Sepiola > Sepiola atlantica. Next base: position 66,773,761 of record OY744527.1, on the reverse strand, counting down.
GCATTAATTAAAGTAGTTTGTATTGAACTACTATTTATCTAGGTCAATAACTATTTGGGGGTTAGGGTCAGTAGATTAGAATGATTTCTAGCTGAAAATAAGGAATGATATGGTTGTACTAGGTAATCATGCTGGAATAAGGTCAATTTATGAGGAAGATCGGCTTTGATGCATCACATGAATGTGTTTTAAAACTTATATAAAAATATGGCATTTTAAAAAATAATGTGTGGCTTTATTCATTTTCATCGGATCTTTTGGATATAGACTGTAATATTGTGAACCAACTAGTTTGATAAAAGTTCACTGTGTCAACTTTGCGCGCTTTCGTGCTCTTACTTAGACCAAATTAAGTAGCCAATTAGAATTATTGAAGTATATTAGCCACAACACAAAAGTCAGAATGCATAAATATCTTTATTAAAAAATGTTGGAAAAAAATCAAATTTGGTAAAAGGTTACGTCCTATGCCGCCTCTTTCTCATATTAATGACAGTATTATGATTAATTCACTCAATTCTCTAATTACCGGAAAGTGTCGCAGAAAATTATTTAGTAATTTAATTAATTGATTAATGAATTAATCCGATAGTGAATAACGATGAAAACAAACGATTTCGTAAGAGCATAAGACGCATTGTCTTGATATTGGCGTAGTAAAAATGACAGGCATTGATCTGATTCTGTATACATATGTGGGTGTGTGAACGTACGTATATGTGAAACGAAGTTAAAAAATAATCGGATGGAATGAGATAAAATTGAAAATGGGAGATTTACCACTTCAGAATAAATATCAAGGGTTTGACCAAAATCTTACATGTTTGTTAACATGAATAACCAATCGAACAAGTGTCAGGTCTTCTCGCTGCTTTCCAATGTTTGGCTTGTAACTCTAGAGGAAGATCTTCCCTTACCGTTTTGTCTCATATGTTTATAACAAGATTGCGTCAGCATGAAACATCGATATCTGTAGGTAATAAATACTTAATATTTATTCATAAAATATTATTATATAGCCCCCTTTACTAAGGAGGGGCACTCTAAGTGAATTTAATAACACGCAGTAATACTAGCTTCATTGCGAGATTACACCCGGTGTGTTGTTGTTGTTATTGATCACTCTTCACTTCTTGCTGTAAATACTCGTTGCCTTGACATTTACAAAGTTAAATTCATCCTAACTTCCAAGCTAATTTGCTAGAGAGAGCCGAGTGGCTAAGTGTTTCTGGGCTTGAAACCGACGTTACGAATGTTGTACTAATTGTTCTGTATCATATATATATATATATATATATATATATATATATATATATATATATATATATATATATATAATAAACATTTTATACGTACATACAAGTAATCCATACACTTTCTTCTGGCTCACAGCCGCCATTAGTATAGGTAAGTTAGACAGGAATAGAATATCCGATATTGATATCTACAGTCTTGCGTTTTACCTCCGAACCATGATCTTATCCTAGAAATATGTACAGTTTTTATCACCTAAATATTTCATGTATTTCTTGTATATTTTTATTGGTGATAGTAGCGTTTGTTTCCTAGCCTTCCACTTTTTCGATTGTTTACTTCCTAAGTGATACAAATTAATGCAGAAAATTGCATTATTTGCCGTCCGTAACTTCATAGGACGGATTTCTCGTTAATATATATATATATATATATATATATATATATATATATATATACATATATATATATATATATATATATATATATATATATATATATATATATTCATTTTATACTTTTATGTACGTAAAAATAATAAAAAGATATATATATATAAAAGTATATATATATATATATATATATATATATATATATATACATTTACATATTCTTTTACCTGGATCAGTATGGAGGCTCCCCACTACTAATAAGGTCGAGCAAAGTTTGAGGCATCCAAATATTTATATGGCAATACGACTCTTTATAAATGATCGAAATATATATAAATAGAAAGAGAGAGACTTGTTCGACGAGAGTGACGGTACTATCTCCTCTCTCATCGAAGCAAAACATCAAGCATGTTTAACCCTAGTGAATCAGCTTACATATGCTGATAAAATGCTCACAAGCAAGCTGTAGCAGTATGTCGAAGAGGGATCTGAGAAGCCCATAACACCTAGTGACAAAGAAAAGATGCAGCGATACAAGACTATGCTGACCAGTGAGATCTGCGCAGCTTCTATGCGGCAACCAAATAAATGTTAGGTCTTAAACAGTCATTAGTGGGTGTCTTGAACGACGCGGATGGAGCCACAACCATCAGTGACAGTGAAAGCATTCTAGCAAAATGGAGGTCCTATTTTGAGAATCCCCTCAACAATCATGTTGACACCACAGATGATCTCCTGAGAATGACCCTTCAGAATCCTGTCTGCCATTGGATGCCACTTAACCTCTCCATCCAGGAGTTCAACAAAGTTATGTAACGGATAAAATCCGGCAAACCCCTGGGCCTGACAACGTTCCACTGGAGTTCACTAGTGACTGTGGCTCCAGCTTATGTACTGTATTTAGATCCTTGGAGGCGTATGCGATGCAACCATTGTAACAATTTTAAAAAAGAAGGGCCGAGAGCATTTTAATAATTACCAAAGAATATCATTACTGAGTATCGCATGTCAGATCTTGGTCCGCATTCTCTTTAACCGTCTCCTCATCCTCGTAGAAGACGTCCTACCAGAGACTCAATGCGACGTCCGACCTTCTCGAAGGATTATAAGCACGATCTGCTCTGCGCGACAATTACAAGAGAATCGCGTCGAAATACAGCAGCCTTTTGGAGCAATAAAACCTTCAGTAAAGTACCAAGACAAGTCATATGAGCAATTCTTTCCAACTTCGGCAGGCCACAAAATGTTGTCACGCTGGTGCGCGTCTTCCATGATTGAACGGTCGGGAGAGTATGCCATCAGAAATTTCCCTCTCACTTATTTCCTATAAATGGTGGCATGAAACAGGGATGTGTTCTCTCTCAAACGTGTCTCTCTGTGTACACAGCAGCATTACTTAATGAGATTCCCCAATACACACTTTCAATCGGCCTTCGTTTCTGCACGGATGGTGGCGTTTTCAACCTGCTCGATTTTGCGCCAGAACTGGGGCAACCATGTGTTCAGTACGAAGGACATCCAGATGTTAGCAGACACATACAACACAGCCTACGAACGTTCTGGGATGCAAGTGAATACAGACAAAACGAAAACACTCGTCCAACTTCCAGCGCTGGGCTTCTGCCCTCAAACACTAACACCATTGTAAATGACCAACGACTAGAGGAAAATGATCAGTTTTCATACCTAGACACCATCTGAACATCTACCCCTACTCGTAAGAAGGATGTGGAGAACAGGATCAGAGCAGTCTATTCAGCCTTTGGTCGATTAAATTGCCGTGTATCGAACAACCATGAACTGACGATGGCCACTAAAATCATGGTCTTCTGGGTAGTTGTTCTATCTACACTTCTATATGTATGCGAAACCTGGACCTTATGCAGACACGATATACAAGATCTAAGGTGCTTCCAGACAAAAGAAAATCTGAGGCAAATTCTAACAATCCCTTGGGAGAGCAACGGTCGTAACACATAAATGTTACAACGAGCTACAGTGGCACGCATTGAAGTCGGACAGGCCACGTACACATAATGGGTTAATCCAGGCTCCCCAAGAAAATACTCGATAGCGAGCTTGTCAACAGGAGCAGACGACGATGCGTCCCGGAAATGCGCTGAGGGCCAGCTGAAGCGCACCCTGCCCCTAACCAACGTAGACGCATCTTCGTGAAGGACCTGAACAGGTGGAGGAAAACTCATCAATGCATCGCTCACTTTGAGAAGAGGTGTAGGGAAAATGAAGAGGCAAGACAAAGGAGAAGAGAGTGGTATGAACAAATTCATCCGTCCATATCATTGAGACTAATAACACTCAACCCAAATAGACACTCCTTCTGTTTACAGAGCGAGGGCCGTGTAAAATGTACGTGAATAGTCCCCACAGTTTTAAGATCGTACATTGAGTGAGTACAAGTCGAGATGGTAGATCAGTTGATGCTGAAGTTCGTTACACACAACGGTTTTTTACGCAAACGGTCGGTTATAGAAGACCCGTATGTGTTTATTAGAACGTCCGGTGACCGGAAGGTTACATTCCTAATTTCACTAGGTATGTGTATCTGTACTCTGTTGTCCAATCTTAACGCCGTTCTTTCCACCTAGTCAGCACTGCAACTACATTGAAAATAATAAATCAAATTATTTTTTGTGATGGGGAGGGGGGGGGAGAACGTCTTTGTGAGAGGGCGTCAGCAAGGGTTTTGTACATAACACAACACGTGCCTTCGACGCAAGATAGCAATTTTCCACTGCTGAGCTAATTTGTTTGGCGAACTTCTCACTTACTTCGCCTTATCAAGGCAAACCAAGGTTCGTTTTTTTTTATCTAGCCACATGTTTTTTTAATAAAATTAGTTTTCCTGATTGATATGATAGTGCTACCGGCAAGGCACGAACTTAAAAACATGCATGCAGTGTATGTAGGCATAGTTATGGGTCGTATATCTCAGTTGTAAGATTACATGGATTTACACAGCAAGTATAGCATTTCCCATAAATGTCGCACTAAATGAGATAACACCTCTGAAAAAAAACCCGGATAGTTGAATCTGAAAATTCAATAGTATAGAAAACATCACATAATTTATTTACTTGCACAAATTATTTGAAATCGAATCGAAAAACGTTGAATGAGGAATTTGGGTCACAAATTCTCGCCTGTAAACCATACACAATATTCCACGATTTGTGGCAGGCTTTTGAGTATGAATGCGGAGAAGTAATACGATCATTAGCATTGGAGACTTTTCAATGTCTTGCATGAAAACATATACATATTTGTATGTGTCATGATAACTATAACATTACCAATATTTTTACCGAATGAGTCAGAATTCATCAACACCTAAAGCCACTCGAGGATAAGAATTAATTACATGGATGGATTGTCAATTAAGTAACAAAAAATGTTATGAGAAGTTTGCCAGTGATAAATGGGATAACTATTGTGATATTAGTATAGAAGAATACGATGTAGCCTTTAGGGAAGCAATACTGTGGTAAGTTTTCCACATAGGAAATATATAGTAAACAGATTTTCATGGAAATCTCATTTGATGTTAGGCTCACAGATGAGGGTAGCAAAGTTATGTGTAGTTGTGGGGAAAAGACGAGTTCTTGCTGGGAATGTCTTACAAGGAGGAACCACAAATAGACGCTAAGCGAATCTGTTTACACGAAAATAACGATAAAGCAGAGAAAGAGTAGAACCATCTATGAGAATAGTGCAATAGAGAACAGTAGAGATCATCCCACACTAAATTGCAAAGATAGTATTCTGAAAGAAAAGAGAATAAGAAAACATTTTCCAAGCATTTTTTAATGTGGAACCAACAAGTCGCGTTTCAGAAAGGCTGAAGGTGATTACTATTTAGATGAATAATATTTAAATAATTTTAACTGACATTTGCTTTTTTATACATCCGGCTAAAATGTAATTATTTTACTCACAGATCACTCTATTTGAAGATGTCTTCACTCAATCCTTAATGTTCATTATGCGTCGATTCACTAGACACGAGACACATTTCTAAATGTATTTGCATTTATATAAATAAACATAAACTCTATATATACATATAAATAATGAACTTATTTTATTTAATTAACCCTCGTATTTGCTCATTTCATTGGCTCTCTAATAATAAGAATAGCATGCTTTTCTATGTTGTAATATGTAAATCTAGTGTATAGTCTCTCGTTATCTTTACTTTTACGTTTTTAATCAGCTTATAGTCGACTATTCGTATTTCAAACATTATGAATACAGTGATATTTGACATTGTAATGATTTATATTGTCAGAAAATGTAAATTTAGACCTGCAGATCGTAGAGATTGATGGAAACTCATCTTCATTGTATTACTATATATTATTCCTTCGGATCTGTTACCTCAGACATTCAATACCAGATGCCAGGATTGATGAAGTCCTGGCGATGGTACATTTAAATTATTTCTGGCAAATGCGTTTCTCTCTTGTTAATTAAAAAAAACGAATAGTATTACATAAAATAACGTTGTTACGAGCTGCTCTAGGTACTCTTACTAGAAAATAAACAAAGAGTGTGATGTCTCAATGCACCTTCTGTCGCCGTTACAAGATCCTTCCATATACGTAGCAATTATTTTGTGTTAAGCTCCAAGGGAAATTATTCTGTCTATATAAATATAAAATTCTTGAATTTCACCATTGTGAACTGCCTTTGGAATGTCATCAAAGTTTAGTCGCATGTCGTTTATATATATATATATATATATATATATATATATATATATATATATATATATATATATATATATGTTTTTACATATATATGTATATATATATATATTTATATATATATATATATATATTTATATATATATATATATGCAAAAAAACATCTGTACATAGACACACGAATATGCGTACTATTCGACAGATTATTATATACATGTATATTAGTTAATAATGCATTCAATAAAAAATAATTATATAGCCATATATATATATATATATATGGGAAGAGAAGGATGAAGGTAATCCGACGTGATGGTAAAATGAAAAAGGAAAACCAAAAAACTGGATGTTTTTTTATGTGTACATCAACGTTTCGTCTTTATTTATAAGACTTCATCAGGATGATGATATAGGGAAAAGATATTTATTTTTCTTCCCAACATGTCTACCCTACATGTATCCGTGCTTGCATGATATCTTTTCCCTATATCATCATCCTGATGAAGTCTTATAAATAAAGACGAAACGTTGATGTACACATAAAAAAACATCCAGTTTTTTGGTTTTCCTTTTTCATTTTACCATATATATATATATATATATATATATATATATATATATACAGAGTGTTTCAAAAGTCTTGGGCACATTACAAGTTATTAAAAATTAAAATGTTCCCAATACTTTTGAAACACACTGTATATGTAGCGATATATATATATATATACTAGCAGGGCTACCCGGCGTTGTTCGGGTTATAGAATAGAAGAAAAATCGCGTGTGTAACATCTTTATATTCAAACTTCTATTTCTCTCCCTTTCTCTATAGCCGTCTCTTTATCTTTCTACTTTTCTCTTCTCTGGTCGCCCAATTTCACAGCTACTTTCTCATTTTGCCTTTTGCAAAAGCTGTTTCTTCCCCACCATTTCTCTTACGTTGGCCAGGACAAAAGTATGACATATTTCTATAAAAAGTACCACCTCTGTCTGTGCCTTCTATATAGGTACATAATATATAAGTACCTATCGCCACTCTGGTGTGAATGCTAAATCCGTATCTATTGTCGCCCAGGTGCGCATGGTATGTACGTACTTATCGCCATCCCTGTTCACATGCTATATACGTACCTATTACAGCCCCGGTGCGCATACTGTATACGTACCTATTGTCGTTGCACGGGGATCACTTCTCCAGTCGCCTTCCTTCCACAGTTGCCAGGAGTAAAAGATGTCACGTACATGGTTGCCAATTCACCCTGGCTACACTATCTCCGGCCTCCCCTAAACTCTGCACTACCTTTCCATTCCCTGGAGTAAAAATGTAACATTTCTATTAAAAGTACCATATTTGTCTTCATTATTAATGTTAATAAGGGTGTTTGTTTATTTACTTCTTCATGTCCGTGTATGTTAGATAAAATAACCTAGGTCGATCAGGCCCCTCTGACAGCAGTCTTTGTTAATGATAATAATGGTGTCTATTTACTTCTTTCATGTTTGTGTATGTTAGATTAAATAACCTAGGTTGATGTTGATCACCGATTAAATATTTTATATGAATATAATAAATGGTATCAATGGGGAAGAATATTTTTTTCTTTTAAATTCACCGATCGAGACATTATTTTATATGAATATAAATAATAGTGCTAACAATGGGGACCCTTCCTATACCATTCTACTTAGACTCCGTAATATACCATTCGGGTTGAACTCCAGGCCTTGACTCTTTCCTGAACATCAGGCTCTGACTCCTACACGAACAATTAGGACCTGACTACTTCCTGAAGAGCTGGCTCCGACTCCTTAAACATCAGGGTGACTCTTTCATATACTGCAAGCTCTGAATCTTTTCCGGAACCTCCAGCTTTGACTGTTTCACTGTTTGACTGCTCCCCGAACATCAGTTTTTTTTTAATCCTGTGCTATGGTGTGTATAATAAACACACCTGCTCTATCTAGGATATAGAACTCTATTTAATTGAACACTCGTTCTATGTAGGATAATGAGCACTTTTAAAATAAGGAGGCCAAGAGAGCACTATCACAATCAAGCGCCTAGAACTTGTTAAATTTCAATGTAAAAAAATGCTGACTGATTTGCTATTCTCTTTTACTGGATAACATTAAAAGCAGTGTTTAATTATTGATAACATTAAAGGGAAAATGCCAATGTTACCTTACTGTAAAGAATTTACTATTTTATGTTAACCTTCCACTAACCTTGCTCAGCAACAAATGTCTTAGCTGGGTTATTTAACATATATATATTATTTTTTTTCATATGTTAGAACAATGATGACCGACGACACTCTTTCCCACACTTCTGATGGTCTTGTGTCTAATTTGTGTTATGAGTAAATGTGGTATTGTGGTGACTAACATTCTAGTTATAGTAGGATATACATTTGTATTACTTTAGAACACTTTTGAAAGCCTTGTTTTGAATGTAATTTTTTCATATTTTCTGCAAGTAAATAATTCAAAGTTTAGTATTTGTTCAGATGGATGCTACAACCCTTAATTGGTAACTGAAGTCGGTACCAGTCTAAGTGTTTGGTTAACGTCCGTAAAAACTAAAAAGAATGAAAGTTTACAACTTGTTCAATAAAGCAAAAAGCAAATATAAGGTTATGAGTAAATGTGGTATTGTGGTGACTGATCATTCTAGTTAAAAGTAGAATAGACCGAATTTACAGAAAGCTGCTGTATTTAGGGTAAAGAACACCGACAGATTAAGCAGGTACACCTTACCAAGTGTTATACTGTTCTATCTAACATATTGAACAGTTACTGATTTAGTATATATCCATTAGTAAATTACACACATGCTATCTCTATGATATTGTGCACTGTTAGATTCACCATAAGACATACTAAGAGTCACACTATATTATAACACATACTTGCTCTATCTAGAGTATTAAGTACATCCGAATGCAGCATGTACTATGTTTTGAGTGTCCTACTGCATTATTGCACACATCTGTTGCATCTAGGGAACTGATCAGTGTTTTCTACAAAATATAACATTTAGAAAGTGTCCTAGTGCAGTAATAATTTATTGCTCCTGAGTTTGTGTCAGATTATAAACCTAGGCATGAACAACAAAACAATAGTCAAAAAATGTGCTTAACATATTTATGAAAAATGATTAGTTTATTGCTCAATATATTGAAACACATTTATTTTAAGTTTGTTCACCACTTTCAAGCAAGAATATAATGAAAAAAAAACAAAAACAATTTTATATTTAAATGGGTGATTTTTATTTTAATGTGTCTTTTGAGAATGTGTAATTGTGTCAAAAGATAAAAACACAAATTTAAAAAAGGAACTGCAGCACTTAATGATATCAATCACAGAAACACATTGTTCAACCGTGATGTTTTAGTAATAAAACGTTTCTTTAACCGTCCTCATTTTGATTATTTGTAATAAGATTTTTGCTATAGTCTTCATTTTATATAAAAGAATATAAAAATAAATTTCAAGTTACATTGTCATCATCGAAATCTGCAGGTTGATTGTGTGGTTAATGAAACTAAGTAGGCAAATTCACTTAAATGAAAGATGTAATTGGGAAAAACAACCAAATTGTCTGAAATGGAAGATGAAATTATAAAATATACTATTCAATTGAATGAGTACAGTAATCAAAATGATGTGGCTAAAAATGTACATCATTAATAATCACTTTTTAAAACTCAAACTATGAAAGTACTGGAATGTTTGTGTTAAGTTCTTATTAGTGACTTGCTATCATCAAGAATCCATCCCAAAGAATGTTCTTTCTTTTATGATTTTGAGGAATAGATAATTAAAAACATGAGAGCTATGACGTAGTTATTATTGCAAGAACAGAGTCCTTCGTTTGTGATGATCAGTGATCTTTTCTTTTTTTTTTTTTACTAATCATACATCAAACTAAAGTCATGTATTAAAAAGAAATTGTTCATAACGATTACACACACACAAAAAAATAACTGAAGCAGTGAGTCCTGTGTTTATAAGAATAAATGGGGTCTATTAATCCATGCATAAAGTAATGGGTAGTCTGAATTTCTCTTAATTCAAATTGTGGTAAAGCCGGACTCTGATAATCAAATCTGAAGGAAAGAAAGCATCAAATATATAGAACATAAAGGAATCTATTTAAAAGGTGTTCTGAATTGTGAATAGAAAAGGATAAAATGCAGTTTGTTTAAAAATAGATAGTTTCGTAGTAAAAGATATAAAATTACAAAGAACAAATGCTGTACTCTATTGAAAAAGGCTGCTTCAATTAAGATTTTCTGGTACTGGGGGGTCTCAGGCTGTTAAGCAATTCCAAACTGAAACAGAACTAAGATATTGTTTAGTAGTAAAATAGCTTGGCCTTTTGGCTAAGATCAAAGTGTGGTATCTGTTCCGATGGGTGCTGCACTTCATGGATCGGTGTTGTCTTGGCCTTCGGGGCTTGGTTTCCGCCGGTCTGTGGGTCTGATCTGTCCTGTGCAGTTCTAGGAGGTCCACCCTCCGAGGCTTTACCTCCCCTCTTTGGGGAGGAGTAAGTTAATTGCTTGCTGCCTGAGGCGCCCCTGCCGGGGAATGCCGACAGGGCTGCCCAGGCAATTTTTAATGGCCAGAGTGCTCACCTTCTCGAGCGCTGGCTTTTCAAATCCAACTTTCCGACCTTGTGTCACATATTCCTATTGTGGGTTGGGGTTAAATAACGCCTTTTGGCTAAGATCAAAGTGTAGTATCTGTTCCGATGGATACTGCACTTCATAGATCGGTTTGTCTTGGCCTTCGGGGCTTGGTTTCCGCCGGTCTGTGGGTCTGATCTGTCCTGTGCAGTTCTAGGAGGTCCACCCTCCCAGGCTTTACCTCCCCTCTTTGGGGAGGAGTAAGTTTATTGCTTACTGTCTGGGGCGCCCCTACCGGGGAATGCCGACGGGGCTGCCCAGGCAATTTTTAAACCCCACTTTCCCAACCCGACTTGTGGGAGTAAAATAAAAACTGGCCTTGTGCCTAACTCCTGGAGAGGAGTAAATCAATACTCTAGTGTAAATTTGTGTTGACATTTTCCTTTGTGTAACTTTCTAATAGGAGATGTATTTACTATTGCCTGTTGGGTGAGGTGCCTTACTATATTCACGAGGGAGTCTCAATGGGACTATACAGTCATTTCACTTCTCACCAAAGTGCCATTGTTTTCACTTAGTTTCAGTGCTAATAGTTTTCAAACATTTAGTTAGAAAGTGAAAATAATTATAAAAAAAAGAATGTGCACCAAAAAAGTAAACAAAAATATTTTCTCTGATAATGACTGTTTTCTCCTATCTGTCCGACTGTCTCCCTTGCTTCATCTGTGTGCATGGTTTGGTTTATATCATGTAGCAGTATTTATATGGTGTTGCATAGTTAATAGAATGATACACATGCTGTTTATTGAACGTAACATCGACAAACTAATAGAATAAATAGCAAGCAAATAAAAATACTTGTTTGAAACAAAATAGTTGAAGAATACATTACCAGAGCCTCGTTAGCCAGGGTTATACAGAGTGAAACGGGCTATAAGAACTGGTGTAAAGTTACATCCATAACCTCCTAAGCATTTACACTGTTTTACCCTGTTACCACCTCCCAGAACAGGGACCAGAGGTTGGATTTTGGGAGGTATGTTTGGATGTTAAGCAACCAAAACCATGTTCTTTTAGTCAATTCTTAACTGTCATTCATTTGTAAGTTATGCTCAACTCTGGAGGAGTTGTCATTAATTTTTAAGTTATTCTCAACTCTGGAGAGGTGTCATTCATTTTTAAGTCATTCTCAATTCTGGTGGATGTGTCATTCATTTTCTAATTATTCTCAACTCGGGGGGGGGGGCATCATTCATTATTTAATTATTCTAAACTCTGGAAGAGTTGTAATTTTAGAATTGGTAATTTGTATAAACAAAATGTAGTTAAAATGAATTTAGAATTCTGAAAACTCTTGAGGAGTTTCAAATTGGTGACTTACTGAAAAAGAACATGGTGACAATGAATATTGGAATTTTTATTGTGTTCTACACAGTTCAGTTGTTAATTTTGTTTTGTTTATTCGTTGATTTTAGATTCTTACCAATTTAGACTTTAGGTCATTTTGGAAGTTAAAATGAATTTAGAATTCTGAAAACTCTTGAGGAGTTTCAAATTGGTGACTTACTGAAATAGAACATGGTGACAATGAATATTGGAATTTTTATTGTGTTCTACACAGTTCAGTTGTCAATGTTGTTTTGTTTATTCGTTGATTTTAGATTCTTACTAATTTAGACTTTAAGTCATTTTGGAAGTTAAAATGAATTTAGAATTCTGAAAACTCTTGGGGAGTTTGAAATTGGTGACTTACTGAAAAAGAACATGGTGGCAATAAATATTGAAATTTTTATTGTGTTTTACACATTTCAGTTGTCAATTTTGTTTTATTTATTCGTTGATTTTAGATTCTTACCGATTTAGACTTTAGGTCATTTTCGGAGTTACAATGAATTTAGAATTCTGAAAACTCTTGGGGAGTTTCAACTTGGTGACTTACTGAAATATAACATGGTGACAATGAATATTGGAATTTTTATTGTGTTCTACACAGTTCAGTTGTCAATTTTGTTTTGTTTATCTGTTGATTTTAGATTCTTACCGATTTAGACTTAAGGTCATTTTCGGAGTTAAAATGAATTTAGAATTCTGAAAACTCTTGGGGAGTGTGAAATTGGTGACTTACTTAAAAAGAACATGGTGGCAATGAATATTGGAATTTTTATTGTGTTTTACACATTTCAGTTGTCAATTTTGTTTTGTTTATCTGTTGAGTTTAGATTATTACCGATTTAGACTTAAGGTCATTTTGGAAGTTAAAATGAATTTAGAATTCTGAAAACTCTTGGGGAGTTTCAAATTGGTGACTTACTGAAAAAGAACATGGTGACAATGAATATTGGAATTTTTATTGTGTTCTACACGTTTCAGTTGTCAATTTTGTTTTGCTTATTCGTTGATTTTAGATTCTTACCGATTTAGACTTTAGGTCATTTTGGAAGTTAAAATGAATTTAGAATTCTGAAAACTCTTGAGAAGTTTCAAATTGGTGACTTACTGAAAGAGAACATGGTGACAATGAATATGTGAATTTTTATTGTGTTCTACACAGTTCAGTTGTCAATTTTGTTTTGTTTATTCGTTGATTTTAGATTCTTACCGATTTAGACTTATGGTCATTTTCGGTGTTAAAATGAATTTAGAATTCTGAAAACTCTTGAGGAGTTTTAAATTGGTGACTTACTGAAATAGAACATGGTGACACTGAATATTGGAATTTTTATTGTGTTCTACACAGTTGAGTTGTCGCTTGAAGAGCTTAGTTTTACTGTCCCAGGTATAATAAAATGGAACTTCCGAGTAAAAAAGTGTACGTGCAAAAAAATGTGTTTGACACAATTTGAAGAAAGCTGTTAGAGTGGTTGTAGGTGGATTTGCAACTCTATCTGCTGCAGTACTTTCAGTAAAGTATATCCGCTGTCCATTTTCTAGAGTAACTGATAGGTGAATAACTGGGGGATGATGTACATGTATGTGAAAGTTAAGTATTCTCCAAATGGCTTCATTGGTTGATATGTAACGTCCTGTTTCGTATCTCTTAACTTCATCATGAGCATTACTTTCAATTGTGAAGATAGCTTGATCACTACCTTTATTTACATATTTACAAATGTATTTTATTGATTTCACGCTGTTGCAGTATTCAACATTGATATGTGCATCAAAAATCTTACAAAGCAGTTTATTATGTGGTACAACCCATCGGTTGTCTACAGGAACCGTTATGTTGCCAGGTAGGGTAACTGTCGTCTCAAAACCTCCAGCTAAAGGAGATAGTCGATATTGTGGGTAGCCATTTGTATCCGATTGAGTTTGACTCAAGAAGTGTCTGGAATATCTCTTACTGCAGTGTCCATCTTTGAGACAGAGTGAACATCTGTTTATGTTTCCACATGGTCCATGAATCATATGGTGCCTAATGATATCATGTAAAACCGGATCTGCCACTGGATCCGGATTTTCCGCACTGATAATTGAATCTATGTCAGAGGATCTCAATTTTTGTTGAAGCCAAACCAGACAATGAGCATGTGGCAATCCTCTTTTCTGCCACTCAACAGTGTACATGTATGCTATGACCACTCCTAAAATGTTTCCTTTCGTTAGGAGTTGGATACCTAGCTTTAGATGGAAAACTCTTGCTATGAAAATCTTGAAAATGTGGCAGGTTAGTCACGTCTGATTTGCAAGAAATTAAACCAATTTTGATCTGTACCATGTATTGTGTTAAAAGTCCAAAGGATATGTTATTGTATGTAATATGTTTCTGATGTGTATCAATTGGGCAAATGAAGGGGGCATTAATTACTATTTAAAGCACGTAAATTATATTTCCGTATGGAGCTTGAAAGGCAAACAAATCTGATGTGTTGGTCAGTAAATACTACTGGAAGTTATTGTAGTAAGTGTGAAACAGAAATATTGTTGTAGTCAGGTGGTGAACACTATCGACAATATGTCGCTTGCCACCGCCTCACGGGTAAATCTAAGTCTAAATTAATGTCAATTAGTGTATGTTGAAAAAAGAAGAAAATGTATTTAACATAAGGGCAGCAGTTTGGGGGGGGGGTGATTTTAATGTGGCTCTGTAGGCTTCTTTAATTTTCAAAGGCCCCCTTATCACAGACAGAGTAAGTGTTTATTAAAAAATTTCAGCAATTGTTTTTTTTTTTTTTGTGAGTTTAATGTTTTGTTTTTTTAAATTTATTATAATGGAAAATATCCGAATTTGTCAATTGTTTTTTATCGTGTAAAGTTCTAATGCCTTAAAAAGAAGTGTATCATATTTAATTATCGACGTTTACGAATTCATATTTGATTATGTCGGATGAGTTTTTATACTTAAAAATATTGTAATATTATTTATAAAAATATTGTAATATTATTTATAATGGGTGGCACGTTATTATGTAGTCGCTGTCTTATATATTTAGGTGGGGGTGGGTGGGAGAACATTTATTCCGTTTACACAGATTTTTCATTTACACGACAAAATAATTATGCCAAATTCTTATACTTTATATTATAAAAAAGGAAAAAAATAAAACTTTAAACTCTAAAAAATAAGAAAAGAAACAATACAAAAACTTTAACAAATTCTGATATTTTATTGTAATAAGTAAGGGTAGTTCTGCATTTCAAACGTCACTTGGACTTAATTGAAGAGTTCCATTTATTCCACCGAGTCAACCGGAAGTGCCAAACTGAATGTAAAGTCATCGATTTATCTTATTGTATGAATGAAAAGTTTCTGAAAGTAGGCAACAGTAATTTCTGAAGTGAAAATTTATCAATAAATGAGTAGTTAGTGATTAGTCAATAGTGATCGTTTAAAACGATTTTAAGAAAGTTCAAATTCTGTATAAGTAACAGTTGTTTTAACTTCATGTAAATAAGTAAAACTCTTAATACTTGTAAAGAAAAATACATAAGAATTATAAATAAATATATTTTAATTTGTTGTGTTTTTTTTGGGGGGGGGAATGAACAATTGTCAGTCAAATGTGTACATGTAAATGTTTTTATTTAAGTGTGAAAATACTGTTTTATTTCGCTTACGAAGAGAAATGTAAATATTTACTTGCCTCCCCACGAAGGGAGATTGCATAATAAAGTCATATCGTGTTTTTTTTGTTACGATAAAACAAAAAAATTAAGTTATAGAAATATTTGTAAATAAAATTATCGATCTTAATTGTTGATTATGGATGGTGAGGCCAATGTACGGTTATTTTTTAAAATGTATATATTTTGTTTATTTATTAAAATATATTGCGTTTCACGTTGGGAAACTAAACAAACATGTTTTTGTGTCAGTATTTACTTGCCTCCCCACAAGGACAGAATGCATAATAAACTCATATATATATATTTTTTTACGATACGTTTAATAAACCAATAATATTAGCAATAAATATATTTTAATTTGTTGTGTTTTTTTTTTGGGGGGGGAATGAACAATTGTCAGTCAAATGTGTACATGTAAATGTTTTTATTTAAGTGTGAAAATACCGTTTTATTTCGCTTACGAAGAGAAATGTAAATATTTACTTGCCTCCCCACGAAGGGAGATTGCATAATAAAGTCATATAGTGTTTTTTTTTTACGATACGTTTAATAAACAAAAAAATTAAGTCATAGAAATATTTGTAAATAAAATTATCGATCTTAATTGTTGATTATGGATGGTGAGGCCAATGTACGGTTATTTTTTAAAATGTATATACTTTGTTTATTTATTAAAATATATTGCGTTTCACGTTGGGAAACTAAACAAACATGTTTTTGTGTCAGTATTTACTTGCCTCCCCACGAGGACAGAATGCATAATAAACTCATATATATATATATATATTTTTACGATACGTTTAATAAACAAATAATATTAGCGAATTTTTTTGTTTAAATAAAAATTAAGTTGTTTATAATTGTTGATTACAGAAACAAATAAAAAAAAGGTCGTAAACTTACGTTTGTCATAAATGGCGCGTTCAAAATTGTCTTGTTGAGGAAGTGACATATATTTCACGCATGCGCAAATCGTTTTTGTACTATGTCTTGATTTTGTAAGATATCCCCCCCTCAACGTTTCGAGCCATTTCTATACGAAAATATGAACGTTTCCCCCCAATTCTCAGAGATAGCACGTCTGGGGGCTGGCTGGTTTTAATATGTCACCCGTGTGACCGTGTGTTGGGTACTTTCGGAGGAGAAGCTTTACATACATACATACATACATACATACATACATACATACATACATACATACATACATACATCCATACAGACAGGTGACGTTTATATAATATATATATATATATATCGCTATATATATCGCTATATAATTATTTTTAATGAATGCATTTTAACTAATATACATGTATATAATAATCTGTCGAATAGTATGCATTTTCTTGTGTCTATGTAGATATGCTTTTTGCATATATGTATTAGTAAAACTGTCAGTTAAGATCCTGTTAATCTATAAGTGTGTTTCACCCTTATTAATAACTTTGATAACAATATAGTGAACAATTATTTTATTATTTTATATTTATTAAAATTTTAAAAAATGGTATGAAGAAAACACTAAATATGTGAAGCTGCTACTAAAAATAGTATAAACGTGTCTATATTTTGAATCATTTTTCTCAAAGCCGTTTACCGGAAAATATATCTCAATCCAGCAACGCCGGTTAAATTCAAATAGTTCATGTAGTCGTACAAAGATAGAAATGTATTTAATCTGTAATTGCTTTCATATGTATACAAACTTACGTAAGTAGATATACTTATCTTTAAATTGAAATCATAATATACGCGTAAAATATACTTAGGCGGGTGACTACGAATATGTATGTTGGTATGCTTATGTATGCGTTTCTTATACAATCAATCATGTAATGTGCATAGATGCATATATATTATATAAATCCACCTGTCTGTCTGTCTGTCTGTCTGTCTGTCTGCATGTATGTATGTATGTATGTATGTAAAACTTCTCCTCCGAGGGTACCCAACAAACGGTCACACTGTTGACATCATTCCGACCGGCCAGCCCAGGCACATGTAATATCTCAGACCCGGAAAAAAAATTGACTCTTTGTGGGTCGACTGAGCACTTTTCTCCAATGGGGGATGGCTTTTAACTCGATTTTTCAACGTTGTTTAGTACTAATTTAAGAAGAAATCAATGCTATCATGTATAATTTGAGAAATAATACCAAGTCACGATTTTAACAGGAAATGACGTATGAGGAAAAAAGTGTAGGGAAAGAAATCACTCACCTTAGAACCCTTCTTTCCCTCTCACTCCCACCCTTTCTACCTTCCTTTCTTAATTAATATTCCTTCCTACCTAAGCCCGTTCTGTTGTCATGATACCACCCTCCTAGGAATTACCTCCTCCTTTTTGAGAGGTGTGGAGCAAGTGTAGTATCTGTTGAGAGGAGAGAGTATCAGCATTCGGCGATGTGATCGCCTCAGGCTAAATTTTCTTTTGGGGGGGGGAGTGTCAGCATTCGCCTGTATGAGCGCCCCAGGCGGTATAGTAACCGGGGAGTGCTTCTGCGGTATAGGACCACAATGCTTCTGTGGTATGGAAAACGGGGGGGGGGGCCTCTGCGGTATAGGACCTGATGCTTCTGCTGTATTGCACCCGTAGGGTGCTTCTGTGGTATGGCACCGGGGGGGGGGGCTTCTGCGGTATAGAACAACAAGGCTTATGCGATATAGGAACCGGGGGGGGTGCTTCTGCTGTATAGGACCACGAGGATTCTGTGATATAGCAACAGGTGGGGGGTGCTTCTGCGGTATAGGACTGGGGTGCTTCTGCGGTATAGGACCATGAGGCTTCTGCGGTATAGTAACCGGGGGGCGGCTTCTGTGGTATAGGACCTGAGACTTCTGCGGTATGGCACCCGTGGGGTGCTCTGCGGTATGGCACTAGGGGGAGATGCTTCTGCGATATAGGACCACGAGACTTCTGCGGTATAGGAACAGGGGGGTGCTTCTGCTGTATAGAACCACAAGACTTCTGAAGTATAGCAACGGTTGGAGGGGTGCTTCTGCGGTATCAGACTGTGAGTGCTTCTGCAGTATAGGGCCACAAATCTTCTGCAGTATAGCAACCATGGGTGCTAATGCAGTATAGGACCACAAGGCTTCTGCGGTATAGCAACTGGAGTGCTAATGTGGTATAGGACAACAAGGCTTCTGCGGTATAGCAACCAGAAGTGCTAATGTGGTATAGGACCACGAGGCTTCTGTAGTATAGTAAACGGGGGGTCCTTTTGCTGTATAGGACCACAAGGTTTCTGCGGTATAGAAACCAGGGGATGCTTCTGCGGTATAGCGACCGGGGGTTCTTCTGCAGTTTTAGGACTACAAGGCTTATGCAGTATAGCAACCGGGGGTGCTTCTGCGGTATGGCAACCGGGAGTTCTTCTGCGGTATAGCAACCATGGGGTGGATCTGCGGTATAGGATCAGGAGGGTTCTGCGGTATAGCAACTGGGGTGCTTCTGCAGTATAGTAACATGGAGTTCTTCTGCGGTATAGCAACCATGGGGTGCTTCTGCGGTATAGCAACCATGGGCTGCTTCTGCTGTATATGACCATGAGGGTTCTGCTGTATAGGACAACAAGGCTTCTGCGTTATAGAAACTTGGGGTGCTTCTGCGGTATAGAACCTGGGATGCTTCTGCGGTATAGTAACTTGGAGTGCTTCTGTTGTAAAGGACCACAAGGCTTCTGCTGTGTAGCAACCGGGTTCTTCTTTGGTATAGCAAATCGGGGGTGCTTCTGCGGTATAGACACTGGGGGGTGATTCTGCAATATCGGACCACGAGGCTTCTGCAGTATAGCAGCCGGGGGTGGGGCTTCTGCGGTATAAGGACCTGAGGCTTCTGCAGTATAGCACCATGGGTGTGCTTCTGCGGTACAGGAACCTGAGACTTCTGCTGTATGGTACACGAGGGGGGCGCTTCTGCGGTATTGCACCCGGCGGGGGTGCTTCTACGGTATAGGACAACTAGGCTTCTGCGGTATAGAAACCTAAGGCTTCTGCGGTATGGCACACAGGGGGCGGGGCTTCTGAAGTATAGGAACCTGAGGCTTCTGCAGTATGGCACCCGTGCTTTTGCGGTATAGCAACTGGAGATTGATTCTGCAATATTAGACCGAGGGTGCTTCTCTGCTATAATCACCAGGGTGTAGTTTCTGCAGTATAGTAACCGGGAGGTGCTTCTGCGGTATAGGACCTTGAGGCTTCTGCGGTATAGTAACCGGTAGGGGTTCTTCTGCAGTATAGCAACCGGTAGGTGCTTCTGCGGTATAGAAAACTGAGGCTTCTGCGGTATAGGAATCTGAGGCTTCTGCGGTATGGCACCACGAAGGTCCTTCTGTGAGATAGGGACCTGAGGCTTATGCGGTATAGCACACAGGGGATGCTTCTGCGGTATAGGAACCTGAGGCTTCTGGGGAGGGTTCTACTGCTGTATAGGATCCCTGTGCGGTATACCACATAGGGGAGGTGCTTCTGCGGTATAGGACAACGAGGCTTCTGTGGTATAGCAACCTGAGGCTTCTGTGGTATGGCACCTAGTGTGGGGGTAGCTTCTGCGGTATATAAACCTGAGACTTCTGTGGTATGGCACCCGGGGGGTGCTTCTGCCGTATAGAAATCTGAGGCTTCTGTGGTATGGCAAGTGGGGCTGCTTCTGTGGTATAGGAACCTGAGGCTTCTGCAATATAGTACCCAGGGAAGAGCTTCTGCGGCATAGCAACTGGGGGTGCTTCTGCTGTATAGCAACTGGGGGGTTCTTCTGCGGTATAGCAATCATGGAGTGCTTCTGCGGTATAGCAACAAGGGGTGCTTCTGCATTATAGCAATCGGGGGGTGCTTCTTCGGTATATGAATCTGAGCCTTCTACGGTATAAGAATCTGAAGCTTTTTCGGTATGACACCAGGGGGAGTTTTTGCGGTATAGCTACCTTAGGCTTCTGCGGTATGACACCAATGGAGGGTTCTTCTGCGGTTTAGGAACCTGAATCTTCTGCGGTATTGCACCAGGGCGTGTTTCATTGGTATAATACTATGAGGCATCTGCGGTATAGGAACGGGGGGGTCCTTCTGCGGTATAGGACCTCAAGGCTTTTGCGGTATAGCAAATGGGGATTGCTTCTGCAGTATAGCAACCAGGAAGGTGCTTCAGCAGTAGAGGACTACTAGGCTTCCTCTGTATAGCAACCTGAGGCTTCTGCTGTATGGCACCCAGCGGGGTGCTTCTGCGGTATAGAAACCTGAGGCTTCTGTGGTATGGCAACGCAGGGGGGTGCTTCTGCTGTATAGAACCACAAGGCTACTGTGGTGTAGCAACATGTGGGGTGCTTCTGCGGTATTGGACCGGGGGGGTGCTTCTGCAGTATAGGGAAACGAGGCTTCTTCAGTTTAGCAACCAGGAGTGCTAATGCGGTATAGGACCATGAGGCTTCTACTGTATAGTAAAAGGGAGGAAGGGTTGCGTCTGCATTATAGGACCTTGAGGCTTCTGCGATATAGCAACCGGGGGGTGCTTCTGCGGTATAGTGCCACGAGGCTTCTGCAGTATAGAAACTGAGGGTGCTTCTGCAGTATAGCAACCGGAGGGGTGTTCTTGCGGTATGGGGCTATGAGGCTTCTATGGTATAGAACCCAAGGGTGGATGCTCCTCTTGTATAGGACTACAGGGTTACTGCGGTATAGCAACTAGTGGGGGTGCTTCTGCGATATAGCATTTTGGTGGGGTGCTTCTGTGGTATAGGACCAGAAGGATTCTGCAGTATAGCAACCTGCGGCTTCTGCAGTATGGCACCCGGGGGAAGGGGTTCTTCTGCAGTGTAAGATCCTGAAGCTTGTTCGGTATGGAACGTAGGGGTGCTTCTGCGTTAGACCCCCTGGGAGTGTTTCTGCAGTATAGGACAACGAGGCTTCTGCAGTATAGCAACCTGAAGCTTCTGCGGTATGGCACCTGTGTAGGGGTGCTTCTGCGGTATAGGACCACAAGGCTTCTGCAGTATAGCAATCTGAGGCTTCTGCGGTATGGCACCTGGGGGGTGTGCTTCTGCGGTATAGGATCCTGAGGCTTCTGCAGTATGGCACCTGTTGTGTGCTTCTACGGTATGGCACCCGGGGGGTGCTTCTGCAGAATAGGAACGTGGGGCTTCTGCGGTATGGCACCAGGGGGGTGCTTCTGCGGTATGGCACCAGGGGGAGTGCAAGAAGTAGCAAGTGGGGAGTGCTTCTGCGGTATAGCAACCGCAGGTGTGCTTCTGCAGTATAGTAACCGGAGGTGCTTCTGTGGTAAAGAATCACAAGGCTTCTGCGGTATAGGACCACAAGGCTACTGCAGTATAGCAACCAGGAGTGCTAATGCGGTATAGGACAATGAGGCTTTGGGGTATAGCAACCGGGGGGGGGGGCGCTTCTGTGGTATAGGACCACGTGGCTTATGCAGTATAGCAACCTGAGGCTTCTGTGGTATGGCACCCCGGGGAAGCAAGGACGTTGCTTCTGTAGTATAGGAACCTGAGGCTTCTGCTGTATGGCACCCATAGGGGGTTCTTCTGCGGTATAGAAACCTGAGGCTTCTGTGATATTGCACTTGGAGGTGTGCTTCTGCAGTATGGGACTGGGGGGGTGCTTCTGCTGTATAGGACCACAAGGCTTCTTTGATATGGCAACTGGGGGGTGCTTCTGCTGTATAGGACCACAAGACTTCTTTGATATGGCAACTGGGGGGTGCTTCTGCTGTATAGGACCATGAGGCTTCTGCGGTATAAAAAACCGGGGCAGGTTCTTTGCGGTATTGGACCAGGGGTGCTTTAGCAGTATAGGGCCACAAAGCTTCTGCAGTATAGCAACCGGGAGTGCTAATTCGGTATAGGACCACAAGGCTTCTGCAGTATAGAAACCGAGGGTGCTTCTGCAGTATAGGGCTACAGGGCTTCTGCGGTAAAGCAACCGGGGGGTTCTCCTGCTGTATAGGACTACGAGGCTTCTGCAGTATAGTAACCCGGAGGAACTTCTGCGGTATTGAACTGGGGGTGCTTCTGCGGTATAGGGCCACGAGGCTTCTGCAGTATAGCAACCGGGAGTGCTAATGCGGTATAGGACACCGAGGCTTCTGCGGTATAGTAACCAGGGGGGTGCTTCTGAAGTAAAGGACCACAAGGCTTGTGTGGTATAGCAACTGGCGGGTTGCTTCTACGGTATAGGACAGGTTGTGCTACTTCTTGATTTTCTAAATACTCGGTGTTATCCGGGAGAAAAGTTCTCAATATCGTAGACAGACATACTGTAGTGATAAATTCGAATAATATCTTAATGCCATCTACGTTTCTTTTTGGACTATTTTGCAGATAAAAAGGAGGTGGGATCAGTAAGAGTGATTTTAGTAGTGTTTTAGGGAGGTCGTGGAAAATTTTAGGGGTCAGGCCAAACTTTTTAGGGAGTCGGGCCAAATTTTTTTATTTTTTATATTAAAATATTTCTCAGGGTTGAGGGAGAGTAAAAAAAATGTGGGATGTGCCTGTAGAGATTTGGAGTCCGGAAAAATTTTAGGGGTCGGGCCAAATTTTTTAGGGGGTAGGGCCAAATTTTTTTTTTTTTAACTTAAAATTTTTACTCAGGGTTTGGGTGAGTAAAAAAAAATCGGAGGGTGGACTTGGAGAGATTGGGGGAGGGAGTCGGGGAAAATTTTAGGCTCGGGCCAAACTTTTTAGAGGGTCGGGCCAAATTATTATTTTTTTTTTTACTTAAAATATTTCTCACGGGTGGGGGGATAGTAAAAAAAAACTGGGGGGTGGTGAGGTTGGAGAGATGAGGGGTTCGGGGAAAATCTCAGGGGTCGGGCCAAACTTTTTAAGGGGTCAGGGCATTTTTTTTTTCTTACTTAAAATATTTCTCAGGGTGTGGAGAGAGTAAAACCATTTTTTTAGGGCGGTGGTGATGGAGGGGGAAAATTGGAGGGCAGGGCGGGAAAATCTTTTTGTGGGGTCCACATTTTTTTTATTTTGACTTAAAATATTTCTGAGGGTTGTGGAGAGTAAAAAATTGTTGGGGACGGTTGGGGCTGAAGGGTGAAAAATTTTGGGGGGTCGAGAAAACATTTTTGGGTGATGGGGCCAAATTTTTTTATTTTTGAACCTTAAGGGTTGAGGGAGAGTAAATTCTTTTTTGGGGGTGGGGCTGAAAAAATTGTGGAGGAGTCGGGTAATTTTTTTTTTCTTGAACTTAAACAGGGCTCATTAATATGAGTTCTTTTCATGATAGTGACACTACATGAATGCACGTGATTTTTGTTATTTGATACGACAGGGGCGCATTAATATGAGTTATTTTTTTAGGATAGTGACAAAACATGAGCAAACACAATCTTGTTATTTTTGACATGACAGGGGCGCATTAATATTAGTTCTGCAGTATGCCAACTGGGATAAGGATAGGTACATATAGAGGATGTGCACCCTTGCAGAGATAGGTACGTGTATAGTATGCACACAGTGGCGGCGATAGGTACAATATATTATGCACACCGGGGCGGCGTTAGGTATATATATATATATATAGTATGTGCACAGGGGTAGCAATGGGTACGTGTATAGTAGTGCATAGGGGTAGCGATAGGTACATATATAGCATGTGCACAGGGGCGGCAATAAGTATGTATATAGAATGCGCACCAGGGTGGTGATAGGTCTATATTTAGTATGCACTCTAGGGCATCGATCAGTAAGTACATAGCACGTTCACAGGGGTGGCGATAGGTACTATATAGCATGCGCACCAGAGCGGAGATATGTACCTATATAGAAGGCGCAGACAGAGGTGCTAATTTTATAGAAATATGTCATACTTTTGCTCTCGGCAACATAAGAGGAATGATGGGGAAGCAACAGTATTCACAAAAGACAAAATTAAAAAGTAGTGGTAAAATGGGGCGACCAGGAAAGAGATAGGTAGAAAGATAAAGAGACAGCTATAGAGAGATGGAGAGAAATAGAAGTTTGAATATAAAGATGTTACACACGCGATTTTTCTTCTATTTTATATTTTATGACCCCGAGCAAAGTCGGGTAGCCCTGCTAGTCATTATATAAATCCCACCTGTCTGTTGGTCTGTATGTATGTATGTATGTATGTAAAGCATCTTTTCCCAGGGTACAAAACAAACGGTCACACGGGTGACATCATTCCGACCGGCCAGCCCAGGCACGTGTAATATCTAAGAACCGGAAAAAAAAATTGTCTCTTCCAGGGTCGACTGAGCACTTTTTTCCAATGGGGGGTGGCTTTTAACTGGATTTTTCAACGTTATTTATACTAATTTGAGAAGAAATAATTGCTATCATGTATAATTAAATAAAAAATGCCAAGTCACGCTAAACCAGAAATGACGTCGGAGTAAGGGAGTGCCGGTAATATTCCTTCCCCCTCCCTTCCTCACTATGGCCGTTCTGTTATGATATAATCTTTCCAGGATTACCTCCTCCTTTCAAGCTAAATTGGGGGGGCATTCACCGGTGTGAGCGCCTCAGGCCTAATTTCGGGGACAAGGGAGTGTCGGCATTCGCCGGTGGGGCGCCTCAGGCCTAATTTGGGGGAATGGGGAGTGTCGGCATTCGCAGTTGGGGCGCCTCAGGTCAAATTTGGGGATGAGGAGTGTTGGCATTTGCCGGTGTGAGCGCCTCAGGCAAATTTGAGGGCGTGGGATTGTCGGCATTCGCAAGTGGGGCGCCTCAGGCCAAACTTGAGGGGGGGGGAGTAAGGGTTAGGCTTACATATACATGATACATATCTATGATACATATCTATGCTAGATGATACATATCCATGATACATATCCATGATACATGATACACACCAATAATACATGATACATACCCATGATATATGATACATGATACATGATACATGATACATATCCATGATACATGATATATATTAATGATACATATCGATGATACATGACCCATATCCATGATACATGATATCCATGATACATATCCATGATACATATCTATGATACATGATACATATCTATGATACATATCTATGATACATGATACATATCCACCATACATAGTACATATATATGATATATATCTATGATACACATACATAATACATGATACATATCCATGATACATATCCATGATACATATATGTGATACATGATACATATCTATGATACATGATACATATACATGATACATGATACATGTTACATATCCATGATACATGATACATATACATGATACATGATACATGTTACATATCTATGATACATGATACATATCTATTATACATGATATATATCTATGTTACATGATAAAGATACATAATGCATGATACATATACATGATACATATCTATGATACATGATATATATCTATGATACATGATATATATATATATCATACATGATACAGATACATGATACATGATACATATACATGATACATATCCATAATACATGATACATATCCATGATACATGATACATATCCATGATACATATCAACGATTCAGGATTCATATCCATGATACATATCCATGATAATGATACATATCAATGATACATATGCATGATACATGATACATATCCATGATACATGATACATGTCCATGATACATGATTCATATCCATGATACATGATACACATCCATGATACATATCAATGATCCATAATACATGATACATATACATAATACATGATACATGGTACATATCTATGATACATGATACATATCGATATCACTGATACATTATACATATCCACTATTCATACCCTAGATACATGATAAATATCCATGATACACATCAATGATACATGATACATATCCATGATACATATCCCTCATATTTGAGACATTTCCTTGATAAACGATACATATCCATGATACATATCAATGATACATGATACACATCCATGATACATATCCATAATGCATGATGCATATCAATGATACATATCCATGACACATGATACATATCCATGACACATGATACATATCCATGATACATATACATTATACATGACACATGATACATAATTATGACACATATACATTATACATAATACATACAAATGATACATATCTATGATACATTATACATGATACATATACAGGATTCATATCCATGATACATATCTATTATACATGATACATATACATGGTTTCGATGATATACATATCCATGATACATCATACATACACACGATACATTATATCCATGATACATGATACATTTCAGTAATACATGATACATATCTATGATACATATCGATGATACATGATACATATACATATGTATGATACATATATATGATACATGAGGCATATCCAAGATACACGATATATAGCTATGATACATATCCATGATACATATGTATGATACATGACTCATATCAATGATACATATCAATGATACATATCCATGATACGTGATTCCTATCCATGATACATGATACATATCCATGATACCTTTCCATGATACATAATACATATTCATGATACATATCAATGATACATGATAAATATCAATAATACATGATACATGATATCCATGACACATGATACATATCCATGCTACAGATATATGATACAGTACATATATATATGATACATTATACATAATACATATCAATGATACATATCCATGATACATCATACATATACATATCTATGATACATATACATGATACATGATGCATATCACAGATACACGATACATATCCATGATACATATACACGATACATATCCATGATGCATAATACATATCCATGATACATGATACATGGAACATATCAATGAAACATGATACATATGCATATCGCTGATACATGATAAATATCCATGATACATATCCATGATACATGATATATATCTATGATATATGATACATTTCCATGATACATGATACACATCCATGAAACATGATACATATTTATGATACATATCGATGATACATGATGCATATCCCTAATACACGATACATACACATGATACATATCCATGATACATATCCATGATACATACACATATCCATAATGCATATCCATGATACATATCCATAATACATGATACACATTATCCATGATACATGATATATTATACATAATACATACGCATGATACATATCAATTGTACATGATAAATGATACATATACATGATACATATCCATGATACATATCGATTATACATGATACATGATACATATACATGATACATATCCATGATACATATCGATTATACATGATACATATCCATGATATCTATGATATGCATATCCATAGTATATATATTCATGATACATGATACATGATACACATACACGATACATTATATCCATGATACATTTCCATAATACACAATACATATCTCTGATGCATATCCATGATACATATCGATGATACATGATACATATCCATGATACAGATATATTATATAATACATGATACATATCTATGATACCTATGCATGATACATTATACATATTTATTATACATGATACATATCCATGCTACATGATACATGATACATATCCGTGATACATATCCGTGATACATATCCATGATACATGAAACATATAAATGGCAAATATCCATGATTCATGATACATATCTATGATACATATTCATGATACATGATACATATCATGATACATTTCCATGATTCATAATATATATCCATGATACATATCGATGATACATAATACATATCAATGATACACGATACATGATATCCATGACACATGATACATATCACTGATACATATCCATGATACATGATACATATCCATGATACTAATTCATGATACATTATACTCATCTATGATACATAATACATATACATGATAAATGATACATATTCACGATACATATCTATGAGACATATCCATGATACATGATATATACCATAGTACATGATACATATCCATGATGCATATCACTGATACATGATACATATCCATGATACATGATACATATTCATGACACATGATACATTGTACATATATATTATACATGATACATATCCATATAACTGATACATGATAAATATCCATGATACATATCTATGATACATGATACATATACATATCTATGATAGATATACATGATACATGATGCATATCCATGATACACGATATATATTTATGATACATATCCATGATACCTATCCCTTCATCATGGATAAATCATATCCATATCCATGATACATACCATGGTACATGATACATATCAATGATACATGATACATATCCATGATCCCTATCCATGATACATAATACATATCCATGATATATATCGATGATACATGATTCATATACATGATACAGGATACATAATATCCATGACACATGATACATATCCATGATACTGATACATGATAAATGATACATATCTATGATACATGATACATGATACATGATACATATCAATGATACATGATACACATCCATGATACATATACATATCCATGATAGATATCTATGATACATGATACATATCCATGATACATCAAGGATACATCATATCTACCCATTATACATACCCATGATGCATGATACATATACATGATACATATCCAAGATAAATATCTATGATACATATCCAGGATACATGATACATATCCATGATACATATCCATGATACACGATATATATATATATATATATCCATGATACATGATACGTATCAATGATACATGATTCATATCCATGATACATGATACATATATATGATACATTATAAATATCAATGATACATATTCATAATACACGATATATATATCCATGATACATGATTCATATCCATGAAACATGATACATATCTATGATACATTATAAATATGAATTATACATATCCATGATACATATCCATGATACATATCCATGATATACGATATATATCCATGATACATGATACATATCCAGGATACATGATCCATATCTATGATACATAATACATATCAATGATACACATCTATGATACATGATACATATCCATGATACATATCTATGATACATGATACATATCCATGACACATGATTCATATCCATGATACATGATACATGATACATATCCATGATACATGATTCATGATTCATGTATCACTGATACATGATACGTATCCAAGATACATGATAAAAAATTCTATGATACATATCCATGATACATGATGCATATCCATGATACATATCCATGATATATGATACATTTCTATGATACATGATACATATCTATGATACGTATCCATGATACATATCAATGATACATGATACATAACTATGATACATATCCATTATACATGATACATATCAATGATACATATCCATGATACATGATACATATCAATGATACATATCCATGATACATGATCAATATCATGATACTTCTCCATGATAGATAATACATACCCATGATACATATCGATGATACATGATACCTATCAATGATACATGATACATGATATCTATGACACATGATACATACCTATGATACATGATACATATCTATGATACATGATACATATCAATAATACATACACATGGTACATGATACATATCCATTGTACATATCCAAGATACATGCTTAATATCCCCGATACATATCTATGATACAGAATACATATCCATGATACATATCTATGATATATGATACATTTCCATGATACATGATACATATCCATGATACATATCCATGATACATGATACATATCAATGATATATGATACATATCAATGATACATATCCATGATACATGATACATATCCATGATACATATCCATGATACATATCCATGATACATGAGGCATATCTATGATACATATCCATGATACATATCCATGATACATAAATTATGTCCGGTTGTATCAGGTCAACCCATAACTGTTGTCCGGATGCATCAATAACGGCTAGGAAGGCTACGTTACAAGTGTGTAGTGAAACAAGTGTTGCTCAATCAAATCTGCACCTGACAACCGGTAAGAGTGATGTCAGTAGTGCTCAGGATGCTTGCTTGATTTTCAAAAGAAATGTCGGTGTTGCTGAAGTATAAGAACCTCTTGAAATATTGGTGTTTCTAAAGTATAACGGTCCCTAGAAATATTGTTGCTTATAAAGTATAATGGTCTCCCATAAATGTTGGTGTTTCTAAAATATAACGGTACCTCCCCAGGATTGTTGATGCTTCTAAAGTATAACAATCCCTAGAAATATTGGTGCTTTTAAAGTATAACAGTGTGTAGAAATGTTGGTTCTTCTAAAGTGTAATGGTCTCCCAATTAATGGTGGTGCTTCTGAAGTATAACGGTCCCACAAATGTTGGTGCTTCTAAAGTATAACAGTCCCTAGAAATATAGGTTCTTCTAAAGTATGACGGTCCCCCGAGGAATGTTTGTGCTTCTAAAGTATAAAGGTCCCTAGAAATATAGGTGCTTCTAAAGTATAACGTACCCTCCCCAGGAACGTTAGTGCTTCTAAAGTATAACAGCCCCTAGAAATATTGGTGCTTCTACAGAATAACGGTCCCCACAAATGTTGGGGCTTCTAAAGTATAACGATCCACAGGAATGTTGGTGCTTCTAAAGTATAACAGTCCCTCGAAATATAGATGCTTCTAAAGTATGACGCCCCCCCCCAGCAATGTTGGTGCTTCTAAAGTATAACGGTCCCTAGAAATATAGGTGCTTCTAAAGTATTACGGTCCCAACAAATGTTGATGCTTCTAATGTATAACGGTCCACAGGAATGTTGCTGTTTCTAAAGTATAACAGTCCCCAGGAATGTCGGTGCTTCTAAAGTATGACGGTTCTAGAAATATAAGTGCTTCACCAGTATAGGGACCAGGGGTTCTTCTACAGTATAGGACCCAGCACCGGGGGTGCTTCTACCATATAGAACCCCGGAGGCTTCTGCAGAATAGGAACCATGGGTGCTTCTCCAGCATAGGGACCAGGGGTGCTTCTACAGTATAGGACCCATCACCAGGGGTGCTTCTACAATTTAGGACCTGGAGGCTTCTGCAGAATAGGGACAATGGGTTCTTTTCCAGAATAGGGACCAGGGGTGTTTCTGCAGTATAGGGGTCAGGGGTGCTTGTACAGTACATGACCCACCACCAGGGGTGCTTCTACAATATAGGACCCGGAAGCTTCTGCAGTATTGTTCTTTGATATGCACCTCGGAAATTTTCTTTTCTTTCCTTAACTGAAAATATTTCTATGTATGGGGAAGGGTAAAAAAAACAAATTTCTTTCGAGGGGGGAAATCTTTTTTTTTCAGCAAAAATATTTATATGTATGTGAGAAGATGAAAAAAAAATGTTTTTTTGGGGGGGGTAAATTTTTTTTTCCCCCATTTTAAAACTAAAAATATTTCTATGTATGGGGGAGGGTAAAAAAAAAATTTCGGAGGGGTCAAAAATTTTTCTTCTTTTTTTTTTCTTTCAAATTAAATTTCTTGGGGGGTGCAAACAAATTTCTTTTTTTCTTTTCTTAACTAAAATATTTATATGTATGATAGTGACAATACATGAATGAACACTATTTTGTTTTTCTGACACGACAGGGGCGCATTAATATGAGTTCTTAAGTATGCGAACTGGGCTGGAGATAAGTAGATATACAGTATGCGCACCCTTGCAGAGATAGGTAAGTATATAGTATGCGCACCAAGGTGGCGATAGGTACGAATATAGTATGCGCACCGGGCCGGCGATAAGTATATACATAGTATGTGCACTGGGGTGGCAATAGGTACGTATATAGTAGTGCATAGGGCATTTAGCATTCACACCGGGGCGGTGATAGGTACGTATTTAGCATTCGCACCGGGGTGGCGATAGGTACGAATTTAGAATTCGCACCGGGCGGCGATAGGTACATATTTAACATTCGCATCGTGACGGCGATATGTACATATTCAGTATTTGCATTGGGGTAGAAATAGGTACTTATGCAGTATGCACACCGGGGCGGTAATAGGTACGTATTTAGCATTCGCACCGGGACGGCGATAGGTACGGATTTAGCATTTGCACCGGGGCGGCGTTAGGTATGTATTTAGCATTCACACCGGGGCGGCGATAGGTACTTATATTGTATCTGCACCCAGGGCGGTGATAGGTACTTATATAGTATCTGCACCCAGGCGGCGATATGTACTTATATAGTATCTGCACCGGGGTTGCGATAGGTATCTATATATTATGTGCACTGGGGTGGCAATAGGTACGTATATCGTATGCGCACCGGGGTGGCGATAGATACGTATATAGTATGAACACTGGGGAGGATAAGTACATATATAGAAGGCGCAGACAGAGGTGGTACTTTTTATAGAAATAAGTCATACTATTGCCCTGGGAAACGTAGGATGAACTGGTGGGAAAGAAAAAACTTTCGCAAAAAGAAAAATTAAAAAGTAGTGGTGAAATGGGGCGACCAGGGAAGAGAAAAGTAGAAAGATAAGGAGACGGCTACAGAGAGAGAGAGAGAGAGAAATAGAAGTTTTAATATAAAGATGTTACACACGCGATTTTTCTTCAATTATATGTTTTTATGACCCAGAGCAACGCCGGGTTGCCTCGCTAGTCTTATATAAAGCTCTCTTTCTTGAGTAAAGCTTATTTTTTGTAAGGCTATCGCCAACTGCCCCTAGGTTAAGGGCATAGCTCATTGACTAAAACTAATTCGAGCTCCCGGCACTTGACATTCTGAACATTTTTTATATCAGTTATATTCACACAGTGTCGTTTGATAACGCAGGGGTAGAGGCACCGACCGTTAGCTACACGGTTGAGTTTCAATCCCGGGCGGTCTAGCTGCATTGAAGAGCCGTGATACAGCGAAACGGTTTGTATGTTGATGACTAATATATACATATATATATATATATACATATATATATGGAGAAATAGAGAAATACAATATTCACTGTGAGACCAGCGTCTTGCATATCAAATAAATAAGAACACACATTTTAAAATCGAACTTAGAAGATATAAATGAAACAGTATATGACTGAACAATATTGCTTGCTTTCGAATAGGTCGTATAACGTATCATAATCTCAAATAGGTTTCGTCTTCTCGCATCATACAACCGTCTACTTCATGATGATGATAACAATAACGATGCTTTTCTGGTTATTATTTAGAGTCTTAGTCTTATTTATGTTAATTATGATTTCCTTTCTGCTACTTTTTGTCATTTGATATTTTTTCCAGTTTCTCCTCCGTGTTTAATATTTATCTTTTATTTTATATTCCTTTTGGTGTTGTTGTCTTTTAGTTCTTAACTTGCTCTTTTTTACTTTCCTTTTATTTAATTATGATGTATGTTTAATTGTTGGTTTCATCCCACTTTCCTGTTAGTATTTTCACTCATATCTTTTGGTTATATATTCTTGTCTTTTTTTGTCTGAAGTTTTCCTCTTGTATCGTTTTACTCTCAGCTCTCTTTTTTCATGCTTAATATTTCGCTTAATTTATTCATCTGTTGTCTTTTTGATTTCGTCCGTTTGCTCCTTTCTTTATTTTCCTACATTTTCCATTTGTTTCACTTTCTTGCCGTTCTCTTTCCGTTCTCATTGGACAAATGTTTTTACTTGTATTCAACTTCTTAGTCTTCGTTTCCATCAAATACTTCTTTTACTCATAATTCTACTGTCTTCTACGTTTTATATTTCTTTTATTTTTCTTCTACTTTACCATAATCTTTTCTTAAACGACTTCTTCGACTTTTGTTTGATTTAACTTCAACGTTTTCGTTGTTCACTTCAACTACATTTTCAACTTCTTTTTTTACTTCTTTTGCAACTTTCTTTAATATTTTTGCATCCTCATCACCTCTTCTAATTTAATCATCTTTTCTTTCTTTCTGTTCTACAGCTTTTCTATTGTTCCTTTATTACAACCTCATCATATTTTTTCAACGTTGTTTTTTCTCTTCTTTTCTTCTTTTTCTTTAGTCTTTTTTTAATCTATTCATTTTTTCTTCGACTTTTACTTCTGATCCTATTACTTCTTCCTCTTTGTATTATATATTAAATCTGGTCAATTTTTTAAATTATGTTTTTTTTATTGTACATTATACTATTTATCTCGTTTTCCATTTTCATTCTGATTTTTTTTTCCTACATCAACTATATCCTTTGTAGCCACTACATTATTTCAGTCTTTTTGTTGCTTCATCCTCTCTTCTCAGAAACACCACACTTCTTCCTCCCAACCCCTCTTCCCTTTTTCTCTGTCTATTTTCAGCCATCAGGATGTCTGCCCAGTTGATAGATGTGCTATTTATAGCTTGACAGAGTATGCAAAGAACCAATCGATTCTTGCAGATGTTTTCGCCCTGTCGAAAGAAATATCTGTCTTATTGCAGAAACCTAATGACAACATAATAGCGGCAAGTGAAACCATAAACGTTTTGAGACCGGTTTGTTGAGGATAGTGTGGAAAAACATAAACAGAAGGACACGCCAGTATATATATATATATATATATATATATATATATATATATATATATATATATATATATATATATATATATATATATACTTATGTTAATAACATAATGAATATCCGAGCTATGAGGCAAGTCTAAAATACAGGATGGTTTCAAATCATTTTTGATATATTGTTGACGAAGACGGGTAAGAGAACCTGATATACACAACCCAACATATATATGTATATATAAATTAATTAAAGAAATTAAAATATATTGATGACATTAAGTTAAAACCAATATTTGGCAAATAGTTATCAATATAAATTAGAGCTTTTATAAGTAAAATTAAACAAACATTAGAAACAGTCCATGTTTCGACGATTAAAGAGTCCTGAATGAAACGCGGAAACGTCGACACGTCCTTGATCCGTGAGTACTGTTTTTAATGTTATTTTAATATAACTCATAGGTATGTCTGCATATATATATATATATATATATATATATATATATATATATATATATATATATATATATGTATATATATATATATATATATATATAGTAAGCAATGAAAATATATATAGCAATTTTCATTGCTTACTACCTAGCTCTACTTACGTATCGAGCACTGTTGAAGTAAATACTGAAAACGGACACATAAAAAATAAATTATATATCCTTATAATATTGTATGTGGATACATGATGTACAAATATATATATACATATATATATGTATATATATATATATATATATTATATTATATTATATTTTAGTATATAAACTATTAAGCTATTTGTTAAAGTTTAAAAAATAGAAACACTAATAAGTGCATCATTAATCTAGGTATTAGCGTCAGAATACAACACTTTACACTAATGACAGTTGAGAGGGGAAAAGTGAAAACAGCGATAAATGATAGATTGGAACTCGTTTAATTATACACATATACATATTTGGGCTTTCTAGCAGCGGAGAACATGAAATCAGCAAGGATAAAAAAGATGCTTAAAAGACTAAAAAGAATAAGAATGCATATTGAAACAAATTATATTATGGCTAATTAAAAGGAATAAATATTTGGGCAGTATCTCTGGTATAATATTTTGGACCATTCTTAAGCAAGACTAAACACTCAGACACATATATCAAAAAACATAAAACCAATGGGTTCGCAACGCACAGCACGTGAAGCTTTACGTTGGCTGAATACATAAAACAGACAAAAAGGTTGAGTAGGAACTAGTAATTATTTACGGATGTGTGGACAATAAGATCACAGGACTAGAAAAATACATTACGCACAATATTTAGATGTTATTAACGTTTCCAAAGTTGACTTACTTTGGACAATACAGAGAGCAAAGAAATAGGAAATAAAAGCAGAATTAAAACAAGAGAATACAGTCATATAAAGGAGTGTTTTTCTGTTTTAGAATAGTTCACCCCAAATAAAGTAAGTTGCCACTGTAAACGTAAAGGGATACTGAGAATTAGAGTTAAAGTTTTGGGTTGGGTCATCTTAAATTGGGAGCTGTGCAGCGAGATGCCTGTTTACATTAGCTTTAAATTCATGTATGCCGGAACAGTCGGGAAAACAGGGTGCAGGGAGTGACTTTCAAAGACCTGTAGCACGAGGAGATGAGCTATTGGTGTAAAACACCCTCCAGCATCCGAGGACCTCATCATTGAATGATTGGGAAATAGCTGAATGTCGGGGTGGTCGAGTGTATTTACGTCGAGGGAGCAGCAGAACAGCAAGTTCATCGGAGCACATTCCATTGAATTACTTGATAAACAAGCACAAGGAAGCAACATTGCGGCGATGGGATAGTGGCTGGAGCTTGATGGATAGTGGGGAAGAATTATATTAGCGACCCTTTTTTGGACTTAGTCTTATGGGAGACACTTTTGGATGGTGCAACAGGCCAGATGTGACAACGATACTCCATTCATGGGCGGATTGATGCTTTGTAGAGATATAAGATACTGTAAGGTGTGAGAAGTTTTTTAGCACGGTAGAGGGAACCCATATTCTTAGCAGCACCCTTGGCAATGTCTTCTATGTATTTGTTCAAATTCATGTTACCGATCAATATTAGGCCAAGGAGTGTGAACGTTGACTTCTCAGGTAAGGTGTCATTTGTCATGACAATCTATGGTTGAAGAGGTAACTTGTAGTTGTTGAAGAAAACGAGGGTTTTCTTAGCAGCATTAAATGTTATCATCCATGTATGACCCCATTCCACTATAGATTGTAGATCACTTTCTAAGTATTAAGTCATTGCCTCGGATATTTGCGCGTCCTTTTTACACACATGAGAGTGGAGCGTGGTGTCGTCAGCAAATATACCCATATAAGGTCATCGCGGAAGTCGTTCATGAGAATCAGAGACAATAAAGGTCCAAGGATAGATACCTGGGGCACACCTTCATTTATGTCATGTTGTTTGGATGAAGGCATACCAAAACAAGCAAGGTATTTCTGTTGGTTAGAAGGGGTATTATTATAATAAATATTCCTCTAGGTATACGATATGAATACATTTTTATGAGAATACTTTTATGGCAAATCTTGTCAAAAGTATGTGATATGTCAATCGCTATTGTCCTAGCTTCATCTGCCTTGTCCAGTGTATAGTATATGCGTTCGCACATGGCCGTTAAGGCGTTACGATATTAAGACATCCTAATTCAATAGCGCAATAGAATACATTAGTTCTAAAAAAGAAAATTGAACTGAGAAACGAAATTTCAATTGAGAGTAGTACAAGACAACGCCATTAAGACGAATTAGATAAAAGCTAAACTGGAAAAAAGGTTAATGTAGACTTGATAAACAAATAGAGGAAATGCTCTAAAAAATCTAAAAACAGACAAGGCTTGGTGTAGAAGATATTTAACTGGAAACTGCGCAAGTGCACTTTGAACATATTGGCAAATGTTACACACACCAACCAGCAGTTATTGAAAAGAAAAAGCATCAAATCGTCTTGTACATGGCAATACAAACCAACACTTAATCCAATAAAGATAAGCGAGTTTGATGATAGTCAAACTGAAGTAAAAACCTGCCAAATATTAGATGTCTTCGTATTGGGTCACAAAATGAAGTTAAACGAGGCAGACACTCTAAAAAAATACATGAAACATGTCAGAGCGTAGAGAGGGATATATTTCTCGGGTATGTAGTAACCTATTATGATACCAATTAAAGTAGGCGCACTAGGAACATTGCTGAAAAAACGGGATAACAACTAGTGAATATTGGAATGCGATTGACACAAGATAAAAGGCGACACTGAAAAAATAAGACGGAAATATTAAGAGTCCATGTAACAGAAACCAATAAAAAGTAAGTTCACATAGAATAAAGCTGCACTTAAAACAAAGAATATCATACGAAAGAAAGAGAACTGTCTGTCAGGACATAAAAATACGTGGTGGCATTAGTAAGGGTGCTAAACATACATGATGTAACCCAATATAGACATCCACTGGAGGGATAAGGAGAGTACCTAAATTCTGACATCAATCAAATAAAATGGTCGCTATAAGCGAAAAGCCGATAGAAAACAACGTTTGCGATAACAAATATATGACCCTAATTATACAAGGGTTAAATAGTATGACAATTTCAAATATAAACTGTTAGAAAATCTTAGATGATTTAATTTAATTGTTTTTAAAGGCTTGCTTTTTTCTTTTTCCAAAGAATCATTAAACACTCAAATATAAGAGTTGGTAAAAGGGTTAGTAATATATAATTTTTTTTACTCAACTACAAATATCGTGTGTAAATCGACATAAAATGTACTAATTAAAGTTTAACAGAAGAAGGGTGATCGTATAACACTAAACCCTAAGAATAGTGTAATTAAGAATTACCGGGTTAGAATTAGATAGAGACTAAATTCAAGGCTAATAATCTGAGAATATTAGTTCAATTAAATTATTTTTTGTACGTAAAACGTACAGTAAATAATGGTTTTAGCTCTAGGCTAATGGAGTATTTATGTCTTGAAATATGTTCTATAATTAACATAGAACAAGATTCGATATAGATAGAAAAAGTATTAAACGAGTTAGCTTAATCATGCCAATTTGTATTACTGCTGGAATTGTATTAAATCATAATCTCTGATTGGGTCACTAGAATGTTAGTATTCTGTTCACCCTATATGTTTATGAATAAAATCATTATGTATACATTTATTATTTACATAACATTTGTTTTTTGCAATACAATTGCAGATATTGACTTGTGAGAGTAGAGTAGTACATCACATTATGAAATAAATCTGATCTGTCATCTTATATGTATTAATAACTAATCATATAATATATGATCATTTGCATACGAGTGAGTGTATAGAGCCTTATCTAAGTTTGGTATTTGAATTTTTTGAGCATGTAAATAACTTATAAGAACTATTTAATATATTAAAATAATCTTTTTGTACAAAAATTAAAATGTAATAAAGATTTACCTACCTTTGAATGTAAGTATATTTAAGTTAGTTCGCCTTAACATAACATTTTGAAAATATATCATGTATAAATACATAAAATTATATTATATTATAATATATTATATATATGTATATATATATATATATATAATATATGTATATATATAATATATATATAATATATATATATATATATATTAAATTATATTATATATATAATATTAAATTATATATATATATAATATTAAATTATATATATATATATATATAATATATATGATACATATATAGTTCTGTATTATAGTATATATAATATTATATATATATATATATATATATATATATATATATATATATATATATATATCCCACACTGCGAATCAAAGGCGATTTGTGATCGGGGTTCGCGCCTACAGACCGTCGAGAATTATTTCCTAGACTGAAGATTGCGTTAGCATGAAACATCGATGTCTCTAGGTATTTAAAAAATAATTAATATTTATTTATAAAAATATTATTGTTTATCAGCCCCCCCCCCACAAAGGCTGGGCACTCTCTAGTAGCTTTAATAACAAGCAGTACAAATAGCTAGATGCACGAACCGAAGCGCCGCTTCGTAAGATCACTCTAACTGCCTGGTAAACAGTCGCCGATTCAGCTGTTTACATTTAAAAGTTCCTATATATTTACTAACTAATTGGCGATGGCCTGATGGATAAGATCCCCGACTGCGAATCAAAGGTGATTTGTGATCGGGGTCCACGCCTACCGACCGTCGAGAATTAGTTCTTAGACTGAAGATTGCGTTAGCATGAAACATCGATGTCTCTAGGTATTTTAAAAATATATAATATTTATTTATACAAATATTATTATATATATATATATATATATTATATTATATATATAATATTATATATATATATATATATTATATATATAAATATTATATATATATATTATTAATGTACATATTATATATATTATATGTATATACATATATATATCATATATATTATTTATGTAAATATATTATTACATATATATTATATATATTATATTAAATATATATTATATCATATATATTATTTATATGCATACTC
Organism: Sepiola atlantica; assembly: GCA_963556195.1. Taxonomy (NCBI): domain Eukaryota; kingdom Metazoa; phylum Mollusca; class Cephalopoda; order Sepiida; family Sepiolidae; genus Sepiola; species Sepiola atlantica. The sequence goes on along the minus strand of OY744527.1, from coordinate 66,732,684 downwards.
TATATATATATATATTTATACATTTTATATTATATATATATCATATTATATATATATATTTATATATTACATATATATATATTATATATAGTATATATGTATATATTATATATGTGTATATTATATATATATATATTATATAATATTATATATATCATATATTATATATATAATATATATATATATTATATATTATGTATATAGTATATATATATGATATTTATTATATATATATATTACATATATCATATATATAATATATATTATATATTAATATACATGTATATATATAGTATATATATATATATATATATATATATATATATATATAATTCGACTACATATTTAAAAACAAGTTTCAGTGACAGCGTTCCAATATCAATTCTAAATCACCTCAAAATGTCTTTGAGATACTCTTTAAATCACTTACGCGGTTTGTGTTGTGGGCAAGTATTCCCAGTTAGTTTCTCATAAATCACCTGTTTGGACAATCTGGCATCAGAAAGACGAACAAGATGACCAGCCGAACGGAGGTTTCGTTTACTTATTCGAGACTCAATGCTTTGAACGGCAGCTCGCTCCAACAAATAAGTGTCAGATACAAAGCTATCCAAACGGATGTTGAGCAAGGACATCAGGCAATTCTGATAGAAACGCTTTAGCAGGCGAATATACTAGTAAGTTGTCCATGTTTCAGAAGAATATAAGAAAGTGTATAAAACACATGCCTCACACACAGAGATTTTAGTTTTTAGCCTGATATCGCGTGGTTCCCACACGTACTTTTCCAAATGACAAAAAAGTCTCACTAGCTTGTTACATTACGTTTACTTATGTCAGCGTCCTAATACCCGTTTTTTCGAAATAACACGAGACAGATACATAAAGATGTTCACTGCGGACATACTGTGGTCTCTAAGAAATATATCTAGTTCCAGATACGGGTTTGCCATCGCGTTGTCGAAGCTTAGTTTGAAACCCATGATTCTACATAATTATGCAAAACAGTCTAATATATCTTGCATATAATTCTTCAAGTGAGCTGTAAAATCCACGTCATCAGCATAAAGCAAGTCCCGAACAAAAGTAGAGCATGTCTTTGACGAAGTATATAAACACTGTAAGTTATATCAAAATATGCGACGTGCCTACTACATTTTATCACCTTATTCGTTACGCATTTTTGATACTACGATCGGTCCAGACACCTCTACGTTCACACACACACACCCACTCCCCTCGACATATATATATATATATATATATATTGTGACGGATATACACAATCACATTGGCGTACTAGTAAAATGTCCATTCCATTCATGATTAATAGAGATAATATTTTTTCTTAAACTCCTAATCTCAGAGTATATTGAGAATAAATAAATATTTATATTCACACTTTTTCCACAGTTATTGACAGTCAATGACAGAGTTACAGCGAAATAGATCTAAAATAAAATATGTAAAGATATATTACCCTGTTTAACATCATTGTCAACCGCAACGGGGTCTGAGGGGAAACCACTGTAGTTGAAACGGACTTGCATATTGTCGTGCAGCTCAAGAAGAGTATAACTAAGTTGGAGGAACATCCACACTTACTCAGTACTTTTTACAGCGCACCCTGATACACTGATTTGGTCAGATCAACAAAGCCATTATATAGACTTTGACGCTTTGTAATACACGTTTCCTGCATGTGAATCTCAGGATATATGATATTAGTGGTACCCCTACATCTATTAACCCCATACGACGTTCGTTCTTTTATTTAATAGCAAAGAATGGCTGACTGTTTCCCAGACTTCAGATCCTGGGAGGGGGAACAAGCCGCTATCAATCGGTCTTTGACAAATTATAGTCAGCAAACGAGTATTTTGGTAGCAGATGCTTCCAATCTACATTGCCACCATCCTAAATAGCATCACATATATATATATATATATATATATGCTTACGTGTGTGTGATGCTATTTAGCATCGTAGCAATGCAGATAGGAAGCATCTGCTACCAGAATACTTTAAAGCTCGAATTGCGTGATGAAACTGTTTATATTGATGACCATCCGCAAGAAGAAACGGAACAGGATCAAAAGAATAGAATTCAGTGAGGAAAATGTATAAACAAAGCTGTACGAAAGTTAAATAAGACACTACTTAAATGTTTGGGAAGAAATCGCTGAGCAATTTTCGTATTCACCGAAACACATCAGGATGATGCATGCAAGAAGAGATTGAGAAATGAGATATGTCGGAATGTGAAGATTTAGTAACGGGGAATAAAGTACGAGTGCTAAATACGGTATTTCTGCGGAGAATAAAATAATCACGTGAACGCATATACAAATAGTATATATTTTAGTTTCAGAAATTCTTAGATGAGGATTTATAATTTGTATTTTCTGATAATTCCGACTACTATTTTTACTTACGATGTTATTCTAACAAAGTTTCGACCGATGTAATCTCCGATCTTTTTCGACTTTACTTTGTCGAACTTGGGAATATTTCTTTCGTGCCTGAAAATCCTTACTGAATTTCGAACTGAAATAAATATATTGTTATGCGGAAAAATTGTTCTTGGTCCGCCAGCTATGCTGGTAAATATCTGAAGTAATTCTTAATGATATTCTTAGTATCACGTATACTGAAGATGTTACCTTTGACCTCCAAAATACTGTCACTTTGAACTAATTATTACTTTAACTTCATCCGTTAAGTTGCATGATGTTGTGTCTTCCATCTTTACTTTGGTGGTGTAGGGTCTTACGAAGACGAAACTGTGGGTAACGTGTTTACGATATCCGGTTAGTCTGATCCGGAGACGTAGGAAGATGCTTGAATATATGTGTCCTTCTTGGTTTTATTTTCTCCATCTTCGTTATATAATTGTGCCATTTTATTAAAAATGCATTCGATGCTCTGATAAACTACTCGGCATCCTGTGGTCATACACGTTCAAAATGTCAAGCATGATCTTCTCGCTTAAACTTAAACGAATCTCACACTATGGCGTTGCCTCCCAGCGTTTTAATTTGCAATAGTGGGCCGCTTGGATCAACCAGAAAACGAGAAATAAAGAAATATGTGTTTATATGTCATGGAATGTAAGTTTAGAACAAAATATAAACTAAAAATAAAATGTAAATGTGTAATGACGTGTTAATATGTTGGATAACTAAATAACTCCGAATCAAAGATCAAGGTGTAGTATCTGTTTTGTCTTTAGTAAGAGAACGAGTATCCTTGACTGGGGCAATTGTTATTTTATCCTATTTATAGTACCTGTTGGGAGACATCTGGATTCCCCGAACATAAAAATAACAACCGTACATCTTAGTTTGGGGAGGTAATTAATTAGTGACGAAGAACAACGGAATGTTTATTTTTTGTTACAAAACCCAATTACTATTCGTTTACATTAAAAAATATACATTTCTTTTACAAAAAAACATTCTGGTGTCTTTAATAACTTTGTAAATGGAAATCTTCTGTTTAACACTGTGTAAAATAGGTTAAGTTGAATCCACTGAAACCGTGCTTTCGTATTCGTTTTTGGGTGTTTTATTGCAACGTGTCGTTATTCAACCGATACTTTACTAATCATAGAAGTTGTTCCTCACCAAACATAGAATACACGAAGACTCTTTCTAAAACACACAACAGTCAAATCAGCCTAATGTATTTTTCGATATTTTCTACAAAATAAATCGGTTAATTTGAACAATTTTTTAAATTAGAGACAATAAAGATTTATAAATTTAAAGAAGTAGTTGCTACAATGTTTACGTACTTCGATATTATAACAATAAAATAGTATTTGCGACGGCTAGGTTTATTGAATTTAAAGTCAAATGTGATAGAAAACCTACCCATAGACTTTGAAACCATATTTATGATAAGTTGTCAAATTAAGGGAATAATTTTGATACAAGTCCGAACAGAAAAGGGAAGTATAAAAATAAAGAAAAACGAAAGAACTGAAAAAGCAGCCTAAGATTCGACATCCCTACACAAACTCAATCATTCTATCGCGCAACCTTACGTAATAATATGACAAACACATTCAAACAGGGGCGAAATTAGCCGACTTGACACAAAAAACGGCAATTTCGAGGTCAAATATTATCAGATATCTAAACAAATACTATTATGAAAAGAGACCAACATACAATCTCACCAGTAAACATTGACGACATAAACAGTTTCTCAAAAATTAAGAAAAAATGTGTATAGGCGATAATATATATTTTAAAAACGATTATGACATAAAAAATGTTTTGGAGTTCAAGCAATCAAGTATTACGCAGTAATACAGTAAAAAGACGTTTTAATACTTTTTCATCTTAGGGAATACAAGACACAACTTGGTACAGGTTCCTGTTCCTGTTCCTCTTTTTAAATCTCTATTTTCCAGCATATTTATAAATTTCGAACGTGTTTTTTCCCCATTACTTTCCTAATCTTAAATAGATTTACATTCGAAATAGTTCATCATTTAATAAAATAATATTTAAGAAGAAATACAACATGTACCCATTTTTATCGCCTATACATATTTTTTATCGATTCATGTCATCATCTTGACGCTTACCATCCCACTTGGTTATCTGTAAGGTAGCGAATTGTGTATTTATCAGTGTACAATAAATACATTGTAATACTCTACTTTAGAAGTCAATTAAATTGCGCTCGGTTTTACGGTAAGATCGACAGGTAGTAACTTAGGTTCAACGACAGACTCGCATCAAATATATATTATTTAATTGTTACTATAAACAATATAGAACGTGAAATATTTGTAGTTTAAAGCAGTTGCTGCCAGTATGTTTTTCCTAGGCACAGGCAAGGTAAGGTATTGCTATAGATGATCACTTGACACCGGTTGTAATTACCAGTCAGAAGCACCTCTAAGTTTAGAGAGCGGATCTCTACAGATAAAGTGAATACTATATATTTTAACGTAACAAATATTGCTCTTTCCGTCTTTATTAAACAACTTTCGTACTACATCAGTTGTAAAGATACTTTTTATTCGTAATAGTATTAGTTTTTTAAAAGAGAAAACAATGGAATTTAGTCAGTTTGAATTCTTCTCACGTGATTGCATTCTTTTTTTATTGAACCAGCTACCAGAGCGAGAAAGAAAGAGTGAGACGGTGAAATGTACCAGTGTCTTTTAATTAATTTAACTCATCAACCAACAAATATTTTACCAGTAAAATACCTCATTTCATAACCGAGTCTTTTATAAAGCAAGTTTCGCGGATTTTGCCACTGACATGTCTAGCTTTAATTACGTAACTCACTTTAATTACGTAACTCTAAAAAGTCGAGCATAAAACACTGATTACATAATTTGGCCCAAACCATCTAATATATCGCATATGAAAGGTATCAAATCCAGGGTCATTTGTGTACACTTTCACTTGGGGGTTGACCCCCCAAAAATCACGCATACAACTCAATGACTATTTTGGGTACGCTTTACCATAACAATGTAATTAATATAGAAGAGAGGGACATTTTTATAGACTGATACACAATGTAAGTAACAAATAAAAAAAATGCATAGAAGAAACCCAGAAAATCGGGTAAGAATTACATTTAAAAAAAGAAAAGTTATGAAAAATACAGCGGTCGAAGGATGTGAATGTGAAACAAAGAAAGATGGCTCAACTAATTAAAAATGGCGAACGACATATCAAAAAATGCAAGGTAGATACGAAATTGTGGTATTGCTTATAGAAACAGTTCTCAGCAAAAAAAATGGGTACTCTTAAAATACGTTCATTTTATAATGTATGTGTTTAGTGATTTAACGTGGCAAACACTCAGAAAGTATGTTATAAACGTTAGAGTAATGGGTATGCTATGTCAAGCTACTAATTCCAGCTGTCATTGTTGTCTTGCGTGGTTTACGTTACAAACTTACGTACACAATATGTTAAGCTTTAACATGACAGACATAATGAAAATAACATTTATAAATTAATTGTTACAGACTCACGAAAATAGTTTTAACTCATGAGTGAAAACCGACAAGCGGATAAATGGTCTTAGAGAACAACGTTGGTTGATTCTACATAAACTGAGGCACTTATCAATTGCGCGGGTTAAGTGTAAAATACTCTATTTAAAACGAAAACAAGACACACCTACTAATGACTGACATACAAAGCCTTACACAGATATTATGTGGCGCATCTATAACGGACAATTCGGGGAAGAATAGAAGTAAAGAATTAGAAAGGAAGAAAAAATATAGAGAAGTGAAAAACTGAGGGAAAGAATTTATAAAATGCGAGCGAATGAAAGAAAAGATTGTCATAAATGACAATAAAAACGGATTAGAATCACTTACAAATAACATTCTCTTTCTCTCGATTTACATAATCTAATTTATATATCTTAATATATTTATTACCACATTATTCTTTTTCAAAGAAATATATACTTGTATTAAACAGTTATCAAAAAGGATAAGTTTAACTGATACACACACACAAACTTTATCCTTAATGAGTCAACACTCAAGTCTATATATTTCCAAGCAAGATAACTCTCTCGTAATGCGTTGTTGTCATTCCTGACTTCAGCTTCATTCAAAAAGATATATAAAAGTATTTAGCGAAATTATTTCATGGAGAGCGTTCATAATCATCGTCTGGTAGTAGAAAAAAGAAAAACACAAAAACAAAACAAAAAACAAAGTGAAAATGAATGCAATAAAATAGCCAGAGCCTTGGTCATCTAAACTCTTATCAATCTACAACATTTGAGTTGGTAAGGAAAAAGGAAAAAGGATAAAGAATGAAGAAATAGAAGAAAAAAGGCAAATAAGAGCGATTTGGTGTTTGTTAATTATTCGTTTATATATATTTTATACGTATTGTTTTTGAGTGAAAATATTTGCTTATCATCCTGTATATCTTAATGTTACCTACAAGTAAATGGGGTTAATGTGCAAATTCTTCCTTGGTTTGCGAAAAAGAAGAACATGAAAAGAGAAATATATTAGTTAAATGATAACTTTAGATATCGACATATATATATTTTTGTCTTGATTCTGTATATAGAAGTCACTTCAGACAAGATATGAATCCACTTTATGTTATGGAGGTAGCAATACAGCGAACTTATAGAGACTACAAGACCACCGAGTCAAACGAGCTGTAACAAAAGAAGCATGAAATAGATCTGGCAATTCTGAAAAAACGCATGCTATAATAGTATTTATAGAAAACACTGAGACTAGCAACATCATGGTTGTGAGAAAGCATGTGCAGAGAAGAAGAAAGTATGGGGCCAATAAAATTACAATTGGCTGAGATTCACCAGCCTAAATATTACAACATTTCTCTATACATGGTCTGATATTAGATTTGTAGAGATTTAGAATAGCCTCAGAAGTAAAAAGTGTTTGGGGGTATTCAGCGAAACGACTTTACGAGAAACAGTAAAAGAAATGGATCTAATGTATTAACTCAAAGAAAATATTTGATGAGGAAATATTTGATGAGTAAGTTCCAGGGTCGATTTTCCCTCGATAACAGAGTCATCCAATAATCTCAGGATAAATAGGGACACGCCTATGATTGGAAGAACTGAGCTGAGTCTTAACAGAATTAACGAAATAAGCTATTTTGTACCCCAATAAATAACCGTACCCAGGTCAACTTCTTGATCAACTATATATTTCAACTAATCCCAATCAGAAGAAACAACAGAATAGAGAGTGGTATCATCAGCATACATGTTAATCTTCTGAATAACATTCTCATGAAGATCATTGATACAGAGAAAAACAGTGTTGGGCCTGACTAGAGCTCCCAGGAAAAGCAGAATTATAGATAATTAGCCTACATCATCCAGAGTAACTAGGAAGCTTTGATCAGAAGGAAATGTCTTAATAGTGTCAATAATCTTATCACTAATTTAATAACACTTGTAATACCACTATGCCACACTCGTTAAACCGCCTTCAAAATGGCAAGGGCAATGTGTGTACATTCTCCCGAATTATTAATAAACTGACAGATCTGCCTAGTTACATAATTAAAAGACTGGAAGTTTAATTAAAACTACAAAAGCCATACTGAACATCACTAAGAACTCCGCGACTTCCCAGAAGATAAACAAGCTTGACGTTAACCGACATTTAAAAAAAATGTTTGGCCAGAACGATCATCAGCATTTTAAAGATATGAGCAAAAGAAGACTCATTCTAACAGGCCAGGACCGCGATGAACAGAGATTGAAGCAGGTATTGAAGAGATCGAAGAAACTTCAGGAGCACAACCTTTTAGAACATGAATTGAATCTGAACGTAAAATCTTAGACTGCTCGATATCAGAAAGAACCCTAGCAACTTTCTCCGGAGTGATAATGAAAAAGTCAAGAAAGTGATCAGGATTAAATGGAAAATCAGGAAGAAGGCACCAGAATAATCAAGAGAAAAATCGGCAGCATGGAGAATGGTAAAGAAGTTACCCTTATTTTTAGAAGATGAAATAATTTGAAGACCATTAAACAGAGGTAGAATAGCAAACTTGCCACCATTAACAACACTATTGTAGATACTCAACACATCACGAGAGCTTATGAGAATAGCTAATCTTAGTCTAAGACATTCTTTGCTTCTCTGTAAATAGTATTGAAGGTTCAGAATCATCGTCTTGAAGTAATGGCTACGATGGGCAATTGGAGAGACACACACAGATGAAATCCAAAAGAGGAGAATACTTTTTTTAGGATGAAATGTACACTAATTAAGCATTTTCGTATTTCTTTAAGATCTTTGTTTATATACGTTTCCAGAATGAAATCCGGTACTTTGTTATAATGTTTGCATAACAGATACAATAATGTATCGTTTATATATGCCCTCGTATATCTGGCGATCGAGAACCTTATTCGTTTCTTCTCATCTAATGTAATATTTACACACAGGTTCGGCAGAAATAATTCCAAAATTATAAAGTAGCTGGGCTACCCGGCGCAAAAGTTTAACATATTTCGATTATAATTTCGGTATTTTCGTTATCTTTCTCTCCCACCTCTTTGGTCTCAGCTTAGCCCATTCTTGTCTTTGGACACGTACACACATACATACAACTCTCTCTTATATAGATTCTTCGAGAAAATTAGTCGGCATAAGGGAATGAATTCCTTGAAAATAAAATAAGAGTTACCTCTCTTTTGTAAGTGGCTTCGAAAACAGTGCGTATATGTGTTGTTCATTTTAGTTTTAGCCGAACATACATACATACATACATACATACATACATACATACATACATACATACATACACACAACTGTTCGGTATGGACCAATATAACTTAAGCAAGTGTCAATGATGTTTTCATTTAATAACTACTTCACCATCTTTCATCAAGCAAGAATGGTGAATCTGAAACTGCAACACTAAGCTCATCGAGCTCATTACATGTTAGGTCGGAACCAATTCTGCTATTATTATTATGGTTGATCGCATGAGGCGCCCTCACCTAAGAACAGCGACGGGACTGTACACTCATTTTTTGTTCGGCGAGAGTGTTCTCGCTCTAGGTTTAAAATCTTACTTCCCAATTGTGTCTCACACTTTACTGCAGTTGGAGGGAGATGAATAAAACAATATCGCAATGTGGTGCAAATATCAAATCCACGCGTAAGATAGCGAAGCGCCCAAACTTCAGTAACATTCTGTTGGTCTGTCTTCAATATGTTCACCTCCTAAACAGACATTTAACAGTCAAATAATTTTACACACTGATTTGAATTCCAATCCATACAAATCCATGAGTGCTCAGAAATTATTTCTGTAATAAATCTCTGAGTGATGACAACTTCAGACACTCTCTCCAACAGTAGATAGCGAATATAAATCACCATTTTGAAGATGCCATTTTTAAAATAAAATAAAAAACTAACCACTTTCATAACCAGGAGTCCCATGATGTTGTTGTCTCTTTTTTATCAACCTTTCAAATATGGGAAGTATCTATTCCGCAGTATCTTATATATATATATATTTATATATATATATATATATATATATATATATATATATATATATATATATATATATATATATAATATGCGATCAAGTTTGGTTGTTACAAATCTATCAGAGTGCTCAAATATTTAATAATAAAACCATAATATTTATAGATTGTGTTCCAGAACATTATATCCACTCAACAAGTTGCTATAGATTTCGAGACGTGTCGGTTTAAGAAAACGAAAATTATGGCACGTAAAAAAATCTGCAAGCTCTCATTGAAAATGTGGTACAAATTTAAAAGTGACGTGTCCATCCTTAGGGAATTATACATTTAATGAAATATCGTTCTCTATTTGTTGCTCTACATAGCTGATAACATTGATAGGTTTATTAGAACTTATTCTAAATAAACAATTTGTTAGATAGTCTTTGTAGTAGGAATATTAAAGACCTGAAACCAATAAAATATATTAAACAGCGAAGCTATCGTTTTGGATCGTTTTGGATAATGTTAGTTTTTCTTTGAAGACTACCCTATCACACTTAAACCACACCCCATCCCCGAAAAAACGTACAAATATTTATCAAATATTTACAAATTATTTCTTTATATTTTATTTAAATTTTTATGATTTAATATTTACTATTCCTGAAAAATCTAAATACTTTAATTGCCTTCTAAAACGTAAACTAAAAAAAATACCATCCCCTTTGACGTCCGTGATCCAAGTTTTTGTTTCTAAGTATGTTGTAGGTTTTTAGTCTGTACCCCTTTCAAACAAACATCAACGTATTTGTGTATTCTAAATAAACCCATTTTAATAATATGCCAGATGTATATATGTATATATATATACATATATATATATGTATATATATGTGTATATATATACATATATGTATACATATGTACACATATAATACAAATATACATATATATGTATATACATATACGTATATATACGTATATATACGTATATACATATATATACGTTTATATATATATAAATATATATATATATATATACGTATTTATACATATATATGTTTACGTATATATACATATATATACGTATATATATACATATATGTATACGTATATATACATATATGTATATGTATATATGAATATAGACACATTTATACGTATATATACGTATATATATATACATATATACATACACATATATGTATACGTATATATACATACATACATATACATGTATACGTATAAATGCATATATATGTTTATATATATATATATATATATATATTCATTAATAATATTTATAATAAGCTTAATAACGTACCCCTAAAAATAGACCCTAACACCTTACGTAAGGTTTTGTTGACTTTCACACCTGAAGTTCCTTTTTGCGATCATCGCGGCAAGATGTATATCCAAAAAGATGGCGTCGCTATGGGCTCTCTGCTTGGTCCAACCTCCAGCAATTACTACATGTCCAACTTAAAAAACTAAAGTCGTTAACCTTATCAACACACCAACAATATAATTACGATTCGTAGATGGCATCTTGATTCTGACAAATACTATAAATTAAATGAATATATTAAAAACAACATTACAAATAAAATGTTCTGGATTTCACCTTCGAATTAAACATTAAAAACTCCCTTTTTAGACGTTTTAATACCCACTAATCACAATAGATTCTCTACGTTTACCTATCTAAAGCCTACTAACAACAACTCATGCACTCTTAACTTCCTAAGTGAATTCATTTTTACATATAAAATAGCCATTATTACAAAAATACTCACTCGAGCAAAACTAATTTCCTCCTCTCCTACTATCTTCCAACATGAACTTAATAATATAAAAAAACTGTAGTAAATAATGGCTTCCCAAAACTATGCAATCATCAAACCGTTTTAAAATAATCACCACGATAATAATAAAAATAATACTCGCCTTAACACAAATATTAAACTATTTCATCATAAACAATTCCATCACAATTATAAAATAGATGAACAAGTTCTAAGAAATAGTATTAATAAAAACGTACTCCCTACTGACCCAAAGAAAAAAAAGTAAAACTGATCATTTTCTACAATGAAGTAAAAAGCACTATTAGCATAATCACAAATAATTCTTCCCCCTCGATTAGAGCTTTGGATAAGAATAACGTTGTTTATGAGTTCAAATGTCCTTTGAGAGACTGTGTATCTGACAACAAAGAAAAAAACATATACAAGATTAGATTACCGCTGGGAGATTACGATGCATTTGTCTGATACTAGTGCCACAGCTCAACACTTAAGTGACGACTATTCCTGCCCCCGATCGTAATTAAGTAAACTCTAAATAGAAAATACTAAAATTTGTAGATACAGTATCAGAAAACAAAAACTCCACATATTTGAAGCCATATATATAAAATGGGTTTTAAAGTACTTGAGAAACCAATGAAAACTACGGGAAACTAATCAGCCAATTCTATCGCAAAACTTAGATTCCGATTCGGACTACTGCAAGGATCTACAAAAAATATTCAGACATAATTTGTCTGTTATATTCAACAATACTTGCCTGCAAAGAAGATGCTGCGTTAATATACATACAATTATATATATATATATATATATATATATATATATATATATATGTACACGTATATATACACATATACATACATACATATACATATATATGTATACGTATATATACATATACATACATACATATACATATATATGTATACGTATATATATATACATATACATAAATACATATACATATATATATACCTCTATATACTTATATATAGTTACATAAATATAAACAAATATATATATATATGTATACGTATATATGTATACGTATATAAACAACTATATATATGCATACACATACATATGTATACGGGTATATATATACATACATATATATATATAGACATGTACGTTTATATACATATATATATATACATAGATTCATATATATACATATATACATATCCGTATATATACAAATATATGTGCATATATATACCTATATATGCATATAAATACACATGCATATACATGTATACGTGTTAATATACGAACATATATACATACATATTACATATATACATATACATATATATACATATACAAATACATACATATACATACACATATACGTATATATATACATATATATATATATAATTATACATAAAGATACATGTGTACGTATATATATGCATATATATGCATATATATGTACATATAGATGCATACATATATACACATAGGGATGCATATATACATGTACATATATATATACATATAGATGCATAAATATATATATATATATACATATATATATATGCAAATATTTACATAGAGATGCTTACATTTATATAAATATATATGTGCATACATATATATATATATATAGATACATATATATATATATATATATATATATATATATATGTATAGAAACATGATGATATTTTTGTTTTTTTGTTTTTTCATCATAGTTCACCCCAAACAAGACAAGTCGTCACTGTAGACGTAAAGGGCTACTGAGAAAGAAGGGTGAAGGTTGGGATCGGTCAATCACAGTTAGGAGGTGCATGTCAGTAACGTCAGGAAAGCAGGGAGTAGGGATGGAGGTTCAGAGTCCAGCAGCACGAGGTAATAACCTTCTGGAGTTGAAAGCTCTTCGGAATCTGGGGAGATCCATAGTGTATGGATGGGATTTGGAAGAGTGTTGGGTTGGTCTAGTGAATTTATGTTGTGGGGCTACCAGAGCAGAAACTCTTCGGAGCACAACTCAATGAATTACTTCTAAAACCGACACAAGGAAGTAACATAGTGGCGATGGGACAGAGACTTGAGCTTGATGGATAATAAAGGACCTATCAAGTTAGCGACTCTTTTTTGGGGCCGTGTCAAAGAGGGAGAGACTATCAGATGTGACAACAACACTCCATGCGTAGGCGGATGGTGGCTTTGTAGAGATAGGGGAAAATGTCAGGTGTTAGAAGTTTACTGGCACGGTAGAGAGAGTCCACCTTCTTTGCAGCAGCCCTGGCAATGTTTTCAATGTAATTAGTCCAATTAATGTTATATGTGAAAGTTAGGCCGAGGAGTTTGAATTATGAACTCTCAGGCACGGTGCTATTTGCCATGACAATCGGTGGTTTATTGTAGTTATTGAAGGAAAGTAGCTTTGCATGTGCGGCATTAAAAGCTACCATCAATTTTAGACCCCATTCCACTACAGACTGGAATTAATTTTAAACGGATTTACCCATTGCCTCAGATATGTGCGCGTCGGTTTTGCCCACATTACGAGAGTACAGTGTGATGTCGTCAGCAAATTTTCCTATCTCAGTCGCAATGACATCAAGGAGGTCATATATACAAATCAGGTTAAAAAATAGATCCCTGGTGCTCACCAGCAATTATGCTATGGATCTTTCGTTTATATATATATATATATATATATATATATATATATATATATATATATATATATATATATATATATATATATATATACGTATATATATATACATATATATATCTATATACAAACGTATATATACATACATATATACATACACACATATATATATGCATACATGTATGCATGCATATGCATACTTGGCCTTTTGGCTAAGATCAAAGTGTAGTATCTGTTCCGATGGATACTGCACCCTATAGATTGGTATTGTCTTGGCCTTCGGGGCTTGATTCCGCCGGTCTATGGGTCTGTCCTGTGCAGGTCTAGGAGGTCCACTCTCCCAGGCTTCGCCTCTCCTCTTTGGGGAGGAGTAAGTTTATTGCTTACTGCCTGAGGCGCCCCTACCGGGGAATGCCGACGGGGCTGCTCAGGATATTTTGAATGGCCAGAGTGCTCACCTTCTCGGGCGCTGGCTTTTCAAACTCCACTTTCCCGACCCGAGCTTGGGTCACATCTTACTTGTGGGAGTAAGATAAAACTGGCCTTGTGCCTAACTCCTGTAGCGGAGTAAATAAAATGCATATATCTACATATATATGCACACATATATCCGCATATATTTTTACATATATACACATATATACATACACATATACATATAAATATTCGCATATATACATACATCTCTATATGCACATATATACGTATATGTATATATATATATACATTATATATACACACATATATTATATACATAAATACCTATATAAATATATATACATATATATACATAAATATATATATATACATGTATATATACACATATATATTTATCCGTATATATATAAAGATATATATATATATATAAACATATATATGTACATATACATATATATATACATATATATATATACATATAGACATATATATATACATATAGACATATATATATACATATACGTATTTGTATATATACACATATATATGCATATATATATACATATATACATTTATATATACATATATATATATATATATAAATATACACATATACATATATATATATGCACATATACATACAAATATATCTCTATATATATATATATAAATACATATACATATATAGACATATATAATTTATATATATACTAATATATATATATATATAAATATTTACACACACACATATATATATTCAAATATATATATATATATACATATACATACATACATACTTACATATATATATATGTATTTAAACAAACATGTAAAAATACTAAAATAACTCGAACCATAAAACTTTAAAACTAAAACCTAACATAGAAATAATAGGAACCACCTGTTCAAATAAGGTAAGTAATTATGTTGACACAACAAACAAACAGACAAAGGCTAAAATAGAAATCAGAACAATAGAATATGCAATAGGAAGTAAAACTAACCAGGCCTTGGTTCGTGAGAAGCCCAACTATGGGCTAATAGAACTACAAACAATTTGATTGGTTAATTATCTAGGCATCTATATAAAAACACCCGGACAAACTAAGTCTATGCATTTTAACCTGAAACTTCCTCCCGGGGATGACACGCGGGAGCCTCTGTGTAGCTTAATTCATATAAATATATTTTCATAACGTACTACCTAGCTCTATATACGTATCGAGCACTGTTGAAGTAAATACTGAAAATTGATACATAATAAATGCTATGTGGATACATTAAATATACATACACACACACATATATATATATATATATATATATATATATATATATATATATATATATATATATAAACTAAAATATGACATACATTTATAGAGTCAAGAAATAATTGCAAGGCCGTGATAGGCGAAGAAAAGAAAAGAAAAGGTATCATGAGTTAACAAAAAGATGCATCCAGTCACAGAAACTAGGTACTCGCGATTTCTGGAAAATCTACAATAGTGTAGTGAATAATGGTCAATCAACAATTGCCCCACTATCAAAACACAATGATGTCGTTTGCCCAGTGTTTCGCTTCTAACTCTACTTTAGACTCAGATAGCAACCCCCTCCATGAATTCTCTTTGCGGACCGAAGTCACACTTGATAACCTGATCATCACTCTCTCCCAGGTCAGAGACATCATAAAAAACCTTGACACCTCTAAAGCTTGTGGACCTGATCTTATACCTGTAATAGTAATAAAGAAATGTTCTGCTGAACTGGCCCCTGTCCTCTCCAAACTCTACAATAAATGCCTAGCTGAATCTTGCTTCCCCGATAGCTGGAAAATTGCCTATGTGGTACCTGTCTACAATAGTTCTGGGTATAGAACCGACACTCAGAACTACCGCCCAATCAGTCTACTGCCGACCTTTGCCAAAATCATTGAATCCTTAATCAATTTAGCGATAGTACGGCACTTAGTTAATGCTAAACTTCTATCTGACTGCCAGTATGGATTTAGACAAGCACGATCTACTGCAGACATCCTAACGGCCATCTATGAACGCACGTATCATACACTCGACAAGGCAGGTGAAGCTATGGCAGTAGCGCTTGATATATCCAAGGCCTTCGACAAGGTTTGGCATAAAAAGCTTATCCTGAAAATACGCTCATACGGTATTACTGGGCAACTACTTAATATAATTAGATCCTTCCTAAACAAAAGAAAAATCCAGGTTGTCCTCGATGGCCGTTCATCTAAGCAACATGGCATATATATATATATATATATATATATATATATATATATATAAACGAAAGATCCATAGCATAATTGCTGGTGAGCACCAGGGATCTATTTTTTAACCCAAGGATCTATCCTTGGACCTTTGTTGTTCCTGATCTTTATAAACGACCTCCCTGATGACATAGAGTCGGAGATTGGTTTATTTGCTGACGACACCACTTTTACTCTCGCCATGATGGTAAAACTGACGCGATCATATCCGAGGTAATGGCTGAATCTTTAGAAAATGACCTCCAGGTTGTAGTGGATTGGGGTCATAAATGGTTGGTAACTTTTAATGCCGCAAATAGCACCCTACCTGAGAGTTCATCATTCTAACTCCTCGGCCTAACCTTCACAGGTAACATGAATTCGAACAAATACATTAAAGAAATTGCCAAGACTGCCTCAAAGATGGTTGGCTCCCTCTACCGTGCTAGTAAACTCCTCAAACCTTACATTATCCTGTCTATAGAAAGCCACCATCCGCCCATGCATTGATTATTGTTGCCACATCTGGGCTGGTCCATCATCTTCTAGTCTCTCCCACCTTTACAAGGTCCAAAAAAGAGTTGCCAACCTAATAGGTCCCTCCCTGTCAACTGAGCTCCAGTTCCTGTCCCATCGCTGCAATGTAGCATCCTTATGTTAGTTTTACAAATACTTCAATGTGTTATGCTACGATGAATTGGCTACTCTGGTGCCCCCTCGACGTAAATTCACTAGACTAACTCGACAATCAACTAAATTTCATTCATTCACTGTGGAAGTCCCCAGATGCCGGAGATCCTTCTACTCAAATAGCTTTTTCCTCGTGCTGCTGGCCTCTGGAACTCCCTCCCTGCCCCCTGGTTTCGCGACAGTACTGACATGCATGAATTTAAAACTAATATAAACGGAATTCTCGCTGCGCAGATCACAATTTACGCTGACCCCCCAACCTTCTCCCCTTTTAAATTTTCTCAGTAGCCCCTTACGTGTACAGTGTCGGCCTGCCTCGTTTGGGGTGAACCATGTTAAAGAAAAATTGTATAGTTTTAGAGGATTTAACTTATAGTGAAATGGTATAAGCTGAAGTAACAAGATAGAGCAATTATTAAGATAAACATGTACGAATGGCAACCCTGTTTCAACTCCTATTTGTGTTTATCCTGGCTAGTTCCTCTGCCTTCTTCCCTCTTATCGACTTTTGTCCCCTCCGCCTACCGCCTCCCCTATACTAGCTCAGTAGTTGTGAAAGTTAAAATATAAAAAAAAAAAAATATAAAAGGATGAATAAGAAATAAAGAAGAATGTGTCACCCACTTGTCATATTTCAATGTCACTTAAAGTCTTCTCATATTGTCTAATCGGATACTCCATTCCTCCTCCCATGTATGTCCTTCAAAATAACATTATTTCCAAATCTTCACTTTTTCTGAAGACGTTTACCAATACGAACGAAACCGGTCAAATTTCTCGTTTTTGTTTTTGTCCTGCACTTTAACCTGTTTTCCATTTGTCATCTTTCACATATTTTGTATACCACGGCATTTCATTTTCATGAATTATCGTGTACCTTACACAATACACACACACCCACACACACACACACACATATATATATATATATATATATATATATATATATATATATATATATATATATATATATATATATATTATACCTGGATTTAAACGATTTTCATCTTTTAAAACGAAATGCAATATAATGATACACTAATGCAATTTCATGTTCGTATATACATTATCACACGTTTTTTTTTAATTTTAGATCTCGCGATCGTCGATGATGCTATACAAAAACATTTTTTTTAATTTAATTTGATAGCGCCGTGTTGTCGAACGTAAAACTAAAATTGTCGTTTTGCTAAGATATGTTATATACAAAGTTGGTATACTGATATCGTGGGGTCTTCGTAGAATGGAAATGTGTTACAAATTTCGCTATGGCTTTTGTGCAATTGTGTAGTCGTGAAAATTGAATTTGTTTCTTTTCTTTCTCTTTCTCAGCACTCGACGTGCTCTCAGCGTTCACTTTTCTCTTCTTCATTTCGGAGCGGAATCTCTACTCTTTTTATGACAACGAGAATACGCTCACGCAAAACATGCTAATGTGTATACGTGAACTCTCGTCGCGTCACACAAGTTACAAGTTTTCAGTTTGAAACCGCAACGCTCTGGGTCCACACTCGTTTTCTTTGGGGGCATACAGGATGACTGCTACATCCTTAAATTACATTAATTATGGTAATAAGATACGTATCTTTTAGTTTAAAAAAAGTGGGTACAATAATATCGTGGGATGTATGTTTGAGCTGGACGTCCATAGAATGGAAAATATTTTAAGCACTGTAGTAATATACATATGATCGAAGACACAATTGTGGAATTTCCACAGGTCCCGCTAGTAAAGTATTAACTTATTTTCTATATAAATTGCCACCCTTTTTAAAACATACGTGACTTCAAGTTGCGATTGTATTTCGTTATTTTTACATTTCAATACAGGGAACAATGTATATATTTTTTATTATTGATTGGCATTGCGTTTTACAGCGTTTCTTCCCTTTTCTACTACCTACCTATTTCTTTTTTGTTTACTCTTTTTGTCCGTATTCGGTTCCTTTACACCTGTCTCATCTTCTTCAAGTGAATTCTTCCACTCCTGAACATAAACATCTTCAAGTTGAGTTGGCGTTCCATTTTAAATGTTAAACAAAATAGAATATTTTGTTTCTATAATAATAGTGAAATTTACTTTTTTCTTTTTCTTTTTATTATAATTTATTACTATCATCTATCATTAAGATTAAGCCTTCTCGTCGTTGTGCATGAATATTTTATTTGCTTACGTGATTAATGTTAGTTGTGATTTCAGCTCGTGTTTTATGATGTTTCTTCCGGTCGTTTCGGCCTAATCCCTTCCTGTCTATATTACTATTTTCTCCTAGCTTTGTATTCGTTCCTTCTCCACTTATTTCACTTCTCATATAGATAGTTAAATTTAATTAATGTGCTTAAACAATAGAGATATTAAAAGACAATTGCAAATAACATGATGAGAAATAAAACTGCCCGGATGTAGATATAATGAAAATCCCATAATCTGACGTGCCCTCCAAATAACAAAACCGACATAGGTTAGCGTCACAGAAAATTGCGAAGTCGTTGCAATTCGCTGAACAAGTTAATGTATTTCATTTTATAGCTCGTAGCATTTTTTTACTGAAGAAACTCACAGACGAAACTAAATATTTCAAGCTAAACGGTCAGAATGACATTTATGTTTGGGGAAACGGAATATGTAAACGGGTGCGTCGCGCTACAACATTTTGTCTTGTTTAGTTGTTTTTTTAGTATTAATAAAAATAAAACTGCGTGTTTTTGCTTATAAGTATTTAAATTGCGAAACGGTCTACTTCATGCGAATAAAAAACGAGTGTTAACCAAATGTATTACTACCAAGTTACACCCATCAGCGTATATCTTTTTTCAAAATCTGCATTTTATGGGGTTTTCTTTCACAAGCATTTATAAAATATATTACATCCTGCGACTAACAAATAAACTGACTACGTAATTTATTTAGCCCAGAAAAATATGTTCCTTCTGGTCGCATATTTTTGCTAGGCTAGGAGAAGTATATAATTGTAAAATAACTACATACAACACGAAGTCAAAGCGAAATAATTTGTTTACAACTATTAAAACAATTTATAACGCTATTGATAATGTATACTCATTTATTTATTTATGTATTATTATCGGTTATATTTGAATTCATTTCTTGAAACATGACGTAAATCATAAATCTATGACGTCACGCCAAAGCTATAACTATTTTTAAAGGTAATGGTAAAAGTTCTATTTATCAGAAAGTTTGAATAGGTAAGTTGGTAGAACCTCAGACAGAGGACTTAAAGGTTTCCATTTTCGCTGATGGCATCAGTATTATTTGTGTTCTATTTATCATTTACTATTAATGCAATAATTTATATTTCTAAAAAGTAGTCAAGATCTCCGATATTTGTGAAGTGAGATAAATTCCTCTATGTATTTATTGTGATTGGCTGACAAAATGTCTATTTATATGAGATGGAACAGTTAAAGAAAAAAAATTAATAGGCGGTATTTATTTTATTTTAGTGTTTCTTCACTGCATTCGCAGATATGTTAAAATACATTTGTCAACTTTAGCGGACTTAGATCGAACTGGCATTAACAACTTTTTGGGGGATTTTTCTTCAGGGTCAATGCGACATTCATTCGTCAACAGTCACTCACAGTATTGCTAATTTGCATGGAAGCGTCATCGTTCTTCCATAAACAGCGTCTGATATTACAAAATGGTCACTCATCTGGTACTGACCAGGCTCAACGTCGCTTAACTTTGGTAATCTAATGAGAATCGGTCTTTCAACATGATTATGCCATAGCCGACGTTGCTCAGCATTCAATGAGGAACACTATGTCTTTTTCACACATCATTTATTTGTATTACATTTTCTATTATAGTTTTTATTGTAGACCCGTGCTAGGGGTCACAAAGATAACAACCCCAAATTGTGACAGGTTAAAATATACAATGTATTTATTCATAGCAATACAGTAACGCCACTAAATGTGGTAGGAGATGACCGGATTCCTACCATGCGGTAAAACATGAATAGGAATGTCCTCTGTTTGAGTCTTTGCAACCATGGTATTTATTATAGATGGTTGCTTCCATTAGTTCTTCAATAAGGGTGATTTGTACCCCACAACAGTTTTATAAAAGTATGATTTGTGTAGAAGATAGTTAATTTAAGGGTCACTCCAGTATATTAAAATATTATTCAAATTTCTGCTTTTTCAGCTTCAAGTGTCTATTTTTATGGGCTTACATGTACCCCGGTGAAACATTAACAGGCTCCGTTTTTCTAGCGGAATTGTTTTTTCATTGCTCATTAGAAGTTACATTGATTTTAAACGCTTCCGTTCAGCCCACTGTGCGCGCTTACTGATTCCGTATTTTTCTTTGTTTTTTTTTGTTTTCGTTTGACATCAGATCTGTAGGTTATCAATTACTTACAGATCTTACGTCAAACGAAAACAAAATTACTTCAAAAAACAACATTACGTAAATGCAAAAAATCGTTGTTTGTGTTACTTCGATTTCATTACAGCTCCATGGAAAACAGGAGACCATCCTCCCAGATATTACTAGCTCCTTTCAAAAGTTGTGTGAACTGTACGTCGCCGAAAAGAAATGTCGAAGGAACAGACCAGGGCAGTTTCCTGCAGAGGCAATTTTTTTTATCGGTTGCTTAGATTATCGACTTTTCACGTTTCCGGTATACCCGCTCTGCCAGTATTGTCTGCTTGTTCTTTTCTTCGTATTTCGACTCAAAATTCAGGTTTGTGTTTGAATATATACAAAAGCAACGCCTTTTTCTTATTCAGAATTCATTACAGTTACTAAGGAGACGAGATGTTATTTTTTCCGTACATGTCAACCTTCTTTCGGATAAGTTTATTGTGTGTGTGCTCAGGGGCTCTGGTCGATGGGGTTGTGACGCCGGAACCGAGAAGAACATTTTGGGGCAAAATTGACTGTATTGTTTCTTATACTATAAATTGACTTTTATTGCTAAGATGGATATGTGGTAAAATGTTTTGACCATGATTTACCCGAGTTCTTCGATTTTCCCGGGAAACGATCTCTTCTATAAGCAAATAATCATAATTAAACTCTACACAATTAAAGCTATTAATGTTATTTCCGATATTCATGCAAGTCTCTACCGACTCGTTCTTATCAGCTGATACATATTTTCACTAAAGGTTAGCTTAAAGAGAAAAATGTTAAAAAGATACAAAATACAAATTTAGTATTTTGTCTGCTATCTTTCTCTCATACAAAATGGAATGAATAACTGTGGCAACACTCCTTATTATTTATAATATGCAATTACAAAATATCTTCCTATAGTGTTATTACATTTGACACCCGAAGAGAGAGATGGACAGACACAGAAGTTGATATGAAGTGTATAAAATAAGAGCGGGGTCAAACAACTTTGAGTCATAGATTGACACTTTATAAGCGATAGGAGATTTAGTAAGTAACTTAAGAATGATGACTAATTAGAAGAAAATAAATATATAAACTTTTAAGTTTGAACTCAACTTTGTGTAAGATCTTGATTTCGTAGAAATTGCAGTAAATCCTGAAACTTACTAACTTAACCTAGCGATTGCTATGTTACTCTTTTCACCTTGTATCTTTTCATTAGTAAGTCTTTTCCATCCTGAAGACTTGTCGGAATTTTCCCTATCATGTTCTGTTACGCCTAATACTTGGCGTAGTAATACATGCGTGTTTTGATGTACGTATATTTCTATTTAGGGATGAAAGATTGAGAATATTTTTTTTAAATCTGAATAATGGCGTTATGTTAACATTTAGAAATGCTCCATCGTTTACATCGAACAAATGAATTATTCATTTTCTTTCTGTATTCACAAAAGGTTTTATACGTAAAGATTTGATTTTTTCCCGAAGCCAACTTCGATCACAAAAAAAGGTTAAGAATTTTATATCATGTTTTTTTTAGTTATAAATGGTTAAGTAAATCGCCTACCCCAATAAGAGTTAAACATATTTGTATATGCTTTCTTACATGAATGCTTTTCATTTGCGTCCAATTATCACTGTAATTAGGGTATCTCCTATGATCGATATGTCACGCTAACATTTGAAATAGCATTTAGGTCACTCAATAGCACCTACGTTTAAAATACAATATATGTGTGTCTATCACGCTTTCCGTCGGTCTGTCACATTTAAATTTAGAATAAAATTGTGCATCTCTGTGAACCATACGTTTTCAATAAAGTGTATGCAGATCTATTATGCTTAAGTTTGAATAGCTGTTTTTTATATAATTTTATATGCATATAGTTTCTTACAGATACCGCAAGTGATCATATCCTGTCCCTGTTAAAAAAAATAGCCCATAGCAAATAAAATAAATGTGTTCCGAATATTCAACTGTCATACGTAAAGAAACTTTTAGATTTAAACGTGGTAAATCACAGCAAAACTCACCTGATGATTAAAAGCGACATGCATATTTATAAAGAAATACACATGTATACATTAACACATGGAATAAATGTTTATTCCGAATAAAAATAATGTTGTCAATTTCCAGAAACAGCTATGAAGGAAATATACACACACACACACACACACACACACACACATATATATATATATATATATATATATATATATATATATGATTATTTTTATTTACACAGGCATGTACAAAATTTGCGACACTGGCATGTCGATGTCATTGATCAACAGCTGTTATAAACTGAGATGTCATTGAGTTAAAATCTGATCTAAACTTTAGAACATATTTGGAAATCAATGTTCTTTCCAAATATGATCTAAGGTTAAGATCGAATGTTTCCTCTGCCTGATGAGATCACAGTTAATAACATCTGTTGATTGATACCATCGACATGCCAGTGTCGCGGATTTTGTACATGTGTGTGTATATAAAAATAATCATTTATAAAAGCTCTATTTATATATTAAGCACTTTTTATAAAACTGGTTGAAATTCTTTGGATAACTATTATGTGGATGTTTACTTTGCCTGGAAGATTCACACTTAGGAAACATTGAAGTGTTTGAATATAAGACTTTTTAAAGCTTAAAACAACGTAACATTTATTTAATTATATTAAAATAAACATTTATTTATTCTAAGGTCTTGTGCTATTCGGTGCATAGAAGAACCTTATCATATCTTCCTCGCCTATGACAATATGCATCGGATGAGGAGGATTAAAAAGAAGAAAAAAAGGTATTAAATGCCTATATACTCCTGTATAAGTGTGCTTCTATAAACCGAAAGTCTGAAGAACTTAAAATATATTACTGTGTATTTTAATTTTCAAAAAAACATTAACCTTTTCATCGGTATTCAAAAAATCTTATATTTAAATACTATACGTGTTCTAAATGTGGATCCTAGATTAATTCAAAAACACGTGTCAACGTGATCTCGTACAATACATCTAAAATCTCGCGAAATCTTACTACCATCTGCTAATATGCCTTTGACATGAAAGATTAACAAGAAAAAAAATGTATGAAATGGAATTTACTTTACTACGCACCTAAAGTCTCGAGACCTTAAATTAAATAAATGTTTATTTTAATTATAAAAAAATGTAAACGCTGTTTTTGGCTTTAAAAAACTTATAATATATATATATATATATATATATATATATATATATATATATATATACATATATATGTATATATATATATATATATTATGAGGTTAAATAACGGTTTCCACTCATCTAAACAATTACACTTTATTATAAGAATAGAGTAGTCTTGATGACGAGTAGCAAGGATGTGAATAAAGAATTATATATATATATATATATATATATATATATATATATATATATATATATATACATATATAAATATGTGTTTACGCTTATTACCAAACAATATATCTATATATATCCATTCAAAAAGTGATCGATATGAAATTAGCTATCATTATATTAGGTGAATATATAGGTTGTACACTTATATTGACAAATCGAGTTTTCAGTCAACAATTTCTGCTAGACAGTAGTATTTTATTAAAATATACTATTTTGGTAAATATGAGTATGTGGAAGCGTCATTGTTGGAGATTTGTGTAGAGCAAGTACGCGATGCACATCTTTGGAGAAGCGGTTAACATTAGTAGTATCGAATAAATTGTTATATAAAGAACGCACACACCCTTTACAAACAATGCCATCATAAACAGATTCTTCTGCTAACCAACAAGTGAGTATAAGACACCGATTGTAAAATTGAAAATCCTGAAAATATTTATGTTTGCAAGTTACTTTATTATCCATGCCTTTTATGCATCCACGAAAAGCAGGCATTCCTCACGGTTCGGAATCGACACTTAAATGAATGACTGCGAAAGTTGTGTCATTTTCCCACACTATCTCAAACTGACAATGAATTTAAAACACTAGATTTAAAGTTAATTTAAATTTACACAATATAGGGACCATCTTCATACAGTGCTAATGTACATGCGACATCAGTCGCAAGATTTACTAATTTGCATATGATTTGAAAAATAACATTTTATTAATTAACTAACTATTGTTATTGTTTTTTTAATTCAATGACTGTTTTGATTTTAATATAACAAATCGTTCTGCTTGGCAGTAGTGTGTTATTTTTACACACATTATTAGCACATTTATCAAAGTATTTCTGTCTTTAGAAAAAAACAACATTATTTTCAATAAATTGCGATCTATTTCTAAATGTCAAGTAGAAAGGACAAATTGACTTATTTTCTTTACGGTCGGATTTAAAAGATAGACAACATAGAATCTAAACTGCCAAAATGTTAATATTTATCTATCTATGTAAATAAATGAGAAATATTTTGTTTTATGTTTACAAGGTTGTGAATGAAATGTTTATTATTTTAAATTACGGTTTTCAGTACTTCAAATAGTGGAGTTAACATGCCGATAGCTGGCCGTCAAAATCAGCTAAGACGTATATAAAAATACTAGGCAGGCACAGCTTAGCAATATATAGACATATCGAGCCAAAATGCATAAATATAAATATATAATAACAACTATATATTAATATCAATATCGAAAAAGTCATGTTAGCGCACCATATATCACCCGGTCACAGCACCGTACTATAGAAATGCTCAGACAACGAAATAGCAATAAACGGTCCACATATTAGCGGGTAAGTAGTTACAGTCACCGATCTGTTGATGCACACACGTGTGATTAATATAGGATTTAATATTACATTAAGTGTATATGTGTAACCTCTTATGTTTACACGTTGTTATCGGTTTAATAAGAACGCAAATATTACTAACACATTTATTTAACAAAACACCAAATAAATGGAAATGTAGACGCCGCTGGATGTGTTATGCGTGAAGTCTGATCGTTAGGCCGTTATGTTTACTTTTTAAATGTCATGGCGGCAGCTGCCTTTGTTCCAAAGGCAATAGCTCTGGTTTCTTTAGTTCAAGGGAAATCACTCTATTTTTTAGGTTAAGTTGCTCTGACATCTCCCCGATGTTTTGTTTAACTGAACCGAGCGCACTTGGGCGTGTTTTATTCGAGTGCGACTGCACTTTGGCCAACTCCTGTGAGGTCTTTCATAATCCTCATTTGTATTTGTCTGCATGGGAGCTGATGGAGATCACAGTTCGAATGTGACCATTAACAGATCGAAAAGAATGGTTGTTCTGTTGTCAACTAAGATGTCTTGAGTGTATCTGGGATGGAACTCGTTTTTGTGCCGTGCCCAGAATTGACTCCCGACTTGAACATCATACAGGAATTGTCCATTTATTTTGCAGATGAGACCCGCTACCCAGTTTGACCGGCCAAGTCTGTAATTCTGAGCAAAAACTGGTGATCCAATTGAAAATGCATTTCTTTTGTTAGGGCTTGGTTGTTGCCTTTGTTGCTGAAGCCGTAAAACTTCCATTGTGGTACGGAGTTTTCGTCCCATGAGTGCCTCTGCTGATGACAGCCAATTCTTCACATCAACATTTGGTGTTATCCGATACGAAAGGAGGAGATCATGTAGTATCTACTCTGTTGTTCCCTCTCTCATTGCTTTGAGTAGTACCCATTTAAATGTGTCTACAAACCTTTCGGCCCGTCCATTGGATTGAGGGTGATAGTGTGGCGAGCAGACGTGTGTTATGCAACATTACTTTCAGAATTGCTTGAATAACTCAGACGTGAACTTTGAGTCATTGTCTGAAACTATAGTGTCGGGTAAGCCGTGTTGACTAAATAGCCGACTGAGTACTTTTACCGCAAACTGAGTGTCAGTCTGTTGCATTGAAAAATAATCTGGTCATTTGGAATGGGCATCCACAACCACCAGAAAACTAAGGCCATTGAAAGTTTACGTGTATTCAAGACCATGGCTACTCTAGGTATGTCCAGCTAGAATCAACAATCTGGTGGATTCTTCTGCGTTCACATACACTGAATATAACGTTTTACAGTACGCTCAATGGCTGTGTATGTGTTAGGCCATTAGACTTCACTGCGGGTTAGCGATTTCATTCGATTAATGCATGCATGTCCCGAATGTACTGTTTGTCTGAGCTTAGCGGGAACAGCAACACGATCTGCAAACATAAAACAACAATCAATCCTGTATATCAATCCTTGTCACTGTAATTGTTCGGATACAATCTGTGAGCGTGCGTTGAAACTCGTCCTCGACGCTGATGGCAGCGATTACAGTGTCGTCGTCTGGAACTGATTGTGCACTTGTGAGTCGTGACAAGGCATCAGCTTGTCCGAATTCTGTTGTCCCGCGGTACTGTATATCGAAATCGTTCCCCAGTAGAATGATTTCCCATCGTTGTAATCGACTTGCTGAATATACTGGACTATCCTTTTTTTAGCCAAATATTGAAAGTAGTAGCTTGTGGTCTGTTAGAAGTGTAAAGTGACGCTCGAACAACATCTTATGGAATTGTTTCACAGCAGAAATCAGTGTTATTACTTCGTCTCCCACTTGACTGTAATTACGTTCATTGAGTGTCAGGGACCTGGCTGCATGCATGATATATTTCTCAGTTTCATCTGTGAATATATGCGAGATCACTGCCCCACGTCATGATTTGATGTATCCGCTTCCACGACTATTTTCTTATTTGTATCAAAATGTGTGAGCAGTATGGCAAAACTAATAAGTGCTTTGATTTTGTCAAATAATTTCTGACAGTACACAGTCCACGACCATTTTGCGTCTTTTGTCAACAGTTTGTTGAGTGGTAATTTGATTTGATAGAGGTGAAGGCGAGAAACTACGTAGTAGCTCACCAGTTCCAGAAATGCGCATAGACTGCTAACGGGGGGGGGGTGACGAATAAAGATAACTACCAAGTATTTTATGGAAGG
This sequence comes from Sepiola atlantica, assembly GCA_963556195.1. Taxonomy (NCBI): domain Eukaryota; kingdom Metazoa; phylum Mollusca; class Cephalopoda; order Sepiida; family Sepiolidae; genus Sepiola; species Sepiola atlantica. Next base: position 66,703,517 of record OY744527.1, on the reverse strand, counting down.
TAAATATAAATGAAACTTTCAAGTCCGGAGATTTAAACCAAAGTCTAGGATTCGGGTTAGGACTTTGCTGACTTGTTTTTACGACACCTGGTTGGATGTTCCACTAGTGGCAATGGAGCTTATGGCAATAGGCGTTTGGATCAGACAGCAGTCATAGAAAATGGTTTAAGGGGCTGTATGGCCTCTGTCTGAGTGCAACTTCCTAAGTTGTTTGTAAAGACTTAAGAAAAGTGTTTCATTATTACCATAGGGTCTTGTTGATAATGCTGCTTTGAGGTCAAGATCTGGTAACCACCTCACATACCCGGCTGAGTGGACTCTCGTGAAGATCTAGTAACTCGATAAGGTCAACTCCAAGCAAATTATGATATGAGTTTGCTATGTATACTGTAACCGACACCGTTTTGTATTTCATTGCAATGGTAGCGGGTAATTAACGCATGATGTGAACACAGTCCCCGAAAGCACTCTGTGCTACCCGACTTGTTGGTGTCAAAGAAGGCTAGCCTATAGTTTCCTATAGTGTGTGTGATATAAGTATAATATTTGAGGCAGTGTCCGCTTGTAGCTGAACAGAATGCCTATTCAACTGTACTGCAACATATTTTCTGGTTGATCTTTGGTTTGGGAGAAAAGACTGTTTGTATTTGTGTTGTGATGTAATATAGCCTGTTATGTGAGATTTGTCTATTACATGTTGGTGTTTGTCTTTGAACGGTGCAGCATCCCTCTGTATGTTCCAGTCGATTGCAGCAGCGCGGCAGTGTGTTTTGAAGGTACAGTTCCGTACAAATGCCAGCTGCCACAGTTCCAGCAAGCGGTTGGGGGTTAATAGATGTCGAAGTCGGTGAAGTGAGCCGACCTTTTTGGGATTGTGTTAACTGTTAATACTGTTGTTTGTTGCGCCATAGTTAAATCATGCTTTAGAATTACGAGACGCTGGTATTCAACGGCGACATGTTGCAATGTAATTTCTGGATTTTTCTCTATTTATCATAGAAGCCGTGTGCGAACATCATGCTTCCCCGCAGATCTAAAGCAACACACAAACATTTGAATTGAACGTCCGTGATGGACGATATTTTAAACCGTTCACGTTCTCTGTTCGCAATGCCTGCATGAGTTAAGAAATCGCTCGAATCATAATTCGTTATGCTAAGACAATTGAAACGCATATTAAATAACTGCTTTCTTTGGCCCAGGGGAAATAACTATTATGTGTTATTAGGTTACCCTAACAATATGAATGCGTATATATCAGGAACTCATGAGTTGTGTGTATGTGTGGGCAAGGTTTCGCGTCTGTATGTGTGTGTGTGTACGTATACCTATCAGTAAGTGGACATTGGTATGTATGTGAATTCATATTTATGTATGTGAGTGCGTGTGCGTGTGTATGCATGTAAATACATATGCATATGTGTGCAACGTTTGTATGCCTACATATATTACCACATAGAGGCATGTAAAGTGGTCAAATATTTATAATGTATCCGTTCATATTTTTTTTACAGAAAATCATCGTTGTGTGAGGACTTGTGTATAAGTTTTTGCGATGGTCTAACTATATGAAGACACATAACATGGGTATCAAGGTAAAGCATGGGAGAGTCCCCCCTATTCCTTGAACTCGTCTCATACCGACAGAATCAAGGCCGCTACCCGAATTACCGCAGAATAAGCGTCTATTAATTTGTATCTCCTCTCCGCAGCCTCCCTCTTATGTCATTTCCGATTTTATTATAGGGAATGATTTTCATTGGGAGGGGGGATAACTTACAGTACTTTTTTACAAATTGCTAAAAAGTATAGTTGTGTTTTTATTTAAATTAAGACATAATTAAATTGAAATTAAAATGAAAATAGCTGAAATAATCGACCCTCACCCCGCTGAGGATAACTGCCCCATACAATCCTAAGCTGTTCATTTAGAAAATCAGAAATACAACCATTATCTTTCCCGGTTAATTTTACATGAGAATACACTTTTAGTTTTTATCTACATTCCTTAACTTTTTACTCTATAGAACAAACACATACACGCAGACACACACACACATACATATATATATATATATATATATATATATATATATATATATATTATATTAGACAATTATTATATAAGACAAATATATATATATATATATATATATATATATATATATATATATATAAGATAAATTCACTAACACTCCCACCCCCACCCCTTTTTCACTGCTGCCTTAATGTACCCACTCACAGCTTTCCATATTCATTTCACTCTCTGCTACTGACTGACTTCTCACAGCCCCGTCCAGCGCTCTTAATAGCCACGGGTACTACTTTTCCTCATCCACCCATCATGTCAAACCAATATTTCGATGTACTTGCATTACCTTTTTCTTAAAATTATCACCCTTAGGAATTATTACAATAAATACAAAACGTGGATGAATAAATAAATAATATCTCATGGTTTTTCCTTTTTCATTTCCCATATGTATATATATATATATATATATATATATATATATATATATATATATATATATATATATACATATATAATATATATGTGTGTGTTAACATGCGTGTGATCTCATGTAACCAGGTATATGCATTTATATGCGTGCATGATATTCATATTCACATGTATTTGCATGTTTATGAATGCATATATAGGTAAATGTAGAGCCTTCATGATTATATATTCATGGATTTGTGTCGTTATAGCCAACCTGATTTTAAAAAATTAGACTGTTTGTACGTGTGTTCAGAGAAATGTATGTTTGCCTGCGTCTGCTTATTCGGAGCTGAGTAAATGTGTGTAGATATAAGGATGAGTCTCAATGAGTATGTGTATGTTTGTATGCAGTTCCATTGTGAATAGGGGCGTTGCTCCAAGCCTCATATATGTCTTACGCGTTCTAATGAAATATTTAGCAACACCCACTTCAGATTCTAACACCACACGTAGGCATAACATATTAGTGCATTTGAAAATAGGTAGCTATGAGGAGATTATATGAACCGAAACGATATAGAATTAATTATGAAAATAAAGGTAAGTTATATACACGTTGACATCGAATTTCAATTACACAAATCGAACTCACCATTTATCATTAAATAGAGCCTGTAGATATATTTAAAGATGTATATCATTCAATAATTAGTAATACCCAAAGTCACTCATCGGATTTACAATTGTTTTTTTTTTGATAATCCGTGTAGAAAAGTCTGGTTGTTTACAATGAAATATTCTATATGACGGAACAAAATGTAAACATCGAGAATTGAGGTCCATAAACTGAGGAGGAAAAGATACGAACGAAAGCAGGATGAAAACAAAAGAAAGTGTAGCAATAGTTGTGAAAATGCTTAAAGAGGCAGAAACATCCATGATGCAATAAAAATATTTTTAACGAAAATCAAAAGTACAAATATCGGTTCCATAAAGAGGTCATGAACTGTCTCCGAATATTTGAAAAAATGGGAGATAACTTAGTAAAGGTTATTACAGTTAACGTGTATTAATGCAAGCGATCTTAACGTTTAACTTTGTAAAAGTTAACACACTTTAAATAGTTAACACACGTCCCAATGTAATTATAAAACGCATTGTCGACAATACGGTTTATAATTAAATTGGGAAGTGTGTTAACTATTTTTTTATATTATAAGTGTGTCATAAACGGCAGATTTCTATGAAATAAAAATTTAAATATAACATACAATAAAATAGTATGTATACATACATTTTAAAGAAAAAACTGAAATAATTAAAACGATGAAAGAAAAAAGTAAAATATAAAGTATTAAAGTAAAAACAATAACCATTAAATCAAAACCTAAAGACACCCAATGGTGACTTTAAAAAATTCATCTTCAGAAAATAATGGATCTTTTTTTAGCTTTATTTTGGACTTTATTACCCCCAATTGACAGAACTTCGATTTTAGAAATAACATCTGGTCTTCGAATCATTTAAACAAACGTTACTCTGTAGCGTAATTCCTATTAGTATGTATATATATATATATATATATATATATATATATATATATATATATATATATGTATGTATATATATATATAAATATATGTGTGTATATATATATATATATATATATGCTAAGAGTCATGTATTGGCCACTGTTACAGAAAACATTAATCTATACAATATTATATTATAAGTACATATATGACTCACATGTGTATAAGTCGACCCTTATAATACACCGTCTGCTACCTATATTTCGTCTACCGTCCTACCTCGACCCAGGACTGTATTTTAGTCTACCACGTTTCGAAAGTATATACGATCCGAGCGCCCAAATAAATGTATTTAAGGACTGTAATGCCCACCACATACATTAGTTTCTCGAACTACTAAGATCCAGTGGGTAACAAGACGCGTAGCTTCTCGATTGCACACACCCTTTCACAGACAATCAGGTTCCCGATCTGAGTCCGAGATTGTGAGAAACATCACACCTCACTTCCCAACCTATTCTTGACCAGAGTGTCATGCTTTTGTGACAAATATATATATAACCAACTCAAGAATGCTGATCGCCTTGTGATAATAGTTGATGTTACTATAAACTTCTGACCCTAAACTGAAACGCTGTTACTCAAAACAATGGCATATTACCAACTTGCTGAATATTAATCCTTTAGAATTTTTATCAGAAATTAACCTAGCATCAAAACCTTTTTACTCTCCAGCCAAAAATACAAAAAGGGGGTAACCGAATGTTTCAAAGCTGGCACAGAAGGTTTGGTCCAGACGCGAAAATTCCATAGTAAGCCATACTCTTTCAATGGTTCTACGGCCTGTGCAGTTGCTATTGTGCATAGGCAACACGCCCCTCACTGTTTCCACCCACATAGGTAAGCAACAAATATACGAAACTCTATCGAATCTAGAAACGATTTATAAAGTGTAACAGCCGCCGAGTAGGTATACTGAAATAACAAGGAAACGCATAAAGAACTCGCTATTTCTTAAAAATATATAATAGTGTGGAAAACAATGGGAAATCTACAATTCCCTCTCTATGAAACCACTATGTTTTTTTCTTGGTGGCAATGGATAAGGCTTTTCCGGCGGATCGCCTTACGCACAAATACATCATTTGTTACCTATATTTCCATACCGTTCTACCTCGATCAAGAATTGATCCCTTGTCTACCATGTACATATTGTATTTACGCAGAATTTTCTTCGGGCCCGAACGCCCAAATCAATGTTTTTAAACACGGTACTGTCCACCAAAGAAATAAAGCCAATGTACATACATTAGCTTTGTTTCTCGAGCAACTAAGACCCAGCGGATAACAACGCGCGTAGCTTCTAGATTACTCTTTCCCTAATTTTACATTACAAACAAAAACATATTAGATGATCTGATTATCACCTCTTCACATATTCATGATATCATAATAAACATTGGTAAATGTAAACCAGATCTTATCTTAGCTATATATAAAAGAAAATGGTCTGCTGAGCTGGCCCCTGTACTCTCAAAACTATATAACAAATCATTATCCAAATTTTCTTTCTTTGATTGCTGAGAAATTTCCTATGTGGTACGAGTTTCCAAAACTCTCAGCCTGGTCTTCGCTTTCATCCTTGAATCAATCAAATAACACCACGACAAAAAGGAAAACCTTTTTGTACCAACAGTATTGGACTTCCTAAATGTACTCACAACAAATATACCATACAGTTGATAATGCATTAGAAGCTAGGGTGGTAGAAATATATATATATATATATATATATATATATATATATATATATATATATATATATATATATATAGTAAGCAATGAATATATATATATCAATCAAGCTACACAGAGGCTCCCGTGTTTCATCCCCGGGGGCAATCGTCAGCCTCTGTGTAGCTTGATTGCCATATTATTTTTTTTTGCTTACTACCTTGTTCTACTTACGTATCGAGCACTGTTGAAGTAAATACTGAAAACTGACACATAAAAAATTATACTTCCTTATAATATTTTATGTGGATACATGAAGTACTAATATATATATATATATATATATATATATATATATATAGAGAGAGAGAGAGAGAGAGAGAGAGAGAGAGAGAGAGAGAGAGGGAGAGAGAGAGAGAGCATCTTCTCTTGCAGGCAATTATTGTTTAATATAAGAAACTCTGTAATATTTCTGATCTTAGTATACGAGCCCCTTCATGCAATAACTAAAACCTTTTAATATAAATCGGTTCTTTCATCAGACCGATTGCCTTTGAAATTTCCTTCCCTGGTCGCTGACTCTACAAACATGCAAACATCTAAATGCAATTTGAACAAATATATTGCTTCACAACTCTAAACTGAAGATATCAATTATAAATCTGACTTCACACACAGACACAACTTTCGTCTAAATGACAATATGTTTTGTTAGAGGTGAAATAAACTTTTAAATGTTCATATAAAACAGTAACACACAACGTTAATCAGAGATTACAGAGCAGTCAATACCTTTTGATTGTAATTGTATTTCTAAGTGTATTACTTAATCGATTCAACAGTTGCCCTATATAGTGGTGGGTCTTTAATACGTCTAGTCGAATTTTTCCGAAGTAATTAGGCGTTATTCGCCTTATTATTGTGTTATTATTTGTCTTATATCTGCTGCCAATGTTTTGAGACGGTGCAATTATTTTGAAATTGGTTACTATTCATCTACGATTTGTGCTACTAGGAGTTTTTACTATAATTTTTAAGAAACGATATAGGTATTCTAATTCTCTTAATAGTTCACATAACGTTGCCAATTGTAAACAGATTTGTTGCAAATGTTAAAACGATAGCTTCGAATATCCTTGAGCTTTAATGAAAGATTTTACGCACCGTTTTATTTCAAAATTATAAATGAATATAAAGAGTTCGATGGCAAAACGGAATGCATCCAAGTTGTTCAAATTTAGACGTTAAACACTAAGAAGGAGAATATAACAAGTCTAGACTGCGACTAAAAGTGTATCTTAATTTTTTTTTAAATAATAAATCATGCCGGTATTATATCATGTAAAACTTGATTTTGGAGTGTGGTAGATATTTTTAATGAAAATCGTTCCAGACCAGGCATGACGCCATTTGATGTAAAGAGCTAAAAAAATACGTCTTCAAGGTCAATAACTAGCCAAGGATAAGTGTTACAGAAATAGATTCCGACCTAGAAAACAGCAATTGTTCCTCATTTGTCAGAAGCATAGCTCATAGAATGTGAAGACAAAATAAGAGAAGCGAGAGTTACGAGGTTTCTACTTTCTACTCTCTTATATGTTGTAGAAATAGCTTCATCATTTTAAAAATTGCGTTCATCGCGGTTTGCATTCGATCTCATTATATATAATTACAGGGATATTAGGTTTTAGAGGGAGATTTATAAATATCTTGATATCAAAACTAATTTAAATTAATAAACATTATTGATCTGCAACGACCCATGGCGTAACGAATAAAGTACTTGGTGAAATACAGTTCCAAGTGACACCCTTATTGAATTTGAAGGTGTAGTCCCCAGTGCAGGCGATACTAAGATATCAATTGCGAATTACTGAAGACATCTACCCGGTCATGGCGGAGTAAACGAGAGCATGCAATTACCTTGGATTAAATGATGCGTTCCGTTCGAAATTCCGTATAGATTCTCGAGTTCGACAGACATTTTCGAGAGTTAGACAAGAAAGTCGGAAGTTATGCAGCCGAAACGTTGTAAGACCAACACTCAAGATGAGAACAGTAGTTCGAATAATCTAAATTATACAAATCATTGAGACATGTTTGGACGTTGATTTTTTGATTTTCAATCCTATCGGGATTCTATGGTTTGATTAGGGATAACAAACAATGATTAGATATCAATACCCTCATTTTACTCTTGCTTGAGTTGCGACAGGAATTAGAAAGATAAAAAGACACCATAGACATCCAGTGTAGAAACAGCAAAGTAAAAATGCTGACTTATCTAAAAACAAACATACACATGGAGATAGATACATTAACACGAACGGAGTGACACAGATACAAATAATGAGAAGATTGGAGGTAAACTATTTCTGAAATTTTTATTAGATGACGTTGTAAGTCCGCCTACTATTGTATATACAGTATTGTCCAAAATTATGAACTACAATTAAATCTTCTGAATCTAAACAAAAGTATATATTATTTTTGGTGAACATTTCACTGAATATACACTTTATGTAGTTAGACTTTTACCGAGATTTTCAGATGAATTAAAATAATATTATTAAAGTTATCCACCATTTTACGGATTTCAAGTGTCCAAAATTAAGGAACAAAATATCATTTTTAACTAAATCACATTAAAAAGGCAAAATAGATTTAATATTTGGAATGTCTGCCTTTGTTTTCAATGACTGATGCGCATTTATGACTGCAGGATTTTACTAAATCTTGTCATTGGGTCACAGTTATCTTGGCCTATTCATCTTTCAGTTTCAGCGACACGTCTTCGATTTTTTCTCGAATTCTTTGCCATAACATTCAGTCCTAGAGTCTTCCATATGTTTTCCATTGGGTTCATGTCAGGACTGAGCAGGGCCGTCTATTACCTCTACTTCTTAGTCAGCCAGATAATGCATGGCCAGCTTTGCCTCATGGCAGGGAGCATTATCCTGCATAAACATAAGCTTTTCGATACCAGAATTGTGCAACACTGGCAAAACCTAATATTTTGGCATTTACTCTTGTATTTAAGCGTACAAGTCGTGATGTACCTTGCCATGATATCATGCCGAAAACCAGCACGCTACCCCCACTAAATTTAACAGTTTTTTATGCAGCTAGGATCCAAACTTTCGCCTTTTCTTCTCCTTACAAATTGTTTTCGATCACTGCCAAATAGATTAAATTTCGATTCGTCACTGAAATAAACTTTTTTCCAATTTTCTTCTGACCATATAACATGCTTTTTATGCGAACGCTAATCCAGCTGATTTGTTTTATTTTTTACTTATCAACGTTTTTTTCCGAGAAGATCTTGCAAAAATACCTATTTCGTGCAACCTTCTGGACACAGTTTGTCGTGAATCATTCGTGACACCTTCCATTTGTTTAGAAATTTTGCCAGCTGTATGGAAACGGTATTTTAACACTAGGCGTTGTATAACACTGTCCCCTTTTACCGTTGTCGTTCTTGGTTTACCAGGTTTCCTTGTGTTACTTAATCTTCCAGTTTCTTTATAGAGTTTGAGAACTCGGCTTACAAAACTTTTTGAACGTTTCGCATGTTTTCCGATTTCTTCTATTGTCAACTTTTCCTTTATTAATTTAACGATTTTTACTTTGTCGCTTAAATCAGTGTTATTTATTTTTGACATGATTGATATTGCGTGACTTGCAACAGTGATCATAATTAAAATTCAGAATATTTATTTTCATCCTTTTATACAAAAAGAATTACTGTTTTAAACTTTAAACAATTATTTTTCCTTAATGTTCCTTAATTTTGGACACTGGAAATATGTAAAATGGTGGATAACTTTAATAATATTATTTTAATTCATCTGAAAATCTTGGTAAAAGTCCAACTACATAATTTACATATGTAGAGTAATTTTCACAAATATTAAAATATAATTAATTTCAGATGAGGAAGATTCTATTTTAGTTCCTTAATTTTGGACGGTACTCTAGATTAAGACTCGGTTAGTACTTGTCACTCTATGAGTATCTATATATATGAATACAGATGTATCGTTTTTGTAACGTCTTAGTGTGCAGACGGAGGGAAAAGGAAGAAGATGGTAGAAGATTAAAATAAAATAAAAGAGGGGAATTCTGTAATTTTCTCTACGCTCAATTTGTCTAAAGGTTAATGCTCTAAATATTATTAAGGTGTTGCCATCATGAATAATTTATGACTGATATGTATTTTAAGTTTGAGAGATAAACAGGAAACAATTTAGACATTTTCCTATGGCGGAGAAATAATCTAAAGTTTACAAAAACAGATCAAAGTATGCATTATGAAATTATGATAACTTCGGCAAATTATGTCTATGTTAATTATAAATTGCATTCTTTAACAGACTGTTTCTGGTATCTTTAATTTAGTGGAGAACTAAACGGATTCTCTTTAACCAATTTTAAATTGGGTGTTATAGAAATGCGCGTTTTACTATAGTCAAGTCAATCCAGCTGAATTGTTGGCTAAACCACAAACAAATTGCTAACAAAGGTGTTTAACTTGCATATTGGGCATGAATAACTGCTCTTTCAGATATAAAAAAGTGTACTAAAATTAGCTTCACGGAAAGGGGCCAACTTTAAAATAACCGCCGATTCTAGCCTCCCCTCTCTCAATTCAATTTCTGTAAATTCCTCTTCACAAATACCAAATGTGTCGCATAGCTCTTTAGTAATTCATACCTTCGTTTCTTCACGATTTGTTCTGTGATCTAGTGGTTGAGTTCTTTTTTCGCCTCTGTAGTGGCCATCTCCGTGAGTTGTCTGTAACAAAAGGCTTTTCTCGCTTCATAAGACGACAATCTTTTCATTTTAATTACTTTTTATTCGGCGTCAGTTTCTATTGCCCGTGCAGATGTTTTTCTCGTCGTTGAGAGAGAGACAGAGATTTACGAATATCGTGGTTAATTTTTAGCTAGCTTTATGTCTAATCAGTCCTTTGTTATTTGAAGAGAAAGGGGGAAAAGGACATCTCGTACGCCCGTATTCTTTTTTAGGGAAAAACATTTCCCGTTCTGACTTGGCTACATCGTAATTCCTTCGTCCGAATTCTGCGCCTCCTAAGTCCGTACTAACTCGAAAACTCCAATTTTCTCACACCTGAAAACTGTGACGTAATATCACGTGATCACCACATAGGTGCAGGATGACCTTTTGAACTAGGGTCATCCACTGTCTCGTCACTTGTCATGTTTCGATTCCCAGGAAACAACATCGCACTCTATGCACCCGGCGGCCCGCACTAATCGCACAAGCCAAACCTACGACCCTACACCCGTTCTCCACCACAGACGTCCATTATCATATAACATTCTCGAAAAGGTTTTAATAATTCCACAAGTTACGTCCATCATTATATACCATTCCTCCCTAACCAACCATTCAAAAATACTAGGAAGGTATTTTTCTACGTCCCCCCTTTCATCTCGTTCCATTCAATCTCTAAAATTATCAGGGCAAGCAGAAAACCCCTTTTTTAAAATTTCTATTCCCTTTCTAATCAGCCACCTAATTACCTGTAAGATACGTCTATCCTACCATTCGACCACGTTCGTATTTCAACATGGACCCCAGAGCGACCCCCTAGATCCCTACCCCCAATGATTTGTCCAATTTCCATTCGAGCCGGCCACACTGCTCTTTGTCTATCTCTTCCAATGGGGCTCTCCATAACTTCAAGGCCGGCGACTCGCCTTGCTCATATCTTTTTTCTAAGGAGCCCCATTTGTTCCCGTTGACCCCACCCCATTATATTACCTATCCGTACATGCCGATCCGCTTTGTCGCAATGTCAATCCGCCCCAGGCCGAAAACACATTCAATTATCACCAATTTAATTTCATAATCAATCATTCCGATCCGTTACTCAGCTTCGGTACTCTCTACCTGACCCACAACCGCGATGACCCTTCTGTCATCTCATCAACCTTTCCATATGTGAAATGACCCTTAATGGTTTCTTTCAAGTCGGTTACTGCGACCTGGCGTTTGACCACATACAAGCTGGACACAATATTGCCTTGTTAGCTTCGCTGAGCCGCTTCATACTATGAAACATCACGAGGATTCTCCAATGTAATCCACCGTCAGGGTCTCCAAAATCAACCTCTGACCACCACCCCCCTTTCCGAGAGGGGGAGAAAAATACCACAAGCATAGGATCTCACATACACGTTTTATACTTTTATTTTAATTTGAATAACTCGGTTGACAATTAATTAACAAAAATCCAATTAATGAAGTGAGTCTCTCTCTCAATACGCGAAATTACATTTAAATAAAAAAGAGATCATAGACAACAACAACAACAAAATTAAGCAAACACATTCCATCTGACAACATGAAACAATACAATAATTCCTCCCGACTCCCACAACAGCATGCATTATTTTAAACAAGGACAAAAAAAGTCACCACAAAAGGTGCACATTTTGTTTTTCACGCATGTGTGTGTATGTATGTGTATGTGTGTGAAAATCCGTCACTGTCTTTTTTCTTGTCTTTTTCCTTCCTTCATAAAAAGTTTCAACTATTTGAATTTGTGTGTGTCTGTTAAGTTTCATTGTCCTTTCTTATTATTTTTTTTCTTTTAAACTTTTTTTCATATAATTAATGTACAATCTTTCTATTACATTTTTTTTCATCTATTTTGATGTGCGTGTGCGTGTGTTCGTTTATCGTTCTAGCTTCGTCTTCTTTTTTTTCGTCAGTAAACAGTTTTTTGTATAATTATTATTAAATCGTCCTATTACATGTTTTTTTCACTTAGTATATGCGTGTTTCTTTCTTTTTTTTAAACGTTAATAAATGCATTGAGATTATAAATGTTCTTTCATGATATCTTTCTTTTTTTTCTTCTTTGTATTTTTAAAACTAAACATACTTACATTTACGTTCCTTTCGGTTTGATCCTCTCATCGAAATCTCCGCTCGTTTCTTTCTCTGTTCGTTCACTTCTCTTTTCGGACCTCACGTTGTAATACATTATCTTCTGTTTTCTTTTTCGTCTTTCTTTCTCTTTTTCACCCGTGGTAACCGCGATTGGTAACAAATGTTCACGTTTGAACACATGGTCATTCGTAACACCAAAAAGGGACATGTCGCATATCCCTTTAGTAATTCATACCTTCGTTTCTTCTCGGTTTGCTATGTGATCTAGTGGTTGAGTTATTTCCTCACCTCTGTAGTGCCTATCTCCGTGTGTTGTCTGTAACAAAAGGCCTTTCTCGCTTCATAAGACGACAATCTTTTCATTTTAATTACTTTTTATTTGGCGTCAGTTTCTATTGCCCGTGCAGATGTTTTGCTCATCGTTGAGAGAACGAGAGAAAGAAAGAGATTTACGAATATCGTGGTTAAATTTTAGCTAGCTTTATGTCTAATCAGTCCTTTGTTATTTGAAGAGAAAGGGGGAAAAGGACATCTCGTACGCCCGTATTATTTTGTAGGGAAACACATTTCCCGTTCTGACTTGGCTACATCGTAATTCCTTCGTCTGACTTCTGCGCCTCCTAATCCGAACTAACTCAAACACTCCAATTTTCTCACACATGAAAACTGTGACGTAATATAACGTGATCACCACACAGGTGCAGGATGACCTTTTGAACTAGGGTCATGCACTGTCTCGTCACTTGTCATGTTTCGATTCCCAGGAAACAACATCGCACTCTATGCACCCGGCGGCCCGCACTAATCGCACAAGCCAAACCAACGACCTCACACCTGTTCTCCACCACATACGTCTATTATAATATAAGATTCTCATAAAGGTTTTTATAATCCAACAAGTTACATCCATCATTATATAACAAATGTAGCAATGTGAAATTGAATAAAACCAACAGTTTTCATGAAGTTAAAAATAATTATGAGTTATTATTTCTTAGTTTTGTCTCTTCTGATGTATTACTGTGATATTCTAATTTCAGGTTGGCCAAAGTGAAGTACCAATAATTATGGATGCTGACAAGTTTGCTATTTGTAACAATCAACTGTCCAGTAATGAAGAACCATCCATCGTCGGCGTGAAGCGCATCGATTCCATTAACAGAGCTTCTGAACAAGGTGAAGAGAAGATCATACTTCATTGGTCAACGTCTTCACAAGAAATGCAGACAGTGTTGGAGCATCTCCGAATACATAGAAATTGATCGTAAAAACAGATCCACCCATGATGAAATTCTATCTCGTACAAGCCGCTCTTCATGTGTGTTTGACTTTAAGGAACATTTTCTTTTTTATGGTTCTGGAGCAAAATCTGATATAAAGAAAAGAAGTGTTGATGTTTCCCATGTAGAATCTATTAAGTGTAAGGACAGAGTGTGAAAAGTTTGTGAGAAAGTCCGTTACTTATCATTTTCAATGTCAGTGTGGCGCTGACTATGTAGGAAGGACCATTCAGCGATTTTCGGTTAGAGTGGCTCAACATGTGCCCGGCTGTGTCCGCCGACATGAACTGGCTTTCTTATCCGGGTGTTCACAAGCTCAGGAGTCTGCCATAGGCGACCACCTTCTGGACAAAAGAAGCTGTCGTGATCATTATTCTGATAATAATTCTCCATTATGCACAGAGCACGTCACCGCTTCCATCTGGACATATTAGAAGCCATCAACATAAATTCACGACGTTCTTCTCTCTGTAGACAGAGACAATTAAAGTATTCTCTACAGATTCGTGGTCGTCCGCAGGTTAATTTAAAATTGTTCCATTTTACTTGCGTTTTTTCATTTATATATACAATTTCGCACGTATATCACCTGTACCCACCTGCTTGCAACTAGATTTTACACCAATTAATGGTTTTCGTGTATTTTATTTATTCTACCGACGATTCCCCTGACAAGAGTCGGTTGAAAGGCGCCTTGGGAACTTTAAGCTGTTTTTTTTAATTGCGAATGTGTGAACTTCAGTTTTTATTCGTGAATTCCGACATCATACATAACGGTTTTTTTATATATATATTTTTCTATTTCATTTCATATAGTATGTTCCCCATACAATTCATTATATATATATATATATATATATATATATATATATATATATATATATATATATATATCGAAACAACACACTTATGGTTGGCAGTCTTAGTCTCTCTATACTGAACCATTGCAATATTTGTCAAGACGTATTTTTAAATAACACTCATAATTAAATGTATATTTATTGTGTAATAATATGTTTGATAATTCCAGCACCATTCTTAAATCGGCACAGAGTGCCAAAACTAATCATACCATATTTCTAGGAGAATTCCACACATGTATTTTTATTTGAGGTATATTATCTAGTCTGTTTTGTATAAACGTGCATACGCACACATACTTTCTCTTTTATTACATATATATTTTTACAAATGATTTTCCCCTCAAGGGCGTAATATTATAATTGTAATTATGACAATATGATTGTTATTGAGATATTTCAGACAAAGATACAAATCGATATGTTATGTTTCGAGGACGGGAGGGTGGATAGGTCAAGTAGTATAACATAGGCATACAGTCTATGAAAACAAAGGGAAAGCTAGCGACAGAAGTGTCAGGGTTATAATGGCGAGGGTCACTGTAATATTACTTGTAGTTTACAACTGTGCAGAAGTATACTTATCTATCATTAGTTGATGATATATTACAATTTCGATTGGGTAAATAACACAACATGAAAAAGCATCGGACGTGTTGTTGACAATGATTTCGCTGTAATGGTTTGTCTGGAAAAGTGAGAGAAACTAATATGAGACATAACAGATCTGAATTATAAAAATAGCTTGGAATCCATTTTTCCGCGAGAGTGAAAAATGCTCGTAACTTAATTGCGATTGTTGTAACGGAGAATATGAATATTAAATATAGAAGGCGCTTTTATATATCTCTTCTCACATAGGATATATATATATATATATATATATATATATATATATATATATATATATATATATATATATGTGTGTGTATACAAGTAAGTAAATGATAAATATAAAAATTGGGCAAATGTCAATATTGATGTATCTATTAGATATTCAAACAAGGAATATAAAACCATTTTCCTTAATCCATGGATATTCTAAGATAATCACACTTCATCAGAATATAAAAGACAGTAAAACATGTATTACTGGTTAGCATGAATTTTAAAATATAAACTATATAATATATATATATATATATATATATATATATATATATATATATAGTAGATTACGTGTAGTTACTCAGTATATTTTTATTTAGGCAAACATTATTAAACAGCACAAGTGTTTTTTCTTGATTAAACTTTAGTATTTTGGTCAAATTAGTGTATCTACCTTTCGTGTTACCTTGTTCCATTTTCCTTACTTTCATTCGCGAGTTCTTTCAGATTTAATTCATCAAATGACCACTATGCGGTGTTTGTATCGGTGCCTTTACAAATATTCTGTAATGTTAGTCTTTTTAACGCCTAGTAATTTACGACTTTAAACTTAGCTTTTGTAGTAAGGATATGGTGCATGCAAACGTGAGTACGTGTTAAGCGGGGGATACATTCAAGAGTATGATTGCTTAACCTCTTAGAATTTTGGAATGTAAATAACTGTGCTAGACAATTAAAAAATGATGTTACTAGTTTCGTAATTAACATTATTGATTGTGGAATGTTTATGTTTTATGTAAATGGCCTCAAGGATGTTTAATCTTTCGGTGTTGATATCGATATGTTTATTTTAGTATTATTAATTAGGATACATCTATATTGTGAAGGGGCATTAATGTTTTTTCAAGGTGTTGGCAAATAGAGATATGGTCAGAGTAATGTAACGTGAGTCTTTGAGAAAGTGTTTCAGTAGTAAAATCGATGTAACTATTATTATTGTTGAAGATGCATTCTACCCAATGGCGTTGAAACTGATACATTACATTAGTTCTTCATAATGTGTCTAGGGTCTGCGAACTGTTATCTCATACTACATTGGCTGATTTTTCATTTTTCTCATGATAAATAAGGAATTATATTTAATTTTTACAGTTGGTTATATATCTATCGATGTATAATATTTTAACACCTTCGAATGTATTTGTTTACAGTAGAATTTATTATATAGTGTGAATTATTTAGAGTATTATTATACGTATCGTCTAAGTTTCTAATCATTAATTTAATGTGTTCGTTTAAAATATAATTGGTAAATTGATTGTATATTAAAACTTTCTTAATGTATTTAAATACTTTAAAGTATATTTCTCTGGTTGTAGATATTAGTGTTGTGCCGTTTAATCTAGTTTTAATCTTTCTTATTATATATCGCTGTGCACATTCTATGATTTACAATATATGTGTTAATAGGTTAAGGTGTTTATAGGAAGCGGTTGTGAATGCGTCATTGTAAGAGTAAGTGAGTACATATAAAAACTGAATTATTTTATGAACGTAAAGCTCATAAAAGAATGTAAGTATGGAGTTATTTTGAAAAAAATAAAAACCTTACTGTTATTGACTGCTAAAATAAGTATATAGTTTACGTAGTAGGCATACACGGAGGGTTTATTTCTTTTATCAAATAGTTTATTTCGAATAACAATAGTTTCACCAAGCAAAAACAGCCTGTGTTGTATGATAATGTTTGCGTATATATATATATATATATATATATATATATATATATATATATATATATATATATATACATGAATATGTATACATATATATATATATATTTGTATGTGTATATATATATATATATTTATATGTATATAGATATTTATTTGTATATATATATATATGTATGTATATATATATATATATATATATATATATATATGTATATATATATATATATATTGCAAAGTTTAAAATAAATCTACAGCACATTAATATGTTTGATATGATATTTGTATTAATAAAACTACCGCACACAATTTCCTGTGTCTTATTTTGTATTTGTCGTCTATACATAACTCTTTAAGATGGAATTATTACTTTATTTACTAATAGTCGACCACACCCGGCGTTGTTCGGAGTTGTAAAAGTTTTTCTTTCGGGGGTAGCAGAAGGATATTGATGACGATTTCTCTATATATTTATACAAATAACTATATCTACTTCTATATCGTCACGCAAAGGTATGCAAGTAAGCACATGCTTTATTTTCTAGCCTACTAATGAAACTCATTTAATAACAAAACAAATAGAAAATTATACAACGATCACAGACTTACCCTGTTCTCTGAAATAGATTCGGAAATATATAATAAAAAGTCAACGGTGGATGTATGTCTTCTTTAGGTCATCACGATTATTAATGATAATAAATATATATATAACATTAAATCACTGACGTAAATCTACGATATTATATAAATATTGGTGTAATACATCTCGATTAATAACGAGTGTGAAACACTGGTGAAGCATACTGTTTGACGGAGAGTGTATACTTGGTAGTAAATAAACAGTAGGATTTGATATATTAATATTTATTTATATAAAGCGCGTTTATTTTCTCACATAGAAATATTTAAAATAACGCCTGTTTATTTTTTAATTCTACTATCCGACAGAATGCCTCGAAGTTATAAATGAGTAGAATAGTGACAGTTAAAAGAGGTGTGATTTAAATAGGAGTCCCTAGGCATTTTCCTGTAGCAAAAAAATACGGAAGAAAAGAAAAACATATAATTTTAGCTTTATAAAAGTCCAAATGTGATGTGCGTTTATTGTCTCATATAAAAATTTAATTAACCCCCTGAACAAACCCACATTTTTTTTAAAATATGTAATATGATGGAATTTTCGACCGTGGAAAGTTAAAAGATTTAGAATTTTGCTAAAAAAATAAATAAGTAATAATAAGTAATTAAATAAATTTAATTTGAAAAAATGTGTTTTCATGCAAACTAAATATGGCACAGAGCTGAACGTAGAGAGTTCTTCGGCCGGGTACAACACTATCTATAAACGGATAGTTCGTCATTCCGACAGAGGTGCCACAAGAGATATTCTATAAACTGATGGAAAGAAGGTAATGTCTAGGATAGTGTACCTCCTAGGCTCGAGCTGGACTATAAATCATCCCGACAAAGAAGAGTCTTGTATTGCTATGACAGTTTTTTTTTGTTTTTAGGATTGATTGCAAAAGACGGATCCACGTACATATTACAGAAGGGTGGGGTGTGGGAAATATTATTAATAGTACTGAAAACGTTTAATGAATAAATCAAAATATCATGGCTGAACAATCACAAATACTTAAATAGCACAGTTTAAATAGAAGGTTACCTTATACATACTTTTTACAAAATAAAATAATAAATCACACGAGAACAAAAAGTGTTTTATAGCATTCAGGAAAATTACATATCACATCTACTGTAAACGTCAATGTAAGTGTATATATAGACAGATTGTAAAATTAGAATGATACATGTTTTTTATAATTATAAGACTTCGGTACAAGCAGGCCTCTTTCTCAGGTTATATCCTACGAATTTCTGAGCAGAGCGTGTAGCAGGTTAACAACTCTTAACCAGTGGAAGATTCTAGTGTTCAGATTATTGTATTCGTACTTTTCGCCCCCATGGTGATTTATGTTGCAGTCACCGTCGACACGTTACTCGACATTGTTCTACCGGGAATAAAGTAAATAGGAAAATAAGTTTAAGTAAGTATAAGTGTTGTTCCAAAGCATTAACATTGAAACATACAAAGAAAATTCCATATTATTTATAATAGTTTAGTTAATTTTTACCTTGTGGTTGGCGATGAATTTGTGCGGAATTATTAGCACATATTAAATGTTAAAACTTAATTACGAGCTTTTTTGTATATAGAGCCATATTGCCAGAAGGGAATGTAGCCGGGTTATTAAATAATAATGCATAATAAATGACTTAATTTGCATTTCAAAAAGATAAACATTGCATTCAAATGAATATGGATTGAAAAATTACAAAATTGTTTCAACATGTTTCACTATAAAATGTATGAAATATTTAAGCATGTTATCTCAGGTAAAAGTAAAAGGCTTTAACTAATGCGTCAAATGCGATCGTCGACTCAGTAATTTTGATGACAAAAGGTTGTGGACCCAAAAATGAAATAAAAGAACAACAGGTTAAGAGATAATAATAATGAATAGTATTGAACAGAGAAATTATACACAAGTCAGTGTTGGCAGCGCTAGTGCCTAAATGTACTACAAATGTTCTCCCGGCAAAAGCAGGTATTTATGGTAGCAGGTTGCTACCATTTAGTTATTACTAAAGGGTATGTAGGTTCACACACAACACCCCCTTCCGAAACTTATTCCCCCGGAATCTCAAGGTATATCTTTTTCCTAGGATTCACCTCGAAACTCCCGGTTAATTTACGTTCTCTTGATGAACGTCTCTGTTCCGGAAGCGTTTTTGGTGTTGCCAGCTGAAATGCGTCGTATATATCTTCCATGATAGTCTCACTGTTATCCGATGTGCCTTCCCCTGGGTTGTCCGACATGCGACGACGCATTTGGTTAATGTGTTTTTTACAGGTGCCTCTAGGACCCTCTACAATGTACACCATCCGCCTAATCTTGTTTGTACTTTTCCCACTTTCTACACGGTTTTGTTTCCATTGTGTTTCTGGAAGAACACCTTCTCTCCATCCTGGTACCTCTTCTTTGGTGCCGTAATGTTGGTCGGTTTCACCTGTTTTGGTAAAAGTTTGTCGAATATCGACTTTATTTTTCTTCCAAACATTACTTCCGCCGGTGGTACCTTGGCTGGTGTGTTCTCGTTGGGTGTAATTCTATACACTTGAAAGAAACTGTTGGAGTGCCTTTTCTCTCGGCGTGCCCGTCGATTTTCTCAACGCTCTCTTCAAGGTATCAACAAATTTTTCTGCTTGTCCGTTTGACCTCGGATGGTAAGTCGGAGTGGTTATATGTTTACAAAATTCTTTGAACTCTCGTGAAGTAAATTGTGTACCGTTGTCCGATACAACAATGTCCACCACTCCGAATAGGGCAAACACTTCATGCAACGCGCATATCGTGATATCCGTTGTTGGGTTATTACATCTAACAACTTCTGGCTATTTTGAGTAGCTGTCGACTATAATTAAATAGTAGAAGCCTTCCAATATGGCCCAACGAAATCTATGTGAGTCCGGGACCATGGTTGTACTGCCTTTGGCCATGGACAGTACTGAATAGGTGGTGATTTCGCTGCCGATCCGCAGGCTGCACAGGCTTTCACCTTCGTCTCTATGTCCCTGTCCATGTTTTTCCAATACATATCTCATTAGGCTTATCATGCGTGTCGCTCCGGGATGCCCATTATGGAAATCCTTCAGGATTTCTTTTTTAGCGTAGCTGGGATTACTACTCGCTCCCGGTATAATAATGTGTCGCAACAGACTGAAAAAGCTTCTGCCGTTTGCTCATCGTCTGTTTGTAATTTATTTTTAATTTAAATAATAAAATTATCTTCTCTTGCCTCTTTTTGTATATCGCAAAGTGTTACTGGCAGCTCTTTTATTGTGTTACACAGTACTTTACTATAGTTATATTGAGACCGAAGGGATGCTATAACTGTATCCTCGAGCGGTTCCGTGTACTTTGGGATTAGCCGCGATAAACCATCTGCGTGTCCTAGTCTGTTTGACGGTAAAAATTCCATCTCAAAGTCATAAGTTAAGAGAATTGTACCCCATCTCTGTAGGCGGTTTGCTGTGTAAGTTGGCAAACCTTTTTTTATCCAAAGATGGTGATCAGTGGCTTATGGTCTGTTTGTAGGATAAAATGACGGCCGTGTAGATATCTGTGCACATTGGTCATTGCGAACATGATACCCAACGCTTTGTTTTCAATCTGCGAGTAATTCTTCTCTGCAGGAAGTAAAGTTCTTGTAGCGTGCGCAATGGGTTTCATCGAGCCATCTGGCATTTTATGCAAAATGCACGTCCCAACGCCGTAAGAGTTGGCGTCACTTGCAACAATTGTTTTTAGCTCTGGATTAAAATGAGTAAGAAATAATTCTGAAGTTAACTTCGTTTTTAGGTTGTCGAATGCAAATTGACAGTCGGCGGACCATTCCCATTTACTATCTTTCTTAAGTAACTCATTTAAGGGGGCTCGCCATTTGTGCATACTGGGAATGGATTTTTCGTAATAGTTTGCGAGACCCCGGAAGCTTTGTAGTTGGGTAACGTTGTTCGGTTCGGGCATATTCTTGATGGCTATGAATTTTTCTGGGACGGGACGTCTTCCATTCTTATCAATGACATGTCCCAAGTATTTGATTACTTCTAGAAAGAATTCACCCATTTGATTCCTTGAGTGTAAAACCAAAATCGCTTATCCTTTCGAATACTTTGTTTACGTGCTCACGGTGCTCCCCGACGTTCGAACTTTTCATTAAGATATCGTCAAGGAAGCCGATCGAAAAATCGAGCCCGCTCAACATCGTGTCGATTTCCTACTGAAAAATTGACGGGGC
Source organism: Sepiola atlantica (assembly GCA_963556195.1). Taxonomy (NCBI): domain Eukaryota; kingdom Metazoa; phylum Mollusca; class Cephalopoda; order Sepiida; family Sepiolidae; genus Sepiola; species Sepiola atlantica. The sequence goes on along the minus strand of OY744527.1, from coordinate 66,681,317 downwards.
CACTTTAATTCCAAAAGGGAGACGATTGAACTTTAGTAGTCCCCTGTGTGTCGAAATACAGAGAAGCTTAGGGCTATCCTCCTCTACAGGTATTTGCAGATAGGCTTCACTCACATCAATATTTTAGAACAGTTTTTCACCGTTTACTTTTGTGAAAACCACTTCTGAAGTCGGTAGAGGATAGTGATGATCTTTCAGCGCATCGTTTAAACCGGTTGAGAAATCGGCACACACTCTGATCTCTCTAGATTTTTTCTTCTCGTAGACGGTTGGGGCTGCCCATTCCGAATAGTCAACTGGTGTTAAATTACCTTTCCCCACCAACCGGTCTATTTCTGCATTCATTTTTCTAAGTGGGGCAAATTGTACACTTCGTTTTCTCTAAGAATTGGGTTTCTTATTTTCAATTAGTTCAAAACTCGCCTTCATTTTAGTACAGCGTCCTAATTAATTAGAAAACACCTTGGGGAATGACTCTTTCAAATCCTTCTTCAGCCGAAAGGTTCTCTATTCGTTGACAATAGGCGCTTATCGGCGAATCCCAGAGTTGGAATTGCTGAATCCAATCTATACGGAACAAGTTTCTTATATTTTTCATTATGAACATGCGAAATTTTAATGTCTGATTTTTTAGTGTCACTTTAGAAATGACTTCTCCTTCAAAGTTTATTTTCTCTCCGGTTACCGATCGAGTCACTTCATCTGTTGGTAGCATAGTCGGTCTGCCGATCTTTTTGCAGGTATTAATATTAATAATTGATAGGTCAGACCCTGGATCAAGCTGTAGTTTAACATCTTGATTGTTCATTTTTATCGTAACATACTTTCGTATGTTTAGGTTCTAGTTGTTTTTATGTAACTTTTTTTCTAGTGTTACTTCTGCAATGTGAGGCTTTGTGTCCCATGTTATGGCATTTGTCACAATTTTTTCGTTTAAAGGGACACTTCTGGTACCAACGTAGGTCCCCGCAACCTCAACTTGGTTGGTTTGGCAATTTTTCATCCGACCATTGAGGCAACTCCTTCATGAATTTTTCCTTCGAAGAGTATGATTTTTTGAAAAACGACAAACATTTATAATATTAGAAATTGCTGCTTCCTCTATTACTTTAGGTTTTTTTTTCTCGGAAATATGTCGTTGACAGCTTTCGGCTAGTTGTTGCAATGTTAAATTTGGCTCGGTTTCTAGTTTGCTTATTGCACGTCTTCTTAACTCTGCATCGTTTTGCGACAGGTACCCTTGAACAAATATTAATACTTTGAAATTGTCCGCTGTCAAGGATGATAGCTTAAAGTCGTCACGATGTTTATTGACGATCGAAGCAAACGTTGAGTAATCCTGGCTTTGTTTTTGCGTTAGGTTCATGCATTTCCACCTTTTGTGGAATAAATTTTTTGGGGGGCAATATAGTTCCATTAACATTTTAATTGTTTCCTTGAAAGATAGTTCGCCCGTTTTCGTCGGCAGAATATAATCGACAAATTGTGTATTCCATGATTAAAGCAATACTTTCCTGAAAAGCACTAAAAACAACGTCAAATAGTCATTCACTACTTTTATAAAAATACTTCTTGAAAAAGAATTAAAGTCACAAATAGTCCGTCACTATATATTTTTTTCAAATGCTTACTGTTTTATACCAAACTCAACCCCTTCTTATCACTGCGTCATTCGGGTCTCGAATTCGACCGGCACTTGCTAATTTTTTTTTCAAAGTTCTTTGAGAAAAAAAACAAATTATTTTATTAATCCGGCTTATTGGGTAATTAATTTAACAAGTTATTTGTATTTTTGTTCGCATCTGGAACTTTTCTTTTTCAATAAGTCCGTTTGCCTTTCAGTGTAGGCTGAAAATGCAAGTAATGGCTATATAAAAAATTGACTAGATATTCAAGAAAGTAAAAAGGTTTTACTTGTCAGATTATTTTTTCGACTATACGATTTTACAGTGACAAGTCTGTTCGAATAATACGTTTGACTATATCAGACAGGAAAAAAGGTTTTTGTAGTATGGAGTTTCTTTTTTTCAAACCTTTCAGTTTTATAAGCAGATGGTACTCTAATTTCATTTGTTGCACGAGGTAAACTCCCTTATTGAAATACGAAAAACACACATAGTAAAATCTGTCTTACTTTTTTCCCGTCCAGTAATTGTTTAAACTGGTTATTTCTTGTAAGGCAATTGTAAAGCACAGGGTTTATTTTTTAAACGGGTAGAATTTTTTTTTCGAAGGTTGACCGTATTGTAGACACTGGTTTATCACTCACAGGTTGCAAGGTCCAAGCTGTTTCCAACGAAGTCCTTTACGAATCACTCGTCGCCAGTTGTTCTGGGCCCGTTTAGGGGTACCAACAATGAAATAAAAGAACAACAGGTTTAGAGATAATAATAATGAATTGTATTGAACAGAGAAATTATACACAAGTCCGTGTTGGCAGTGCTAGTGCCTAAAAGTACTACAAATATTCTCCCGGCAAAATCCGATATTTATGGTAGCAGATTGCTACAATTTAGTTATTACTAAAGGGTAGGTAGGTTTACCCACAACACAAAACATGTTTCAAATCTTGAAAAATCATATAAAGTCAATGGTTTCTTTAAAAATTCAAAAGTTTTGACTACTCACTTCTAAAAAAATGAAACATTTTCGTAACAAAACGCATGATGTCTTTGCCACTGACACATATATTTATTAAGACATAAACATCTACCTATAACAGCATCTTAATCCAAACAAGCCGATGTTGTTCTCTCTGTGTTTTTGAAGATAACTAGTGAAACATAATGCATATTGTAAATGCAATAGTAACTTGATAATAGCAAGAATATTTATTGAAGTGTACACGAAGAGAAAAGATCGCCCATCTCCAGAATAAAGTGTTGCATATGTGAGCATAGATATCTTCAAGAAGAGATCGAACTTGCAAACAACATATTGAATATCATTCAATTAATCATTTTATTATAGGTTAACATGTGAACACATTTGAATGCTAAATATTCTATATCAGCACCGTAGACTTTAAAATGAAACTAAAAAAGAGATTTGGTATATGTCTGACGAAATCCGAAACTATATTATTACTTGTATTAATTGTACTATTGTAGTATGTTAAATGTTCCATTAAGTTTACGATACTATTTCAGATTAATGTACTATCTTGTAATGCTTACATCAGTGGTCTTAGTGTAGTATATTTGTAGTTGTAATTCTACCATCCCACAAGCATTACACCTTTTTTCTGTGTTCTTAAGATTGGTCTGATGTATTACCTGTTTCATTTGTTACACTTAGTTGGTCAAGTTTCCCTCATCAATCCGCTTTAACGTTTGTTTCTCTTGCAAAACGTTCCTATATTCCTTTTATATATTTTTATATCTTCTTTTTATACGTGGACTTCTACGCGTGCATTAATGCTTTTTATTGGTGTGTGGGTGAGTTATATGAGAATGTTATTATGTATGGGTGTCTGTTCATTCATTACTATTCATTCTTTACCCTCTTTTTTCGGTCATCTCTGCGTATTTCCGCTGTCGTGATCGTCCAGCGTTTCATCATCAGTTTAACTAGTGAAATACACGCTTGTCTAAGCCAGAAAAGAATACTCAATACTTCCTGATAACTTGAAAGAGTTTTATATTTCGGAAAACATTTCACCTAAGAGAGAGACCAGATTTCTATAAACGAATAGGTACTAAATTGAGTGACAGAATTTCGAGGGGAATCATCTTCGCCTTTTGGCATTTTTAAAGACTTCCTTTAAATTGTTGCAACGTAATGTGCGTCTGTCATGCTCGCTCTCCATGAACCGACTATCTAAAGCCGTGGCTTTCTCCCCATCCTTCCAAAACATAGCGTCCCTCGTCTATAAGATTCTCACTTTGTGTCTAACCTTTTTGTCATTATGCTTTGCTTTCTCAACCTACAGTCAATCTCTTTGCTTGTTTACTCGTGGGAACATATTCACTTCCCCAAGTTCGTGTCAGCCTAAATCGTACTTAATTGCCTCATGTCAAAATATGATACTAGCTGACCTACTGTTATTCGACATGGGGTCCTGTATGATGTAAGATCTCATTGTAATATATATTAATATCCCAGTAACTTCTTACCAACAACTCCATGCTTGTGTAACTCTATTCCTTCTGACGGTTTCCTTCTACCTATAGCTTTATACATTTCAATATTAAGGTTTATAGACATCTAGAGTATTTGCTTTAAACATATCTCGTTCTTTTTAGCTCTTTAGTTTAAGTTACATCATGCCTTTACTAGATCGATTTCTATAAAAGTAAAATAGTGGTGATGTTTTGTTGCAATTATACCATTCTCCCGAGCATTGCTTCCTTTTGAAAGGGGGAGTCCAGTGTATGTTTGTTCATTATAATTATATCCTCCCTATCCTTACCCATACTATTTTTTAAACATTTATATCAAACAAAGAGATACAACGAAAACTCGTCTAACGGAACAAGCCTCTTATAGAGATGCGTGGACGTGTTTTACAAAGCAGACTCAAACATGAACACATTTTTAAACTTATATCTGACAAACAAACAAATGTAATCTCTTCTAAACGGATTTTCTTAAATCTTCACATTTAGTTATTGAAACAAATTCCATACGTAGGCGTGATACACCGCAGAACTACCGACCTCCCCAACGATACACTTTTTAAATTATTATCCAGTGTCCACTCGTTACTCTTATAAGTATCACATTGCTAATAATCTACATTATATAGAAAATTGCTTGTATTTGCGATTTTCAGTCACCAATCCGTTTTGACGTTAGCTCTTTTGTCAGGGAGGTGTCTCCGTCCTCCCATATACGAAACCGTCTATTTCCAAATGGTCACCTATCTGATACTTACCAGGCGGAATATCGCTTAATTACAGGGATCTAACAAGAACTAGTATGACAACGTTATTAATCCGTATAATATACACACCCATTTTATATAAACACAGAGTATTTTATTATATCAAAGATTAGACACAATTTCGCTTGAATATATACTGAATTACCTCCCTTAGTTTTCAAATTCTCTGAAAATACTGATATATTTTCTTGAGTAAATCATTGTCATGTAACTTTTTGAAGTCAATCCGTTTCTTGTCTTCTGAACCTGCTGTGACATTGATCGCTATTGTCTACGATTTTACTGTAACTTTTGTCTAGCCTATTTTCTGTACTTTTGCGTTGTTTGTTTCCTTAATATCGCAGAACGAAAACTTGAATGGCGTGTAAAAAAATCAATAATAGTTTTTGTTCATCCCAGATGAATGAATGTACGTAGCACGTTTAACGACAGTGATGGCAATATGTTATTTTTGTCTATGGAACCGACGAGAACATCGCAGACGTTATGTGTAGACATGACCTCAATGCAGCAGATAATTACCAATTCTAAATACAAACACCTGGCGTTTTCTAGGTACAGACAGAAAGCAATATTTGTCTCCAAATGAATATATTTGATTATTCAATTCATCTCTTTTGGTCGCGAATATTAATCTGTAAAAACTTATGTGTTTCAGTCCGGTAGTTCGGTAAAGGCAATAATAAAAATGAAGATCTTTAAGGAATACGTACATTTCTTTAAAAAAAGCTATATGATAATATTCATAAATAAATATTAATTATTTATTACTTACAGACATCGATGTTTCATGCTTACGAACTCTTCAGTGCAGGAAGCTAATTCCCGACGGTCGACGGGCGCCAACTCCGATCACAAATCGCCAGTGATTCACAGTCAATAGAGAAATTAACTCGGAATTTAGGAGAAATTTAACTTTGTAAATACCAAGTCGGCGAGTATTCTCAGCAAGCGGCGAAGAGTGATCAACAACAATAACAAATCGTGTTGGATCTCGCAATGAGGCTAGTAGTACTGCTTATTATTAAATTCACTCAGAGTGCCCAGCCTTAGTAAAGGGGGCTATATATATATATATATATATATATATATATATATATATATATATATATATATATATATATATATATATATATATATCACAAATAAGGGTGTCGATATCAAATGTACAAATGGTTGGAGGTGTTATTTACAATATATATATATATATATATATATATATATATATATATATATGTGTGTGTGTGTATATATATATGTATATATATGTATATATATATTTATGTATATATATATATATATATATATATATATATATATATATATATATATATATATATAATGGTGTTGATCTATATTCCATTGGCGCTGTCGATATGCTTTGACTTTGTGGAAGACGTTTTCTAATATCAATAAAACGCATATTCTCTCTGAAACGATCGCACACACACTGTTGCTATGTTGAATTCTTGGGAAAGCAATCTGGCCATGTAATAGTAGTTATATGAATCTATGGTATATATATATATATATATATATATATATATATATATATATATATATATATATATATATATATAATTATTTCCACAATCAGACAACGCCGCAGACCACAACCTATGAAAAGAAACAAACCGGAAGTCCTAGACTCGGGTTTCGAATCCTGAGTTCGGATGTGTTCTACTGATGAGCCCAAAGGAGGGCGAAACTCGAGTCTAGGACTTCCGGTTTGTTTCTTTTCATAGGTTGTGGTCTGCGGCGTTGTCTGATTGTGGAAATAATTATATATATCATCTCACATTCAAGAAATCTAATATATATATATATATATACATATATTGCTATATATATATATATATATATAAAGCTATATATATGATGTATTTTTATCTACATGCAGCAGCTCCATCGTTTAATATCTAATCATATTGGCTATATATAACAAGCTTATTCAATCACGCAATTCGAAACAATGACGTCAGATCAGTTCCAATCGTGATCAACGGCGTCGGATGTCTCACAATCAGAGTTAACAGACAAACTAGAGTTTGTGATGAAATCCGTATTGATCAAATACATGTTTCATTTGTCTACGCATTTACGATAGGTGTTACCCACAGGCGTTTTTATTTACGAATGCCTATTGCATTATTCTAATCTCTCACTGTCTCTATCTCTCTCTTTTTCTCTCTGTCATACTTTGCCTCTTTCTCTTTCTCTCTCTCTCTCTCGCTCTCTCTCTCTCTCTCTCTATATATATATATATATATATACATATATATATATATATATATATATATGGCCTGAAGCGCGCCAGCAATACACATGTATCTACAAAAAGTCTATCACATATAATGACTATAATGACCGATGTAAGTAGTAATACATACATTTATATACATACATATATGCGTGTTCGGTTTAAATTTCATAATTATTTTATATTAAATTATATTAAATTATTTCAGAACAGAAATATATTGTAGCGGTAAAGTGCAATATATATCTTTCTCTGTACTTTGTCTGAGTTTGTGGACTAGAAAATATTAGAAAGGGGTGATTTGCATCATTATTAATCGCGGCGAATTGAACGAATTAGGATATATTCTTTATAGCTTATTGCTCTGAAGACGGTGAAAGATTAGCTGAAGCTGTGCAACGATGTATAATCAGTGGCTAGCAGGAAGAAAAGTAGCAAGGGTTCTGACTATGTACGTAAAACGGAACGTGTTTAGAAGCTGTAAAAAAGGTCTGGCAGCATACTGGTAAAGTAATACGGACCTTGACATAAGTGATAGACATCAGACTAGGGACTATAAAGAAATCACTGACCGAATATCTCTACACTTCCTCATACAAGATTTACAAGCTACTTATAGCCAAAGCTCAATGTAAATGTCTTACGAAAGAAAAACAAACTCTTTAACAAAGTTAAACACGGAGGCAATCCTGTGATCATTTGTTTCATATAAAGCCGGTCACACAGCAGCAGAGGAAAAGGTCGTAAGCCTACAGTCCACACAAAATTCCACCCGTTTGGGAACCCAAGTTCACTTATAACCTATATTGTTTTTAGGCGTGTTTCTAGTAAAAACGACAAATACAAAATTCAGTTGCTATATTGAGATGAGGTCACCTTTCGGTAAGCGCTGTGTAGAACTGGAGGCTGCTGTAAGGTCATCCGTTTAGCAGCAGGACTAACCTACGTTTCTTACTTGAGAGAAAATCTAGAAGTGGCTGTCTAAGAACAAACGTGATTCACCAGTTCTTACATGTTCTCCCACCTAACTCACCTGATTGATGCAATTTTATGTGTGGGTCACAGTTCCCAAAAACACCAACCTACTAACTTCAACACAAAAGATGAGCTGATTGTCAGTATCAGACTAGTGTTCATGCGTTTCTCGATGTACACCATGACGGCCCAGTGAGCCAGGTTCAGATTTCGCTTAGAGGCCGTGGTTGAGACTCTGAGTGACGTCCTCGAGCAAACACTATTTGGAAATATTTTCTCCTTATAGATGCACTTTGAACATCGAAAAGACACCAATTATTTACTAAAATATTAGTATTTTTCTAAAATTAGTATTTTTCTCGAACACATTGTATATGTATTTTTATATACGTGTTATCATGTAATGTTGCCCTACGGACTGTCCTACGTGTAAAACGAAAGCAAATATCAATATCTAATAACGATGCAAGATAATATTAATGTTTGCCATTTAACGCTGGGTGCCTTCATAGTCTAATATGGGAGGATTCTTCAATTTCTGATCAGTAAACCATAGAAAAAACTAAACAGCCATACATGCTTATGAACTTTCCACATCCTATAAAGAGAAATTATCGACTCAACACAAGCTCTCTTTTAAAAGAACTGCTTATCTACGCCTTAATGTTATGTATTGCCGAACTACTATATCTACATTTACCTATATAAATACGCTTTTATATACAATCACTAGGTTAAGGCAGAATCGTAAGTTAATACCGTTTTCAATAAAACATGTCTGACGCAAGTAAATTCAGAATATCGTGTGATATTTGAACTTGGAAGGTAGCGATTATTGGAAAAAAGTATTAGTTATAACTTTGATTTCTCTGTCCTATTCAGATTTCAAAGGTAATCCCAACGTGTATACGATCCTATAAATGTATGTTATAAATCTAGCCTTAAGGTATCTTACTTTGGTCTAAAAAAATAAGTGGAATTCTCACTTCCTGAGAAATTAGAATTTCGAATTCTTAAAATACTTCTTACCGATTAGTACTAAATGGTTGAATACACAATTCCAATCCATGATCCAGTATTAGATGTTGCAATTTATTTTTAAATTAGAGCACTATTCTTTAAGGCTACGTTCATGTATAATTGCTACATACCGTGAGAAACGAACTTTATTATAGAACGAAATAATGCTCACAGATTCCCGCAATAGCTTCACATGTGTAGTCTTAAACATTTGTAGTTTTAATGCTAATTTATAAAAGAATATTGTAGATAAATGAATTCTCTATTTTATGCCTATGATGTAAACTCGCTTTTTTATTTTAAATAAAATAAACGAAGGACAGACATTATTACTTACACAAGAGTGTAGAAATGTTCTTTCTTCTTGCGTATACCTTTTTGTACTCTTAATCAAAATGATACAGTTTAATTTCTTGATTAAGCTTGAGCTGTACATAGTCTTAAGATATTTTATGATTTTATTTGGAGTACATAATTGTATTTGGGCAATTACGAAAGGAAGAGATGTTTTATAGTTAATACTTAAAAGATACGCAAGGAAGAAAAGTGCTCGACGACCAGTTTCGCCCACACTTAACGAGAACTGTATCGTGAGGTTTTATAAAGGGATAATGTTAAAAAAAGGGAAATCATATATGTAAAACCAAAAAGAGCGTAATGTTATTTACAAAGGATGGTGCGTCTTAGAGACTAATCACACTCAACCCTAATAGACTCTCCTTCTTTTTTCAGAGGGACGGCCGTTTAAGACTTAAGTAGATAGTATCCAATATTTTGAGATGGAAATTTGAGTGGGTACCCCCCAAAATGGTAAATGAGTTGATGCTGAAGTCCGTTTCCCACGGCGGGTTTTACAGCAAATGGTCGGTTATAGAAAACTCATGTGTGTTTCTTAGAACGTCAGTTGACCGGAAGGTTCGATTCCTAGTTGTATTAGGGAGTTGTTGTTGTACTCTATTGTCAATTCTTAACGGTGTTGTTCCCACGTAGTCGGCATTGTGTTAGTACATATACACATTGGCGAAGAGCGGTAGATAGCTGAGCCGCCAATGAAGGCAATGTTTTTTTTAAATTACTAAACATAAATTCTCTGTAATCAAACACACATCAACGAAAAGAATGCTGTCGAAATATATATATTTAGAGTCTTTTGAAATTACTATTTTAGACGATTATCTTTGATTTTCTTTTGTTCTTTCCTACATTTTACTAAATGTATTCGAATTAGGAGTCCAGACGATAATATCTATTTTTTTAATTAACAAACATCAAAACTGCAGTTCCGGCTATTAGACTGTTCTCTATATACAATTATTTAGTGGGATTCTCGGAGCTTGTTGTCGCTATAAATAAATCTGATGTATCAATATTTGGTTCTGAGTAACACTTTCTTTCGTTTGATTATTACCTTGTGTTATTTGTACAAAATCGATTTATTTCGCTTCATTGTCTTTAAAAACATACTCATTCCAGTGAGGAGTATTGGTACAATGTATACATTTCCTCTATAATGACTTGACGAAAACTCATTTGGTATATCATTAATAAAAATGTCTGTATATTTTAGTTATCAGATAAACAATTATATTTTAGAAAATATATTTCCCTAATTATTTCTAATTTTTAATATTAACTTATTTCATTGTTATCTTAATTAGTTGCCCTAAGCAGTAGTAGTCTGCTTCGGAATCGTTCAATAAATCTATTCTTTTCTTCATGGTAAGATTATCTTATTTTCTTTATGTTATAACCTGAATAATTGTACCCTCTGAAAATAATGTTCTTGCGAAAGATGTTGGATGCATCTTCTTTTGTTATTTGCTTAAGTTTTGCATTTGTAAAATATATATTAAAAAACCTATGAGAATTCAGATTAAGACTCTGGACAATTTTTCTTCCATAAGCTAAAATGTACCAGTTTCTGCGCGCGTCATACTACTATTAATATAGGCAGCGCGTTTAGGGCAGTATGTCTACGTGGTTACTACTATGTAAGGGAGTAAGGCTAACAACATTTGTAAAAGGTTTTTTTCAACATGCATTTATTATTTTGTTATTTTATCAGTTTATAATTTTATATAACGCGTTTCAAGCGGTGGTTCGCTTTCATCTGATATGTACATCCATTTGAAGAAATGTCTTTCGATTTGAAAGAGTTGTTTCATTTGAGGAACTTTGTTATTGTTTGACGTTTTTGCTCATGCTTGGGTTTGTGGGTGGGTGAGTACGTGTTTTGATAATTGTATATCTTTTATTTTTTATTTTGTATTTCTTATTTTTCCTGCCTCTCTTGGTCAAAGTCGTGTGTGTTTTTTAAGTACGTGTTAATTTGACCTTTATTTTATCGGTCATCTTCATTTGTTGGGGTGTGTAGATTTTCTTTTGAAATCTATTACTTTTTATTGCCCCCTGTCTTCAAAGTGGCTGTCATGCCCGCGTGATATATATATATATATATATATATATATATATATATATATATATATATATCATACATACATATATCCAGTCGCTTTTTATAATACCACATATGACTTACGATAGATGCGGTTTGAAAACAAGGAAAAAAGCAATTAAGTCCTGTCTGTTCGTTTTTATTAAACAAGAGGTGTTTATTTCAGTACGTTTAATCACGTTTTCATGTAATTAACATTTCAGAAATATGAATCATTTCTTAATAAAACAAACGCCGGATAAATAGAGCAAGTTCTATATAAAAAAACAACCGGCCTTTGTTTTAAGTAATATTTACAACAAAGTTTTCATTAGAAATGAAACACGTTCCAACCCTGATTATTATATTATTACTTTTGCATTTAAAGAATATATTAAAACATAATAATATTTTAGTAAGAGAACAGTTTAAGTAAGAGATTTCATAGTAATGTCCAATAATTAGCAAGTATACATTTTATTAGAATGTAGTTTACAATAATTGATTCATTCCAATAAAATCAAATGTAAAAAGTTAAAATATAAAATAACTAAATTCATAAAATATTACTTCATTCAGCATGACTTAAACACATTTTTGATATTTCAAAAATTATGAGTCAGTTTACTTATACGTTTTTTTCATGTTTGTTACATATACAATTTGTGTTTGCAGAAGATGAAGAAAATGATTATTTCTTCATGCTACGATGTATATTACATGTACAGTATTAATAATAAAATCGACTTACATTAACAAGAACATTAGACCAATAAACTATATGTAACAGGGAGGTAATGTAAAACATATCTTATAACTGCTTGGAAAATTATGCATCATCGATACTGATAATATTGCCATGATAATTATATAAATATTTTAATTTTATAGTAAGCTCTTTAGGATAATTTCAAAACTGTTAGTGCTCGTTCCTTAATTGCCTTAAATTAATCAAACACTATTTTATGTTAAATATATTGGACAATATAAACACATGCTCTCTTTTAATATTGAAATGATGCATATCAGAAGTTGACATGAGATGTTACTCATGATAACTTTTTACTGGGGTCAGGGAATAACCTAAGTATTTAGTTCATTAAAGATTTACACTACATTAGATTAAACATATACTTTTTTTTATTTAATCGGGGCTTATTAAAGTAAGTAAATATTTATATATATTTCTCTATTAATTTTTTTTTATTTTTGATCATAATTTGTAATTAATTTACTCTAAAATAATTTATAATTACTACTATTTTTATAGTAATAATAATTTATTTTTATTGCTTATTTTAAGATTTTACACAGTGTAGCGTATGTACATTATATAGTTTTGGGGGCGCACATTACGATAATCGCTAGAAGTTGAAAAACACGTGAGATGAATTAATCAGTAATCAATAATGTTTTAACTCATAAAATACTTTAAAATGTCAGTTTATGTACAGAATGTCGACTATTTTCTGCTGAACTGCTTTTCTGCTTAGTGTTAAAGTACCTCATATTCTATTTCGATTCTTCTTTACTTTTTCCTGGTGCAGTATTGAAGTTTCCCTTTAACGATTAGGCGCGAAATTATAATCAAACCTTAAACCGCGCATTATTTTAAGTCAATGTCATAAATCTACATTTCTTATATATCTTTTAATTGCTACCTTTGTAATTGTAAAACAAATTTGCATATTAGTGTTACGTATAACAAGGCTATCAAAGTCAGAGTGTAACGTAGATTGATAGAGAACAGATGCAGATGATACAAACGTCGACATCGAGAGAGAGGGAATGCAGCGAACGTGCAAAGACAAATACAGGGAGATATGTTTAAAAGAAAATCAAGGGAGACAAATATCAAAAAACAGTTAAGATCGCAGGAAGGACACATGAAAAGAGATAGGCCGCTAAAGAGAAAGAAGGAGATAGAGAGAAGTGTAGCGTGTGTGTGTGAGTAAGAAAAGTGACAGAAAGATAGACGATGAAAATTCAATTACTTATACATTTATGTACAAATTCGTTAGTTTTTCTCTTAGTCTTTTTATTCTTCCTCGCCATCTTTATGCTGTTGTTGGCTTATTTTCTCAATTTAAAAATCTTCATTGTTTCGTAAGCAGTGACAATCTAAAAATACATTTCCCTGTGAAATTGCATTTTCTACGATCAAAGCGTATGATACTCACATCCATCGTCCATATTGTTTATTTGAAACACAGAAAAACGGGATGTGTATGCTTATTTATATGTCAGCTTCTTACTCAAATAATTATGCTTCTTCGTTGTCTTCATTTCTCGTTTAAGTGTTTTTGTCGCCATTCGCTTTCGCTTCTCAGCAACAGATTGTTATGTATTTATTTTTCGTTATATTATACCTTATAACTAAAAAAATCGGATGTTTTTTTTGTTTTTTTTAATTTTAAAGCGCACTATTTTAAATCTAACACATGGCATTGTTTTCTAGTTTTTTTCAGGTATTCTATACTTAGCTTTAAAAATATTCAATTAAAAAATAAGATTAGTTTTACAAATGATGGGTTAATGACATATTAACACATATGCTGTTATAGACTTTCATAGATTCGACGCAAAGAACACATGGCTAAACATTTGATCCTAAACAATTGTGCAGTTAATCAAACTAAAAAGTAAATAGTAACAGTAATTCATTTCGTACATATAATTACATTTTCCTTTAGTGTAAGTTCGCAGAAATCAAGGGGCCTCTTCCTTGGGCACACATTCTATCTCTATATGTTATACATATATATTCACGTGTTTTATTAAAGTCATCATTTACCACTGAAACTGTTAGATAATGGCCCTGTGGGACCGGACGCATCTTGAAGTGGACGCATGTGTGAAGGATCGTTTGGTTTGGCTTGCGCGGTTTAGTGCGGGTGGACCCGTATGGTCGTGTGCAAAATAAACTGGTTCTCACAGTCAGAGCTCACATGCGTTGACAGGGTCACCACGTTGACGAGACCTCAAGTCAATGGTCAAGGTGCCCCTGCGCATAGGGGGTCTGTGACGTCACGGGCTTTTGTGTGGGAAACAGAGATTTGCCAGTCTGGGTTTTGGAAGCGGGCCGAACGGACGATTTCTCTATGTAGTCTTCAAATGAAAAATGGGAATGTAATCCCCTAAGAGAATACAGGCATGCGATTCTTTCTCCCCCCCTCTTCGAATGGCTAAGGACTTAAATTGGGAAGTAACTACGATAAAGTAGGAATCTGGTATCTGCCTCGACATTAGTGAAGCATCTCTATCGACGGTAGACTGACGCCTGAAATAAAAAGAATTAAAAGTTTAAAAGATTGTTTGTCTCGTGAGTCGGTCATGAAGGTTTTGTTGCAGACACAACAGACGGCGATGTTCACGGCAGTACAAAAACGAAGAGAGAACTCAACCACTAGACGACACCCCTCCACCCGACGAAAGAACAAAAATACGAGAAACTAGACGACATCGAGATGGCACCCCGCCACGCGACGAGGGAAGAGAGCAGGTACGAGTAATTAAAAGGTATGCAACATATACATTTTTGGTGTTAAAAATGACCAATTCTGTAAGCGAGAACTGCCACAGACCATTCCGGGACAGCTATGCAACACAACGTTGACTCAGTAAAGAAGTGAATAACATTCATTTCATCTCGCCAATTGAGCAATCACTTATATCATAGTATACCTTTCTTGCGGTCTGTTTGTCTTACCGGATTCATGGATTTGCATTTATCTAGTCCTGTGTCATATCCAGCTTAGTGCTGTTATACTAGGCAACATCATTGGGAGAACGTCTACCATTCTCCGTATGGGCCAGTGTGTGGTTTTACAGAAGACATCATTTTTTAGCCTTCGAATATTATGTTATTTTGAACATTTAGCCGGGGTCTATACGCATGGAATGGTTGCCCTGACGAACCTCCGTAGAGAGAACCCCTAGAGATTCGAGGATAGGGTTTACTAAGCATTCAAAATGTATCTTGTATATTCAGTAAATGTACAACAATGTGCATATATAAACATATACTTCAATTGTTACTTTAAAATATAAATATACATGCTCTAATCTTTAAAAAAGTGCATTTAATCGTTTTAACATAATAAATCGCTTTACAAAAAAAAAACGATAATTTTTTTCATTAAAAACTCATTTCTTTGTGTTTGAAATGAAAATGAAAAATTCAATAATTTGCGCACGTGTATTAAAATGTATTAATCATTTAATTTACGTTAATGTGATTTCAGTTCAAAACCTTCTGTCATTTCAGCTATGTTGTTTATTTTCTTGATTTATGACTAAGTGTTTACATTATGTTGCTATGCGCATGTACACGCATTCGCCCACACATATACATATGTACATATAAATCTTCGTAAGGAGACATAAAAAGTGATGCAAAATTGTTCTGTTCGGGTATTTCCTTACATATATATTTATATATATATATATATATATATATATATATATATATATATATATATATATATGTGTGTGTGTGTGTATATATGGACATTGAAAATAGAAAACGAAACATGCCATATATTTATATATATATATATATGATATTAAATTATATGTTTAATATTTTACCTGCATACGACGTCGTTTTTAGCTTTCGGCTCTCATCGTAAGTTAAGAGGGTTCTAATAATATTTAATCATAGTTTTAATAGATTACATTCGTACAACTTCGTGTCGTGCTGTTGGCTAAAATCATCGCAGGAACATGACAATCTCAGACGGTCACGGGGCGCAAACCCTCTTCAGAGAGAAATCGTAACTCTTTAAGCGTTCGCTCAATTCCTTAAACAACAGGTGGTTGTCAAGTAATAATGGGGGAATAAGGTTATATTTTTGCTGAAAGCGGCTAGCGTAAACATCAATACATCCGATAGAACGTAACGACACAGTCGGATTATTGCACTTATGCTTACGGTATATGTCTATATTTAACTTCTCCAACAGTACTGGACTTTTTAATTTTACTAAAATATGCTTCTAATATATATATATATATATATATATATATATATATATATATATATATATATATATATATATATATATTTATGTATATATCCATTCATAAAGGAATAACGCATGTAAATGATATTGTCTCTGTTTAGGAAAAATGGTGTGAAATTACTTTACATAAAGAGATCATATTGTAATTTATTCATTTTTTTCAAACTGTGTTTACCTCATTTTAAAGTCAATGTTGGAAACACTTCACTTCCAACCATTATGATCATTACGAGATACCTGACAATCACAATTAATCTACAAACTCTACAGAACCGTAATCAGTGAAAACTAATATATTGGTTTAACAATGAACATCAAAACGATCTTACATTACAGCCGCACACATTCAGTTCAGGCGAAATTATCTTTCTTAGCAATAACATTTTTCGATTTCAGAAATATTGCTGATGAAATATAACAAATCAAATATAATTATATATATATATATATATATATATATATATATATATATATATATATATATGTGTGTGTGTGTGTGTGTGTGTGTGTGTGTGCGTGGGGGTGTGTAGAAAGAGAGAGAGAAAGTGAGAAAGAGAAATTAGTCTGCAGACTGCTGATACATCGTTTTAGACTCAGCAATGTAGCCAACAGTAGCATCTATATTTAAGGTCAGTAAGAAATATGAACTTTCACAAATACATCTGCATTCAATTACTCAATTCCAATATATATATTAAATATGTTTAATCATGTTTAATCATGTTACAGCGACTGATGTTTGCTTTATCGTCTGGTAAGTATAAATACAACTACTTTTTTTGTGTTTTCCCTACGGTTAATGACATTAATCTGCGCTCACAATATTCAGTGTGCTATTTCTCTTTTTAAAAAAATGTTTAAACATTTCTTCGGCTTTCAATAAACTTATTGTACAGTTTATTTGTGTCTTCTTATTCGTCTGTGAATTAATTGTTTACCTTGTGCATTTTCGTATTTATTTGCATCCTTATCTATCGAAATCATCGCTTACCCTAAGGAATCAGGTCGCGTAATTACTTTATTTGTTATTATATGTTTATTTTTTTTATTGATGGTTCGGTATGATGCATCTTTTATGCACACACATGCATTTCATTCAATTTTTTTTGTAAACACGAAACAAAATCTCAGTCTGTTATTCATACAAATAAATAAACATTAATATTCTAGTTATCTCAATATTAATATACTTATTTTGTAAATGTGAGTGCAAAGAAAAAAAGCAAACATACTAAATCTGTTTTTCACTTGCACCTTAAAACTAGACAACATTTGTTGAAAATCATGTTGCTCCCTCTAAACAGAAAGAAAATTTTAACACAAAATCTAAATAATTGTTCAAGAAATAAATTAATGTTGCGAAAAATATCTTGTTATTATAGTGAAATCGTAAGAATCATGGAATTAAATTTAATAAAAAAATCATAGTTAATTAATATAATACTGTGGTGCTCCTATTGTGTTCAGTTTAATAAACGTGAATAGGGCGTGTCGACCTTATTGTTGGTGCGATAGATTCGTATCAATTTATTTAAACTTGATTTGAAAGTTTAAAGGTTAGACTTTCAGATGATTGAATAAAATAAACAATTAACGGTTAGTTCTGTTTATAATATTTTGATGACTGACCTACCAGGAATTTAATTATATAGTAGACAAATAATAAAACGAATAAATGTTTAGCTAATGTCCATTTTAAATTACTCTGAACGCTTCGTAAACTGAACAAGAATAGAACTGGGCAGTTGGATTTAAAAACACTGAAAACAATGGTCATACCCAACATACTGCAGTCGATACATGTTACAAACCGACTCTGTTAAGCAAGAGATTAGGGAAAGAAAAATAGTAAGTTTTGAATAATGTTGAAACAATGGAATAACAAATATTATAAAAATGTATAATACAGCGAGGCAAATCTACAAAACCACCGCTAAGTATAAAACATAGAGAGCAGTGTCACTGAAAACAAAAAGACGAGAAAAGCAAAATGGAATAAAGTAAATTTAGTTTATAAGACACAAACGAATGTAAACGACATCATAAGTGAATGCAGAAAGCTATCTCAAGAGGAATATAAAAATACATAACTAGGTTGATAATATTTTGTACCAGAAATTGGGAAAACGACTGCACTTTAAACATGCAGGTAACAATATGTTTTTATGGAATCGTAAAATCCTTCGCGAAATGGGAAATTAAAATAATTTATGCGATAAGATCGAATACGATATTAGAAAGGAAATGGTAAAACCATGTCAAATAGTAAATTTCATCGTCATAGCTTATTACAGACATAAGAAAGGAAAAAGCCTAAACAATATTAGAGATTGTCATTGAGTTGAAGTGAATGGAGAATATTAAGAACACTACCGTAAGGACATAAACTTCAGATGAACATTTCTGAAGAAACTGGATAATAATACAACAAGACACAAATAGATATCAGAAAAAGATGATGAACCAAACAGAAACCTGTACTGGAAAACCTAGATAGGGAGACTAATATCAGCCCCAGGAAATCTGGATCAAACATCAAATGAAAGCACCCTAAACCTGTTCACAAGTTTTTTCCTATATATACCTGATGGAGAAGAAATTATATAATTTATATAAAATCAAGATAGTATTCAGACGCTATACAACTCTCCGAAAATATATCGTCTGAGTCAAGCCTAACCACACATAGAGGGAACAGAGAAACCATCAAGCCTTGTGAGATAAAGTAAAAAAAATATAGACGAAAAAGAATGATATAGAATAAGCTATTTCAAAGAATCAGCTCATATGTTGGGCGACAATGCCCTCCTAAATAGATATTGTCTAGAATTTAATACCATATCGAAGTCATTCATTATAAAAAATGTTAGTAACACCACAAAACCTAAATAAATACATAAAAGTAAAATAATAAATCATTAAATAATATATATATATACACACACACACACACACATATATATATATATATATATATATATATATAGTTAGCTATGCAAATATTTTTATGCCAATTAAGCTACCGTGTAGCCTAATTGCCATAATAATACTTTCATAGTTTACTACCTATCTGTACTTTCGTATCGAGTACTGTTGAAGTAAATACTGGAAATTGATACATAAAAAAGTATATCTCCTTATAAAATGTTAGGTGGACACATTAAATAGTTATATATATATATATATATATATATATATATATATATATATATATATATATATATATATATATAGGATTTATGTGTTTTTACGAATAATATATATATATATATTTCTAATTATAGGCCTTACAATATTTTAAATGTATCAAATGTAAGGCAATGACACATTATTACAGGGGTCAGAGCATACATGTATATCTTATATTTGCGTTTCATAGACTGTAATGAATTAATCCAAAACCATAATTTTCATTCTGTTTTTACAATTCTTTATATCTGTACTTCGATGAGGTTTTACATCTTATTTTACACAGAAAAAGTAATTAATTCAAATTCAATATTTATTCATATCTCTTACGCGCGTCTCATGGAAACATTCTAAATTCTGGATTTTATTAATTAGTCCATTGTTGCTAGTCTTCAGAGGGTTGTAGTATATCTAATTGAGTAGCGAAAAAAACATGTCATAATGAAAAACATCAGAGGGGAAATACGGTGAAAATCCAAGTTGATTTCTGATAAAATTCCAGCAAACTGAAGTATATAACTTATTTGGGAAAATGTGATGACTTCAGAAGAAAAAATTAAATTCCACCCCTCACAATATAGTCACAGTCGAGAAACACATGAATCAGATTGCCTCTAAGCTTATATTTACGTCGTTATTTATATATGTTAGTAGTAATATGTAACAACACTATACATCTAAAAATAATAAGTAAAAGGTTCATCAAATCTATACTACAATTGTTCACATGAACTCGTGGTGCAACGGTTAAATGTTCTAAGTAATAATCAGTCTATGAATAACAGTCTTTTTAGGGTGAAGCTCAAACCAAGTAAGTATGTATAAATATGTGTGTATATTTTAGATATTGAAAGCTTTCGAGTTTACAAATTAGGAATTTGGAACGCTGTATACATTGCTATTAAGTCAAATATTATTTTTCAAGTGTATTAAACTTCCCTGAATAATTGTTTATCGATGAGTTTTAATAATCACGAATACTTTGGAAATGTTTTTCGTCTGGGTTTGACATTTTTGTCTAATTTCCATTTCAAAAACTTTTAATTAGGATAAGTATGATAATTTATTATGCTCTGTTGCATTCAATTCATATGGAAGGGACATTTTCAATAAATAAACATTGCTTACAATCTCAGCATAATATAATTCATCTCTCACTGAAAAAAACCATAAACATAATTTGCCTGCTCAGATGTGTATGGAGAACACAAACACCAAGGACGATGTATAAAACCAATAAACGTGTAATATTTAAAACCATTGGTGTCATAGACACATTACTACAGACTTCTTTTATACATACATCAGTGAGTGTGTTAGAGTTGTTTAGAATTACGTCCATGTCTGCATTTAAAAGGAGCTAATTTCTCTGCTTCAAAAGAATATTTTTGGCCATTAACTTTACGACTAAGATTTTTTCTTACGGACACACTGTGCGCATAGCTTAAACTATTTCACGGTAATTATGGATTTATTTTATTTATGTTTACATTCCATACATATTTTGTATAGGCAGATTGTTTTTAATTTGTTGTGGGATAAAGTGTAGTTGTATAATAATACCTGTGTTCGATCACATCATCTGATTACATCAGTATCGCAGAGTTGCGAAAGCTCACTGGAATCCCATCAATAATCTCCGTCATGAAATGTAAAGTATTGAGATTGTTTGTTCACGTAAGGCGTTCCAGTGGAGGGCTATGCAAACATATGCGGCAGAAGGCATACTATAAGGCAGACGGTCGAAAGGTAGACACAAGAAAAGATGGATGCACAACGCTTGTGAATGGACGAACATAGGCATAAACCAAGCGAACAACGTGACCACAGATCGTAGGGCTTGGAGGGCACTCAGCCATGTTCGTGCGTTTTCGACAGCTAGCTGAGAAACGTTTAATAATAACCTGCGTTGCAAAGGATGTGTACTTCTAATTTGCACGGTGATTTCCTTTAGAAAAATAGTTACCGGTAAACACAATTTTTAGCGTTATATTTTCCATTTAAAGAAAACAAGTAACCTTACTTAGAGTTACAGAATGTAATGAGTGTGTTGATCGCTATGTAAAGCTAGTATAGTATATTTTTGTTGCTGTGCGTTCTAATTATACTGTCTAAGTTTTGGCGCATTAATAATTAATTCTTATTGCCAATGTTATCGAGTAAGTTATCTCTATTAAGATGTTGATCGATTATTTTTTTTAATGGTTTCGAATGTGTATATTGGATAGTTTATAGATTAACAGGTTTAACCATGCTACTTCCATTATGTTCTATATATTCTAGGACGTTTACTTTATAAGTAAAGCCACGCGTCTGTATAATTTAGTTTTTTGTCTTGATTAACATTTTTTATTTCATATAAGATTCTTTTTATTCATTGTGTAAGTTGCGTGGGAATATTGGGTGATTACAGGATGAGTAAACGATGTTATGCGAAATAAATGAATAAAATATTTAAGATACTCCCTATTTTTCGTTACTTTATTTTTGATTAAACAAACTAAATGATCTTCTTATACGTTTTTCAAATTTCGATGCCAATGGACCATCGTTATGCAGCATGGCAATGAGACCGACATATTTGTATAAGCTGATGCATTTGGGGTCGATAATTGTACATAGGTTATTCAAAACCTACAATCTTACTAGATCCACGATGTCTACCGAAACATATGCACTGAATGTTGCATTGAAATCATTGTCACGGTTTTTTAACCATATTAAGTTGTTGTACACTAAACCTGATTTTTACACCATATGAAGATGTTACATGTTTGAGTACATTTTCGCAAAGTCGCAGATTTTACGAACATTTCAGGAGGTCATTGAATAAACCTCTACGATATTGAACTGTACGAATGTAGTCTTGTTTTTATCCTTTTAGATATTTAAATTATCGTATTGAATACGCGGAATTGTTTTATCGGTAGTCTTTCAAGATATGTTGATATTTACTAACTAACTCTTTTTAGTAAGGTTGTTACTTACTAAATCTGACTTGTGATCTTTGAATAGAATTTACGTTTTTAGTTCTCCTTTTCGGATTCTAGTGACCACATTTCATCTCATAAAAATAAACGACATTGTAAGTACATACATCTTCCATACATCCCCTTCCGATACGTACCCACTGAGCTGTAGCGGCTAGTATTTTTATCTTGTCCTTCATACCGTCCCTTTGTCCTACCTGTTCTGCTTTATTCATTATTTTCACCGTCTCCTCTTTTTCCAAATTTTAACGTTTTGACTTTTAGTGCACTTATATGGTGAGTCGTGTAACTGGTCAGAATGTCAGAAGATGTCAACAGTTTGAAGCGTCATAAAGTGTTGAAGGGCGCTTGTGATGCTTATAATAAAAGTTAAACAGTAAGTGTTTTAGGTTAATGTATATATATATATATATATATATATATATATATATATGTTGTGGGTGACCTACCTACCCTTTAATAATAACTAAATGGTAGCAACCGGCTACCATAAATACCGGTTTTGCCGAGAGAACATGGGGAGGCACTTTTAGGCTCTACGTGTTGAGTGAGTTTATTGCGTCAAGTTAGTATTTTTCTTAAATCTGTTTTTGCCTGCTGTTGTTGATTATTGTTATCGTTTTTTATGGTTTTCACGTTGACTGTTATTGTTGAACTGTTTTCTCTTTTACGACGTTTTTTTTCTGCCACGTTTTTTTTTTCTCTGTCAACTTTTTTTTTTTTTGGTGTCTCTAGTTATTAACTAGATGGCGTCAAAAACGACTGAAAATTCGGAATGGTGCAAACCTCCAAACATGTCTATAAATATCAAAGATTTCGTGGAAGAAGCAAAAAAATACGAACACATGGTTACTGAACAAGGAATTACCGTGGATTTACCAATGTTGCAGAAATTAAAAAAAGAACAGTAACCATGTTTGTTGTCGAAAAAAAATTAAAACATCCATCAGGGCCTCTCCTGAATTAATATGCAAGTTATTGGCAACTGCAGGATTCAAACCGCAAAGGTTAATCAAGTGTAAGGGATTTAACACTTGGAATGCTTTGTTTCCTAACGAAGAAATTTGTGCTAATCTCTCACTTAATCAAATTATCACGCAGGACTATGTTTTACGAACCGAGTACATGGGTAGAAGACGTTCTTCAATTTCTATCTTCAATGTGCCTTTTTATGTAAAAGGCGAATAAATTGGTGCCTTTTTTCTAAGATTTGGCGAAATCACAGACGTCAATTTTGACGAATTTCCAGGTACATGGAACTTCGAAATACTTATCGACAAGAAAGCTTATGACAGCATCCCCTACTATTTACAAGTCGGGGAGGAAAAACTACCTATTATATTGGCCGGACGAAGACCTGTTTGTTGGTTTTGTGAGCAACTAGGTCATTTAACTTTTGATTGCCCACATAAAAAATCCACTCGGAAAACGACGCCCCCGATTAACAGACCATCCAAGGCTGGCCCCCACCTCGATCCTCCAGCTACAATTGGTTTATCTATTACATCTACATCTGATGACTCCGAAGACGAATTCCCTGCTCTACCTTCTGCAGAAAAAGACGAGGGATGGATTATTGTTCCGGGGAAAACAACCCCGGGTCGGGTATCTCTCGAAGAAATGAGAGAAAAAGAAATGCTTAAAAACGACCCAGGAAAAGACAGTTACATTAAGGCAAAAGAACTTAAATCTAAATTAGATAAGAAAGTAGGAAAAAAAGAGAAAAAAGTAGGAAAAAATTCAGCCACTTCAGATAAAATCTCTACCCCCAATCAAAGTCCCCAGCCGATCACAAAACAGATAGTTTCTAAAAATTCTAATTCTCCCAAATTAATGCCCCCCCCCCCAATCACTGGCCCAATTTTAGACAAACAGTACAAGCTTATCCCTCTAAGTCCGATTAAATCGTCTATGAAAATCACTTCTCCTAAACCTTCTCCCTTTGTCTCCCCATTTAATTCCCCCGAAAATACCCCACCTGCTTCACCCACAAAAAACCCATTTCCTTCGCCTTTTCAAGCATCTCCTATGGGGCCTAGCTCCCCTTCCCCCTCCCCAATGGATGACATGCCTCCCCCTCCATCTATTACACAGAAGAGGCAGAGGAGCCCTTTCTGTGGAAAGGAAAACTAAAAAAAAACGCATTCCTTTCTGGGGGGATATCTGCAAAGTGACATGCACCCAAATAGAAACAGTAAAGCATTACCACCTCTCCAATATAAATGAACCCCTTAAATTCAATGAAGTTGGTGGTATAACCATTGAAGACCCTGCTAATTTTCCTAACGCCTCTAGAGTCCTTACAGTTGTAAGGAAGAAACCAGAAGCGAAGGCTCTATGGCAGATGCTGGAAGAGGCGAACAACACTTTCAATTTCACCGTTCCAATGGCCATCTTCAAATATGAAGGTCTAGTCTTTTTAAGGAAAGATTGTTTTGGGAGGGTTCCCATAAGGTTACACCCGTCCTTGTATAGGATAGCGAAACTAACCTATCCTTTAGATGTTGGCGGCATCTCTTATGATAGTCAAATTAATGATCAGATGGGCAATCAATCTTTTGGGAGAGCTGTCGGCATCCTGACCACTGCTATGTTCGTTTCTGGAACCCAACTCTAAGGCACCCTCATGGCCCTCTTTCTAGCAAGTTTGAATGTCCGGGGCCTGAGGGCCGACGCTCGTAAATTTCGAGTCGCTACAGACCTTCAGCGGCTCGGAGTGGATATATGTTTTGTTCAGGAAACCTACTTGATTTCTGGGGACTATTTGCATGCACTGACTAAGGGTTTTCACGCTTATTCAGCGTACTTTAATTCTTTTGCTAGGGGGGTTTCCTGGCTGGTAAGCAAGTCTTTAGATGCGTCGTGTGACCCTAGCTTCATAGATCCGGAAGGGAGACTTTGCGTTCTGGATATTACATGAAAAGAGAAGGCATTTCGGCTCATCAGGGTTTATGCGCCTAATAGCCATTCTGAGCTCGGTTCTTTCTTTCGGCAAATCGAGCAGTTCTTGAATTCTACTTCTCGAACGGTCATTCTAGCGGGAGACTGGAACGCGGTCCTGGATCCCGATTTAGATCGTAATCGACCTAGGGGTACTAACATCGATCGGGATGCTATGTTATTTCGGGACTTCCTCGATAAGTTCGATCTTATCGATAAATACCGGAATGAATGGCCCCGTGATAGGGTATGGACTTGGACAAATAGGCGCGGCTCCGATTCGGTACAACTTTTGAGTTATATCGATCGGTTCTGAATCAGGAGAGTCGATGTAGGATTAGTTGAATGTCCAAGTTTTCATAATACCGGGTGTTTCAAAAGTCTTGGGAACATAACGATTTTTAATAACTCAAAAACTATTAGGAGTTGAAAAATGAAATTGGTACCGTTGGAAAGGTTAAAGTTTCAAGTTTTGTGCGGAATCTTCAAAGTTGCTCAATATGAGCACCATTCGTCACACGGCAGACATCTAGTCGATAGTCCATTTCCTGCCAAACGCGTTCCAGCATCTTGACGTCAATGGTTCCCACAACTGCCGTTACTCGAGCCTTTAGTTCGTCAATATCTCTTGGAAGGGGCGGCACATAGACTTGTTGCTTGACAAAGCCCCAAAGGAAAAAGTCACACGGGGTAAGATCTGGAGACCTAGGAGGCCAGGGCATGAGAACGTCATCACCTCTCCCAGATCTCCCAATCCATCTACCAGGCAGCCTTGTGTTAAGAAACTGCCTTACTCTAAGACTCCAGTGTGGTGGTGCACCATCTTGTTGAAAAATGAAGTTATCAGATTCTGCTTGTTCCAACTGAGCCATTAACCAGTCTTCCAGCATGTTGAGATAGGATTCACCAGTGATAGTTGCCTCTTCAAAGAAGAACGGTCCATAGACACCTTTCTTGGAAATTGCACAAAACACGTTCACTTTTGCTGAATCTCGCTCGTGCTCAAGAAGTTCATGAGGATTCTCAGTACCCCATATACGAGTGTTATGCTTGTTAACTTTGCCATTCAGATGGAAGGTCGCCTCATCGCTAAAAACAAGCCGGTCATCAAAGCCGTTATCTTCCAACTTCTCTTGCATTGCAATGCAAAAGTCACGGCGAAGTGGCTTATCAGTGTCCTTCAACTTTTGGACCAACTTGAGCTTGTAAGGTACCATTTGCAGTCGTTTCCTTAAGACACGCCAGACAGTTTCTGGGGCAAGCTGAAGTTCCCTGCTGGCTCTTCTCACTGATTTACGGAGGCTCCGCTAAAGGCTGTCCGAACTTGCTCAACTGCATCTTCTGAAGTTGAAGGGCGACCTGTTCGCTTACTTGGGCACAAACACTCATCTTTCACAAATTTAGCATGCCATCTGACAATGGATTTCCTTTCAGGTGCTTCTTTTTTTAAATTTCCTGTGAAATGCACGCTGAACACATGTCCACGATTCAGTCTTTGCAAATTGGAGGACGCAAAATGCCTTGACTTGTTTAGAGAACGCCATTACTGCACCTGGAAAGATAACACGAAAATCATTAGTATGACCAAAAACTTGATTAAGCAAGCTTTAAAATGGCACCAGTTTAATTTTTCTACCTGGAATAGTTCATGAGATATACGCATTTGTAATGTTCCCAAGACTTTTGAAACACCCTGTATAGTTTACTCAGACCATAGACTTGTTCGGGTCCGGGTAAACTTAGATAGACCTAAGCCTAGTTTAGCTGGGTACTGGAAGCTCAACACTTCGTTGTTCGATGTGAAGGGCTACTAGGAACAGCTATTACTAACCTTACAGCGGGAATTGTCGGGGGCTGTAATTGGGAATAGGAAGTGGATTCATTTTAAGAAGGTTATTAGGTCGTATACTGCCGATTTTAGCAGACGACTCAATCTATCAACTAGGGCAGCTAAAGTGGCACTAGAGTCTAGATTAGATCGGGCGGTGGAGGTGGGGGATAGCTCATCTGTTACTATAATTAAGGCCAAGCTGGCTTCTTTGGCTATCCAAGAACACCAGGCTTAGTGATTAGGGCTAAGTTAAAAAGAGTGCGTAACGAAGCGAAAAACATGGCTGCTGAACTGCGTGCAAGGGAGCATCGACATGCATTTGATTGACATATCGCTCGTTTCTAGTTGAGTTTTTTAAGTTAGAGATGACCGATCCTTTCCCCACCCCTTTTTTGGCCTTGTGCCACATTTTGTGTACAAGGTTACGCAAATAAATATTGAGGCACATTTAGGAACTAGCACTGCCAACACTGACTTGTGTATAATTTATCTGTTCAATACAAATCATTATTATTATCTCTAAACCTGTTGTTCTTTTATTTCGTTGTTGGTACCCCTAAACGGTCCACAACAACTGGTGACGAGTGATTCGTAAAGGACTTCGTTGGAAACACCTTGGACCTTGCAACATGTGGGTGATAAACCAGTGTCTACAACACGGTCAACCTTCGAAAAAAAAATTCTACCCGTCTGAAAAAACAAAACAAAAAACCTTGTGCTTTACAATTTTCCGGAAGATATTGGAAACAACGAATAAATTCAATTTTGGGACGAGTCTGCCTTACAAGAAATAATCAGTTTAAACAATTACTGGAAGAAAAAAAAGTAACACCGATTTTACTATTTGTGTTCTTCGTATTTCACTACGGGGTTTTACCTCGTGCAACAAATGAAATTGGAATACCATGTACTTATAACACTGAAAGGTTTGAAAACAAACAAAAAAAACTCCACACTACAAAAACCTTTTTTTCGTGTCTGATATAGTCAAACGTATTTTGCGAACAGACTTGTCACTGTAAAATCGTATAGTCGGAAAATAAAAATCTGACAAGTAAAACCAAGTTACTTTCTTGAATAACTAGTCAATTTTTTATATAGCCATTACTTGCTATTTTGCATTTTTAGCCTACGCTGAAAGGCAAACCGACTTATTGAAAAAAAAAAGTTACACATGCGAACATAAATGCAAATAATTTGTTTAAATTAATTACCCAATAAGCCGGATTAATAAAATCGTTTTTTTTCTCAAAGAACTTTGAAAGAGGAAAAAAAAGATTAGCAATTGCCGGTCGAATTCAAGACTTGAATAACGCAGTGATGAGAAGGGGTTGAGTTTGTTATTAAACAGTAAGCATTTGAAAAGAAAAAATAGTGAAGGACTATTTGTGGCTTTAATTTTTTTTCAAGTAAGTATTTCTTTAATCATGGAAGATTTCTCGAAACAGATATTGGAGATGATTAAATTTCAATCAGAACAACAGAAGGCAAACGATGAAAAACATCTTGCTCTACAGAAGGCAAACGATGAAAAACATCTTGCTCTACAAAAGGAATTTCAGTCTCAACAGAAGGAATTCAGTCGCAGCAAATAGGTTTGTTGAAATATTTTGAGGAAAGAAATTTAGCACAAAAGCGAGAAGATAGAAAATCTTTAGACGAACAATTGATTGGGATAAAAAAAAACCTTCAACTATGTGTCTGAAGAGGACCTAAACTTCGAATCATGGTACCGTCGATATCAGGATTTTTTCGACATTGATTGTAGCACATGGTCAGGAGAGAAAAAGGTTCGTTTAGTCCTTCGTATACTAGGTACGGCAGAGCATACAACATTTGTCGATTATATTCTGCCGACGAAAACGGGCGAACTATCTTTCAATGAAACTATTAAAATGTTAATGGAACTATATTGCCCAAAACAAGTTTATTCCACAAAAGGTGGAAATGTATGAACCTAACGCGAAAACAAAGCCAGGATTACTCAACGTTTGCTTCGATCGTCAATAAACATTGTGACTACTTTAAGTTATCATACTTGACAGCGGACAATTTCAAAGTATTAATACTTGTTCAAGGGCTCATCTCGCAAAACGATGCAGAGTTAAGGAGACGTGCAATAAGCAAACTTGAAATCGAGCCAAATTTAACATTGCAACAACTGGCCGAAGGCTGTCAACGACCTATTTCCGAGAAAAAGGAAGCTAAACAAATAGAGGAAGTAGCAATTTCTAATATTAAAAATGTTCGTCGTTTTTCAAAAAAATCATACTCTTCGGATGAAAAATTGCCAAACCACCCTTGTTACGGTTGCGGGGACAAACATTGGTACCAGAAGTGTTCTTTTAAACGAGAAAATTGTGACAAATGCCATAAAATGGGACACAAATCCTCACATTGCAGAAGTAAAACTAGAAAAAAATTTACATAAAAACAACTAGAACTGATGGTGGCAACTTAAACATACGAAAGTATGTTACGATAAAAATGAACAATCAAGATGTTAAACTACAGCTTGATTCAGGGTCTGACCTATCAATTATAAATATTAATACCTGGAAAAAGATCGGCAGACCGACTATGCTACGCACAGATAAAGTGGCTCGATCGGTAACCGGAGAGAAAATAAAGTTCGAAGGGGAATTCATTTCAAAAGTGACACTAAAAAATAAGACATTAAAATTACGCATGTTCGTAATGAAAGATACAGGAAATTTGTTCGTTTCAGATTGGATTCAGCACTTCCAGCTCTGGGATTCGCCGATAAGCGCCTATTGTCAACGAATAGAGAACTTTTCTGCTGAAGCAGAAAACTTGAAGAAGGATTTGAAAGAGTCATTCCCCAAGGTGTTTTCTAATGAATTAGGACGCTGTACTAAAATGAAGGCGAGTTTTGAACTAATTGAAAATAAGAATCCCGTTTTTAAGAGAAAACGAAGTGTACCATTTGCCTCTTTTGAAAAGATTAATGCAAAAATAGACCGGTTGGGGAAGAAAGGTATTTTAACACCAGTTGACTACTCGAAATGGGCGGCCCCAACTGTCTCCGTGAAGAAAAAATCTG
Source organism: Sepiola atlantica (assembly GCA_963556195.1). Lineage (NCBI taxonomy): Eukaryota > Metazoa > Mollusca > Cephalopoda > Sepiida > Sepiolidae > Sepiola > Sepiola atlantica. Next base: position 66,650,705 of record OY744527.1, on the reverse strand, counting down.
GAGAGATCAGAGTGTGTGCCGATTTCTCAACCGGTTTGAACGATGCGCTGAAAGATTATCACAATCCTCTGCCGACTCCAGAAGAGGTTTTCACAAAATTAAACGGTGGAAAACTGTTCTCAAAAATTGACTTGAGTGAAGCTTATCTGCAAATACCTGTAGAGGAGGATAGCCCTAAGCTTCTCTGTATTTCGACACACAGGGGACTACTAAAGTTCAATCGTCTCCATTTTAGAATTAAAGTGGCCCCGTCAATTTTTCAGCAGGTAATCGACACGAGTTGAGCGGGCTCGATTTTTCGATCGGCTACCTTGACGATATCTTAATAGAAAATTACGAACGTCGGGGAGCACCGTGAGCACGTAAACAAAGTATTCGAAAGAATAAGCGATTTTGGTTTTACACTCAAGGAGTCAAAGTGTGAATTCTTTCTAGAAGAGATCAAATACTTGGGATATGTCATTGATAAGAATGGAAGACGTCCCGACCCAGAAAGATCTATAGCCATCAAGAATATGCCCGAACCGAACAATGTTATCCAACTACAAAGCTTCCGGGGTCTCGCAAACTATTACGAAATAATCATTCCCAGTATGCACAAATTGCGAGCTTCCTTAACTGAGTTACTTAAGAAAGATAGTAAATGGGAATGGTCCGCCGACTGTCAATCTGAATTCGACAACTTAAAAACGAAGTTAACTTCAGAATTAATTCTTACTCATTTTAATCCAGAGCTAAAAACTACTGTTGCCAGTGACGCCAGCTCCTACGGCATTGGGACGTGCATTTTGCATAAAATGCCGGATGGCGCGATGAAACCCATTGCGCACGCTTCAAGAACTTTACTTCCTGCAGAGAAAAATTACTCTCAGATTGAAAAAGAAGCGTTGGGTATTGTCTTCGCAATGACCAAATTTCACAGGTATCTATACGGCCGTCATGTTATCCTACAAACAGACCATAAGCCACTTATCACCATCTTTGGATCAAAAAAAGGCTTGCCAACTTACACAGCAAACCGCCTACAGAGATGGGGTATAATTCTGTTAAATTATGATTTTGAGATGGAATTTTTACCGTCAAACAGACTAGAACACGCAGATGGTTTATCGCGGCTAATCCCAAAGTACACGGAACCGCTCGAGGATACAGTTATAGCATCCCTTCGGTCTTAATATGACTATAGTAGAGTACTGTGTAACACAATAAAAGAGCTGCAAGTCACACTTGGCGATATACAAAAAGAGGCAAGAGAAGATAATTTTATTATTTAAATTAAAAATAAATTACAAACAGACGATGAGCAAACGGCAGAAGCTTTTTCACTCTGTTGCGACACATTATTATACCAGGAGTAGTAATCCCAGCTTCCCTAAAAAAAATCCTGACGGATTTCCATAAGGGGCATTCCGGAGGGACACGCATGAAGAACCTAATGAGATCTTATGTGTATTGGAAAAACATGGGCAGGGACATAGAGACGAAGGTGAAGGTCTGTGCGGGCTGTGCGTCGGCAGCGAAAGCACAACCTATTCAGTAATGTCCATGGGCAAAGGCAGAGCAACCATGGTCCCGGATTCACATAGATTTTGCGGGGCCATTGGAAGGCGTCTACTATTTAATTATAGTCGACAGTTACTCAAAATGGCCTGAAGTTCTTAGATGTAAAAACCCAACAACGGATGTCACGATATTCGCGTTACATGAAGTGTTTGCCCGATTGGGAGTGGTCGACATTGTTGTATCGGACAACGGTACACAATTTACTTCACGAGAGTTCAAAGAATTTTGTGAAGACTTTCAAATTAAACATATCACCACTCCGACTTACCATCCGAAGTCAAACGGACAGGCAGAAAAATTCGCTGATACCTTGAAGAAAGCGTTGAGAAAATCGACGGGCACGCCGAGAGAAAAGGCACTCCAACAGTTCCTTCAAGTGTATAGAATTACACCCAACGAGAACACACCAGCCCAGGTTCCACCGGCGGAAGTAATGTTTGGAAGAAAAATAAAGTCGGTATTCGACAAACTTTTACCAAAACAGGTGAAGCCGACCAACATTACGGCACTAAAGAAGAGTTACGAGGATGGAGAGAAGGTGTTCTTCCAGGAACACCATGGAAACAAAACCGTGTGGGAAGTGGGAAAGGTACAAAAAAGATTGGAGCGGGTAGTGTACATTGTAGAGGGTCCTAGAGGCACCTGTAAAAAACACATTAACCAAATGCGTCGTCGCATGCCGGACGATCCAGGGGAAGGCCCATCGTATCAGAGTGAGACCATCATGGAAGATCTATACGACGCATTTGAGCTGCCAACACCAAAAACGCCTCCGGAACAGAGACGTTCATCAAAAAAACGTAAATTAACCGGGAGTTTCGAGGTGAATCCTAGGAAAAAGATATACCTTGAGATTCCGGGGGGAATGAGTTTCGGAAGGGAGTGTTGTGGGTGAGATACCTACCCTTTAATAATAACTAAATGGTAGCAACCGGCTTCCATAAATACCGGTTTTGCCGAGGGAACATGAGGAGGCACATTTAGGCGCTAGCACTGCCAACACTGACTTGTGTATAATTTCTCTGTTCAATACAATCTATTATTATTATCTCTAAACCTGTTGTTTTTTATTTCATTGTTGGTACCCCTAAACGGGTCCACAACAATATATATATATATATATATATATATATATATATATATATAGTGAATGCTTTTATTCGAACATGTACAAGGTCTGCTACACTGGCACGTCGATGTTTTCGATCTACACCTATCAAGAGATGAGGTCTCGTCAGGCATGAAGTATATCCTTTATGCGACCAGGTCGGTAAAGTCCAGGAAGAATGGAGTCAAACAAAGAAGAAGAATAAGGAGAAATAATAGCCATGTGACCAATTTTTAAAAAACATATTGGCCGTCAGAAAAGTTTAATTTACAGTAATTCATAAGTGTATATTTATCCAACGCTGAGCTGGGGTAGAGGGAGGTCGAGGTAAAAGGAAAAGAAAGGAGAAATAGAAGCGAAAGAAAGAGAGGTAAGGAGAGTGTTAGGGGTTGGTGTCTGTAGCCATTTAAAAGTTGTTGTGGGCTGATGTGTCTAGTTAGGAGTAATGGTCCTATTTAATCGGGACTCATCAGCATAGAGCTATCACTATTCAATACTGGTCGCGCGATTCGACAACCCGGGCTACGAGTGTTTTACAACTCAAATCCCGACATCTATAACCACTCAGCCCCCTCTACCCCAGCTCAGCGTTTGATGAAAATCAAAATTATGAATTACTGTAAATTAAACTTTTCTAACGGCCAATATATTTTTTTTAATTGGTCACATGACTATTATTTCTTCTTCTTTTTTGCTTGACTCCATTCTTCCTAAACTTCACCGACCGGGTCGGATCAAAGAAAAACCTTCTGCCTGATAAGACCTCAGCTCTTGATAGCTGTAGATCGATAACATCGACATGCCAGTGTAGTAGACCTTGTACATGTTCGAATAAAATCATTCACAATACCGCTCTATATCTTTATTGAGCACTCTTTATAAGCCCGGTTTGATTCCCTTTGGATTTCTACCCTGTGGATTTTTACTCTACATGGATTAGTATATATATATATATATATATATATATATATATATATATATATATATATATATATGTAGATCTATTTATAGATTGATATCACACCCCCGAGTACGTGTGCTTATCAGAGAAACACGGATTAATTTCCGTAAGTTGTGTATATTCAGTTTATTTATAACGCTCTACTTTGGATTGACCACTTCTTATATATTATTGGTTTTAAGTTAATTTGTCAATATTTGTACACGTTTATTAACTTATATATTGCTAGATACAGTTCGATTTCTCTCAATCTACGATTTATAAGTAACGTTTTAGTTGTTTGTCCATAGAAAAGCCTTCCCTTGTTTATATACATATGAACACACGCATTATCTAGGTTGAACATTCAACATATTTCAAATGAAGAACATTTTTTACTTCTTAATTAAGATAGCACAGCCAATTCCTCCAGAGAGACTCGAGAAATGTTATCTCATGCCAAATATAAAGAATAACAGTATTTAAGATGAATTACACGAACAGAAGTCGAATTCCGATTAAAAAAAAGGTTTTAGATTTTAAAAATATTAGGTTTTCTTAAGATCTTATCTGCTCTTACTTTTTAATTTTTTTTTTAAATAACCGATAACAACAAAGTGGATTTGCGACTAAAGTTATCACATTTTTCTGATTTAAATTTAAGGATCTTACATTTTATAACATAATAAATGTTGTTATTATTATTATTGTTATTATTTTTATTATTATTCTTGTAAAATTGCTTAGATTTTAGTTATTCTCGTTTTGTATAAACAATTTACGAATTTACTGAATATATCGGCGTTTGTTATAAGTTTAAAAAAGATTGTATCAACGCCTTTATCATAGTTGAATCTGTTGTTACAAATTTGTAACGACAACATTTTTACTGATTAAGCAAATGATATTCAAACATTACACTTACTAAGTATATATACATATATATATATATACATATATATACATGTATTATTTTTGTTTCCTAGATATAGATTCAATAGAACTTCAGTACCATATACTACTCTCCTTTATATATATATACATATATATATATATATATATATATATATATATATATATATATATATATATATATATATATATATGTATATATATATATATATATATAAATATATATATATATATATATATATATATATATATATATATATATAAATGCGTGTATATATATAAAAGAAAGTAGTATATGAACATCAAGTTCTATTGAATTTATATCTAGAAAATAAAAATAATACAACGCTCTTGTGACGCCAAGCCGCCGAAATAAGTGTTAAAATTATCACTGTTTATTTAGCTATCCACCGCATGCCTAGTGGTTATAGATTTGAGTTGTAAAACACTCGTAGCCCGGGTTGTCGAATCGCGCGACCAGTAGTGAATATTGATAGCTTAATGCTGATGAGTCCGGATTAAAAAGGACGAAATCTGTACGTACATAGATAATAAAAAAATAACAAATATCATGATATATATATATATATATATATATATATATATAGTTATCGCTCCAGGCAAGGATCAACTTGATGTAAGAAGCTACAAAAATACTACTTCAAGGTAAACAAACTAGCCAACAGTAAGTGTTAGATGCATAGATTCCAACCTAGAAAATAGCAATTCTTCCCCTTTGTCAGAAACATCGCTCATGGAAAATAACGAAATGCATGTAAGCTTACATATTTACGCTCACCACCAACATAAATTCCTAATACATGGTTTGCTAAAAAAATAATTACATTTCCTTTTTTAACAAAACACATTACAATTATTCCGAAATATCTAACTCTCTCAAAAACATCTGCAAAAGAGAGGGTAGCCATGCAGTTTTTAATGTGGGTACGATCCATCTCCACAAATAAGGACACTCTAGATGAGGCCAAATATGAAAATTATCTCTTTCACTAACCGAAGAGAGAAATTGTTGAGTATTGTGTAACAAGCCCTTTACTAATAAATACCATTAATAACTGGACGCCACGTTCAAGGGAACATCTTCTCTGTAACCAAGGTAATTAATCGTCGACACTAACAAAGTATTCCAGAATACACACGTATATAAAGTCATTAAATTTTACATGACTAGACTAAGATTTACTAAAAAAACGTGACTAAACTACAATATACTAAAAATACTGATACTTTCTGGTTCTTTATTTGAGACTGCTTCTACATTTTGTTAGAGATCCACAGAACTTCATTCATTATTTATTGCACACTGTTGAAGTAAGTATCGCAATAAAATCATATACATAACATATTATTTGATAATATTAGTAAATATATGATATATTTATTTATTAGAACATGTTAGATATCTATATGTATACACATACATTAATATATATCTGCAGATTCAAATTTAAATCAAGTAGACCCGTCTTTTTGAGTGAACTACAAACACTTAATATCAACCTGCAAGAACTATGGCAATTCAATATGTCATATTTAAGTGGGACAACGCTGGATCTCTCTCTCTATATATATATATATATACTTTTGAGCACCTTTTCCAACCTGCTCCCATGCAAAGTGTTTTTCTTCACTTTCTACAATTTCACCGAACTTTTTCAACGGAAACTTACCACCCGGACAATTGTATATCTATTTCACGAAATTTTCTTTTCATTCAGTACGTTTTTTGACAAAAATTATTTTAATAATTTTTAAAAATAATTCTCATATTTTTCAAATATTTGAACTTTGGTTTTTTCGAAAGCCAACTTATCCATCTGTATTTCTCCTCTGATGATAAGATTTCGATCTTTGAAAAGCCTTGGCTTAAGGAAAGAAAAATAAACACTAGTTTATTACTGACAACCTTGCATTGAACAATTGAAATTTGAAATAAATTTGGACAATCGTCGCATATTTATCACTCTTTTTTCTTATCTCTCTCTCTCTCTCTCTCTCTCTCTCTCTCTCTCTCTATATATATATATATATATATATATATAATGAACTTTCCTAATTTTTATATATATATATATATATATATATATATATATATATATATATATATACACGTTTGTTTTCGCTTTTTTCGCTCTTGAACTACCATTCAACATTTGGATTAGTTTTTAATCAATAACTTGGATGTCTTGCCTGGAGCTATTTTTGACTTGTTGGCTTGGATGAATTGTATAGTTTCACTAAATAGTATGTTTTGGGCCGATATATTTGATGTTGTACATACATTTATGTATTTTTCTCTTTATATTTTTTAATATATTTTTAAAAGTTGAATTTTTATTACCTGCAGTAATATCATGTCAGTAATGGTCCTCTGAGGAGAAGATTTTTTTTGAAAACTCATGAGTTAAGGACTTTGAAGAACTTTGCCTGAACTTTGAATTGTAATAAAATTTGATTCGTACCTAATTTTATTCTTTCACTTTATCTATTGCCATTAATGCTCTATCCAGTATATTGAGCTTTATTCTTATCCGGATGTCCACTAATTGAAGATATTTGTTGCCTCTTATGTCTTTTGTTGTATTAACCTTATATATATATATATATATATATATATATATATATATATATATATATATATATATATATATTTATATGAATACATGATTTTGTGATGAGTTAAATTATGTTTAAATCATATTTCAATACAGATGATAAAACATGGTCTTAAATATGTTTACAGCTGCTTTAAGAAGGCGTTTATTTTATGTAGTTTAATATAACATTAAATTATCCAAACAGCGTTTCTATTCAACACAGAATTCCTCGAACATCCTTCGGATGTCTGCAGAAATAACAAGAATGTCCGAACAGGAGTTTACTCTCGAGAAAAAGAAAATTAGAAGATTAGATCCAATTTCAAATATCTCGGTATAATATGAAAACTTTACACATTATGGTGCATTATAATGTAATTCAAAAGGGCGAGATGTAAAAGCCTTTTTTGTAATACTTAATTTGCTAGTAATATTATTTTAGAATTGAGAAGGGAAATAATAAAGACGTTTTACTTTTTTTTTCTCTGTTATTCTTTTTGAAATCTGACTTTTAATGCGTATTTAGAAAAGAGGGTTTTTTTATATTTGTACATAATTACAAGTAAATGAATCAAAGCAAAATAAAAATTTAATTGGTTATTATTAGAAATGTAAGACAAAATATGGAAAATTGATTTTAATGTTTACAAACATAAATTATATAAATGTCTTAATGTCTCGGTCAAGTTTTTTTTTATATTTTAAGTGAACTTAAGGTATATATTTAATTTTTACTATTTTTTGTCTCAGCGTTATTCAGGCAGTTATTAATATGAATTGTGTTTACAGATAATCAGATATAATTGCATAATACGATGTTTGTTTCGAGAAATACTGTTCTGAGAAAGAACGCTGTTTGTGAATATTTAATGTCATACGAGCAGGGCAACCAGGCGAGCAGGGCAACCATATGTAAAAGTATAAGTAAGACAGAAACGTAGATGTTTTCAGTCTTATATTTTAAAAACTCAGATATATATATATATATATATATATATATATATATATATATATATATATATATATATACATATATATATGCAAGAAATGAGCTAAAATACCTTCAAAAGCATATTTAAGAGGCGATATGAATTTAAAAGAAAAATCGGAACATATTTTTTTTTTTTTTATAAACTTTCATTTTAGTTTATAATAAGTACAAATATTTCGCCAAGTAAAATTGGCCTTATCAATGCATTTGAAAATCCTGATCTTATTGGATTACTCTGATATTGTTGGTTAAAAAGAGACGTATGGTGTAGGGTGTTTTCCCTCCACCTTTAAATATCAAGGTGCGTATGCTCGCGGGATAGGTATAAAAAGTAGAGTTCATTTTTTTTTGTAAGATTTTATTATAAATTTAAGTATAGGAAATGAGGTAAAATACCTTCAAAAGCATATTTAAGATGCGATGTCAATTTAAAAGAAAAATCGAATATATATATATATATGTATATATATATGTATATATATGTATATATATATATATATGTATATGTATATATATATATGTATATAAATATGTATATATATATATGTATATATATATGTATATAATATATGTATATATATATATATATACAATTTATTTAGATACTGTATATTACATAATTCAGCAATGTACCGCGGTTTCATCCAAAAGGGCAGATTTAGACATTTTTAGTGCCAAGTAAATTGACATGAGTGATTTTCCACTGAAAGACTAGGGACTAAAAGTGTTTTTGTTTTTGTTAATATAGTTTTAATGGTTGAGAAACTACCGAGACTATATATATATATATACATATATATATATATATATATATATATATATATAGAGAGAGAGAGAGAGAGAGAGAGAGAGGGAGAAAGAGAAAGAAGGAGAGAGATATTGACATGACGAAAGAGAGAGAGAAAGGGTTTATAGACGGATAGACATACACACAGAGGGGCGTAAATGGCTCAATAAACAGAAATCTAACATGTTCTTCACTTTCAATTCATCATATTAAAAGAAAAGAAAAAAAAGAATATTCGTTTTTTTCTTAAAAATAAAATCCGAAAGCAGAATTGAAACAGCACACTTGATGTTATCAGTCTTATTTTCCACCAACTGAACAACTGTGATATTTGTCAACTTGTCTTTTTAAATAACAATTATTATTAAATTTCCCTTTCATGTGCCCAATAATGGAAAAGGGCACGCATATTTCTTTAAATCGCAGTCATAGAGTAAGAACAACATATATCGTGTACCCAAGAGGATTATACATCTGCGACACCGTTTAGAGTTTAGGTACACTTTTTATTCTGTCTGTCTGTTAACGAGCAAACACACGGACACGTGCGTTCTCTTATCTTGTATAGAAGATAAGATATATAGATCTATATAGAAAGAGGGTGAGAGAAAGATAGGTAAACACGGACAGGCAGGTGGATACACCTTAGGAACTAAATAAACCGGAATCTAAAATGTTCTTCACTTACATTTTATTAACTTAAAAGAAAAAGAAAAGGGGTATTACTTGCTTTCATTTAAATCTCAATTCGAGGTCAGGATTGAAACACCTCGCTCGATGTTGTTAATCTGAGTCTGTTTTAACGGAGCAATTGAAATATTTATCAAGTTGTATTTTTAAATAACACTATTAATTTAATTCTTATTGCATGCGAAAAATGTTAGAAAAGTTCCAATAGCGCAATTAAAAGAGCACCGAGAGAGTCATGACTACTCATATTATGTTCGCAGGAGAATAATATATGTGTATTGACTTTCATATGTCAGGTACAATCTCAAGTCTCTGATGTGCTTTAAGAAAATGTTAAATGTTCAAATTAATGGTTGTCCTCACATCCTTTAGAATAAATATGGAAAAAAGTTCAAGAATATTTATGAATTGATTTCTAATACCTATTGTGAAATAAATTGCAAAGACCGGATATATATATATATATATATATATATATATATATATATATATATATATATATAAACTGTTCAGCACCCTTTGCACGAAACTGAATAAAATCTTAAAAAGTCTACATTTCCAACACATACATCTGGCAGATGTGTTTACGAATACATAATGGTCGATTTATTTGTAACTAATATACATACTAAATTTTTAAATAATATACAAAATATATATAAGCATGGACACTACGAATGTATATATATATATATATATATATATATATATACATATATATACATATATACATTTATATATATATATATATATATTTTAACAAACATTGTACAAAATGACACCAATTTTTTGTCATATTATACCTTTTTTATTTTTTTCAATTTTACAAATTAACTGTTCTGTTATTTAAACTACGGGACTAATGATTAGCGTCACGGAATAAAAAATCATTATGCTAAACATTGTAAAATGTTGTTACTGGTTTCGTACGTAATGTATTAATTGTAGGTTGTTGGGTTTTAATGAAGATTTCTTCTCCTACTTTTAATTTTTTTTAATTGTGATTAG
>OY744527.1:66485088-66635088 GCA_963556195.1 Sepiola atlantica | reverse complement strand
TGATAAGAGAAAATGAAAAAGGTTTGTTTATATCAAAACTCGCGGAAGAAGAACCGTTTTGGCAACTTAGATTACCACTCGATAGTAATCAGTGTAAACTACCCAATAAACTTGACATTATCTGAGTAAGTTTAGTAGAATATTAGGAAAATAATGCCCTTACATATTTAGTGTAATTTACAAGGATCTCATAACATAAACGAGGAGTTTTTGTTAGAAAAATATTACGATCAATTAAAAGCGTGTGCTCACTTAACCCAAATCCCGAATATAAATATCCTAGAAAATGTTCATGTTCATAGCTAAAAGAGAAATAGCAGCCCTTACATAAGAAATAATACGGTGAGACGACGTATGGATTATTCTATAGAATGCTGGAAGTGTGAAGAAAGGAGTTATAGCAAGAAACTGCGATTGAAAGGACCCGGAATATTGTTCGAGTAATTTCGCAACATGAGTAATTAAATAGAAGAAATAAATACCGACAATGTTACCATTAATATCGGTCATCTAAACCCCGTATATATTAAGCGAGGAAATACAATTTATCGGACCTGAGTTGATACTAGATCTGAAGAATCAGTCGTCAATATATGGGGATCCGGAGTACGTAATCTACGACACAAGTTAGTTTAAAATAAAAAAATTATTTAGAAAACATAAATATGTCTCATCTAAAGTGGAAAATTAAGCTAGAAAAAAAATTTAACCGGGAAGACTAAGATCCAAACACAATTTCCTCGTAGTCAATGATTCAAATGTAACTATTTTTGCAGGTTGTAACCGGTTGAATACTAACTGGGTGCGTTCTTTTCTTTTTAGAGGCTAATCGGATTGAGGAAGCATATATAGCATCAGGAGATAACCCCATTCTTTTATTAGTTAAACTATAGAAGAAAGTGCCAGCCTATGTATACGTGCGAACGTATCATGAAAAAGTGAAGTAGGCTGCATTTTCATAGTAGTGCATACCCATGGCAGACGTTGCAGTTGGTAGATGTTCGATCAAAGGAGGAAAGACGGGGCACAGAGAAATTAGAACATGCACTTTATTTTATATCAGACCACTCAGAATGTTAATTTTCTTTAAAATAAAATAAGTACTGCGTAAAAATAGAGAGTCCTGTTTAGACCCAAAAGTAATGTTAAGAGTGTATCCATGATAAGCTCCTCCCCTGAATCGACTGCCTGGTATGTATCTTTAATGGAAATCTCTAGTGATCAGCCTGGATGGTCGGATGTTGCCCAGAATGAAAGTCTCGCATCTAAGATTCCTAGTTAGGGGGAAAGTGATCGTGAGAAGATACCCGACCCTCTTGACATGATCAGAAGGTTTGTTTCGAGACAACAGGGCGATCGGTTGAATCTGAGTGGCTGCTTCAGGTACGATGGACCCATCTGAGGCTATTAGCTATAATAGAATTTTGAATTATCTAAGTATTTTAAAAAAAATTTTGTTAACATAGTTCACCCCAAACAAGGCAGGATGCCACTCTAGACGTAAGGGGCTACTGAGAAAAAAGAAGAGGGGAGAAGGTAGGGGCAGTCACCCTAGATTGGGATCTGTGCAGCGAGATGTCTGTTTACATTAGTTTTAAACTTCTGCATGTCTGTACTGTCGGGGAAACAGGAGCAGGAAGGGAGTTCCAGAGGCCAGCAACACGAGGAAAGGAGCTTTTTGAGTAGAAAGGCTCTTCGACATCTGAAGACCTCCACAGTAAATGAATGAGATTTAGTTGATTGTCGAGTTAGTCTAGTGAATTTACGTCGAGGGGGCACCAGAGTAGCCGATTCATCGGAGCACAATCCATTGAAGTATTTGTAAAACAAGCACAAGGATGCTACATTGTGGCGATGGGACAGAGGCTGAAGCTTGGTTGACAGTGAGGGATCTATTAGGTTGGCGATCTTTTTTTGGACCTTGTCAAGGAGGGAGAGACTAGTAGATGATGCACCAGCCCAGATGTGACAACAATACTCCATGCATGGGTGCATGGTGACTTTGTAGAGATACAGGATAATGTCAGGTGAGAGGAGTTTACTAGCACGGTAAAGGGAGCCAACCGTCTTTGCGGCAGCCTTGGCAATGTCTTAGATGTATTTGTTCCAATTCATGTTACCTGTGAAGGTTAGGCCGAGGAGTTTGAATGATGAACTCTCAGGTAGGGTGTTATTAGCCATGACAATCGGTGGTTGGAGAGGTTCTTTGTAGTTATTGAAGGAAAGGAGCTTTGTCTTAGTGGTATTAAAAGTTACCAACCATTTGTGACCCCAATCCACTACAACCTGGAGTTAATTTTCTAAGGATTCAGCCAATGCCTCGGATATTATTGTGTCGGTTTTGCCAACATGGCGAGAGTAAAGCGTGGTATCGTCAACAAATAAACCAATCTCAGACACTGTGTCATCAGGGAGATCGTTTATATAGATCAGGAACAACAGATGTCCAAGGATAGATCCCTGGGGTACACCAGCATTTATGTCATGTTGCTTAGATGAACGGCAATCCAGGACAACCTGGATTTTTCTTTTGTCTAGGAAAGATCTGATTATATTAAGTAATTGCCCAGTAATACCGTATGAGCGTATTTTCAGGAGAAGCCCTTTATGCCATACATTATCAAAGGCCTTGGATATATCAAACGCCACTGCCCTAGCTTTTCCTACCTTGTTAAGTGTATGATACATGCGTTCAGAGATGACCGTTTGGATGTCCGCAGTTGATCGTGCTTTTATATATATATATATATATATATATATATATATATATATATATATATATATATATATATATATATATATATATATATGATGTTATTTCCAGTAATCACGGAGTTGTTTATTTAAAAAAGCTCAGATTTTGATGGAAAGGTTCGTCAACATATGGACAAGTATAATATAGTTATTTAACCCTGTAAAAATAAAACAGAAAACTAAAGCAAAAATAATAACACTCACATTATTAAAACATTTATATACGTAGGCTAACATTATAGATGCTATGAGGCTTAAAAATAAAATCATAACATCCATTAAATGTCTGGCTATTGATAATATATATATATATATATATATATATATATATATATATATATATATATATATATATTGAAATAGGGCTTAAAGGTAGTTCGAAAGAAAAAATAACATTGATAAATAGAAATATATATATATATGTGGGGCGGGGGCGTGTGTATATTTGATAACATATATTCAAGTGAGTGAGAGAGAGAGAGAGCGAGAGATAGAGGGAGAGAGGGAGAGAGATACAGATATATATATATATATATATATATATATATATATATATATATATATATATATATATATATATATATGTCCTGATGGACCAGCGTGAAAAGAAAGAATGAAAGGCATACATACAAGTGAGCGAGGATGCTCGAAACTGGAAAAAAGGTGATATACATAATGTTCAGCGATCATTCTAAATGATATAAAGGTAAGACCAGTAACGTGTGAAGATGGGGAAAAGGCCGTAAATGTCAAACACATCGGCCCGAAAAATGTCAGATATGACCGCCGGCAGCAGATGCTTATATGACAGATGACGGTAAATACAAAATTATTCAAGCTCGATCGTGGAAGAATGACAGAAGAGAAAAATAACCCACTGACTCGAGAGAATACTTAAGAACGGAGACATTAACGACAAGAAGTGGGATGCTTGACCGATAACGAACATCGGTGATTATAACAGTGTTCAATTTGTAGAGTTTTGTGGCAACAGTCGTGTTCGTATGTGCCGTAAAAGTCACACCGCGTTGTATCCTGCAGGCCGATGCTTCGAGGAACGCATGCGTTCAAACTAGTTGCTCTAGAAATCGCACTGCGGTTGACCTGAGTTTAAAAGAACCTGTGTGCTTACGTAACTGGGTAGGAAAAGTGATCGGCTCTGTACCCTCCCCGAGGTGAACAAAGACAAAGATCAACTCAGGTGTGTAAGAATTATGTAAAGGAAAGGAAGTTTTTATTTTAACTTTTTTCATCCTAAACATAAGACGTAAAGAGCTGGTCTGTTTAGGATCAAAGTTTATAGGAGGCATCCTAAGTGACGATTGTGTAGAAAGAATTTTGTTCACATTGCATTTAAGTTCTGCATGTGAATACATTCAGGGAAGCAGGTAGTAAGGAGGGAAAATTAAAGGTAAACGGCCGGGGAAATAAGCTATTAAAGTATACATTTTCAGCATCTGGGTACTATTATAAGGACGGGGTGGAATTTTGCTTCCAGTTTTCTTAGTCGCGTGTATTTAATTTGAAGGTTTACAAGTACAATAATTTCATAGAAACACATTCGGTTGAACTATTTATAGAATAAGCAGAGGGATGCAATATGGCGGCGATGGGACGAGGATGGAGCTTTGTAGACAGTGTGGGGACCTATTTGTTTACATATTCTGTTTAGCACTCTGTCTAACCAGGGAAGAACTAATAGTGTGTGCACCAGCCCAGATATTGCAACTTCACTCAATGCACGGGCAAATGGTGGCTTTATATAGAATACTTGAAGGTATTACACATGTCCTAGTCCGGTACAGGAAGAACACTTTTTATAGCAGACTTAGCAGTATCTTATATGTATACATTCTAATTCCTGTTGCGAATATTAGGTCCATGAGTTTAAATGACGGATAACTGAGAAAGGTGCTATCACTCATGTCTATCAGTTATTGTAAATGTTTCTTATAATTGTTAAAGGAAAGCGGCTTCTCTTTATGACATTGAATATGATTGCCCATTTTTTCCTAATCTACTACAGTATTAGGTTACTTTTTATAAGGATTCAGCTATTGCTTTGAATTTGCCTGTTAGGTTATATTGCTTTTGTTTAGGATAAAATACAATTTGAGGAATTAGACTGGTTACATGCATTTGTTAAATGTGATTCTTGTTTTCTGCCCGTTACGATAGGTCAGTTTTTGAAAAAAAGATCTTCTTAGTCGTTTGAGATAATACCTTTGATTGCTTACTTCGCTCATTCTTTCAGTCTGTCTGGCTATCTTTAAAACTTACCAAATGTCTACTACTGAATTCCTCCAGGTTCAATTCTTTAATTAAGAAATTTATTTAAGACAAATGTAATGATTCGCTATTCAATCAGAACTCTAATCTCATTTTCTGCTCTCTAGTAATTGGTCGGAAAATGAAAACTTTTGTTTAACCACAAAAGATGGATTAAATTATGAGTCCGAATAAAAGACTGCTGATTATTTGACAAATTGAACGCGTTAGTATTTGTTGGCAGTTAATTATATTCATCAGGTATGATAAGTATACTCGCGTCACCATTTTACTTAAAGACGTTGCATTTTTGAGTGAATACAAAATATTCATGAAAAAACTGGACATTTTCAACTTTACTCACTTTGAATGTTCTTACGTATTATTTCTCCGTCTTAACATAGATTTCAGTCCGCATAAAACTGTTCACTTTAATATCTATCTATCTATCTATCTATCTATATATATATATATATATATATATATATATATATATATATATATATATATATATTCATACATATATATATAATTATCCACAAACACGTGTTTCGTTGGGTTTGATTTTTTACGTAATTATATTTTGATAACCAGTTCATCGGAACTAATTATTTTTTCTCGTTTGTGTTTTAATCAATCATTGCATATGTTTGACCGAAAACTAATATCATTAATTTACCATTTGAACATTAAATTTTCTACTTGATATTCACAACTAAACAGTTTTGATTCGGATCGACTGTTATCCCAATACGTATAAAATGATCTCTTAATTCAATTCTCCGTGAAGATAAAATTAAGTTTAAAATAATATTGTGCGATTATTTTATCGATTGATCTCCAAAAAAAATTTAAAATATACATAGTAATACAGTGTGCAGTAATAAGAGTCACCCAACGAGAAATAAGGAAATTAATTATAAACATACAAACTGTAACTGCAAACTTCGTGCGAATTGCCCTCTACAAAATAGCTGCTTTACTAAAGCCTTATTACAAAGACAAAATGTTTACATATTAAACTCCAGATGATAAAAATATTACAGGGATAATTTCTAGTAATAAAAACGTAGCTTAATCACAAACGCATATTCGATAACAAATTCCACAGATTTAGTACATCGTTGTTAAACTATTACTCCCGGAAAGCGGAGGATCGCCTCTCGTCGAATGGGCCAGCATATCGACATATTCAGACGATCAGTGTAGATTCAAAACTAGAAATATCAAATTCCAAAGATTCAAAAACATTACTATATCGTAGAAGGGCAATATAAACTAACTGTATAAAGAGTACCTAATAGGTAAATCTTTGCTCCAGCTAACATTAGTATAGTTTATTACTATTATAGTATTATTATAAACGGAAAGAACATTACTTTGAAATCACTAAAGAAAAAATGTTTCAATAAAAAAATAAAAAAGCTAAATACACACACTACACTCCAATTATTTTAAATTGAGATATGTAACAAATAAGATATATATATATATATATATATATATATATATATATATATATATATATATATATATATATATATATGTTATTTTAGTTTGCAAGTCGCAAAGTAAGGATATTATATTTCAATATGACTTATTTAATAAGCGCCAAACCCCTCTTAAAAAACAATAAAATGGCTCAAATATGCAAATAGGTTGGGGACTAATTACAACCAAAATATTGGATTAATTAGTACCAGGATTAAGCACTAGTTATTTCCATTGAGAATGAAACATAAACATTTTGCGTAGCATCTTTGCCATGAGTATATGTTCACACTATACTACTACTACAACTACTACTACTACTGATACTAATATTTAGCTCTAATCACCTATTAATCAGTGTTTAAGTAAATACTTAAAAATATATACGTAATATATTATATTATAATGTTCTATTATATGTGTATATACATGTTTATATATATATATATATATATATATATATATATATATAGAGAGAGAGAGAGAGAGAGATACAGATAGAGAGGGGAAAAGGAAAGAGAAGGAGAGACAGTGAGACATAAATTGATAGGTAAGATGTTTTCTGTAAGTATGTGTACGATTTGAATACATAAGCAAGGCTTAACTCTAATTGAAGTCATATACAGATGTATGCAGTTCTCCGTGAATATAAATTCGTCTCTTATCTCTACGCATGCGCAAACACACATGTTTTCAGATTTACAACTTACACATTTTAATTAATTTACAAATCTTTCTGATTAAATCCAGAAAAAACATGTCGTTTCACTTCGGAAAATCCTCAAAGTGTATATTTGCTAAATATTCTGAAGTACAGCTTTCACGATGAATTACATGAAGTGACATTGATTTGCATGAAGTGCGAGTTAAATTAAATAATTATGTGCATCATAATCAAAGTATTCTTAGGCAATCAAGAACTCACAATTCAAGAAATGCCAACATATTGAAAGGTTTTGGTAGATTGCGTGTCAAAGAATTGACAATGGAAAGAGTATAGACAGAATTTGCTAATTAACGATTGAAGCTTAATTACGAGTTTTAGGCTTGACATGTAACCCAATCCTATATTCGTAGTGACCAACTGCGTTAGAGAAAACGCATTACATTTGCCTCAATAACAAACTCGAAAAAAGCAATTACATTTTCCTTCTAAAACAAGCTCCAGGCGAGATATTTACTTATAACCGAAAATAATGGCCATGTTTACGTACTTACGCTTACGTTCGCAATACAAAATAATTATTCGTGCTCGAAGTAATTTTTGTCGCCTAACAGTAAATATAAAAATCAAACTTTGAAGATTTCATACACAGATGGGCAATACAGTAGAGTCAGAGAGTATACAAGCCAACATCCTTTATCCTACTTTGCTCTAGTGTAAGGGCAGCGCAAACGACTATTCTTCACTTACTCCCAATTTCTCTTACATAATATATATGCATTTCCGGGTTTGTTTGTTGAATTAAAATCGAAAAAGACAAACGAATAAAAGTACACTGCTTGTCATTGTGGCAATGCCGTCTTTAGAAACAAACATTTCAATAAAAGACACCTTTATTCAAATTCCTTGAAAAGAATTTAAATATTATTACTTTTAAACAATTCGTCAAAAAAGTCCCTTAGAATCCGGCTATCTGCCATTCTTACCACATGTTTACTCTTTCTGAGATTACACTTAATTATCTCCGATTCAATGCTGATGCAATAGCTCTATTAAATAAATCGGTATCGCGTATATACATTTTGCAACGTATGCCAAACATCCATTGTTAACATTGTTGGTAAAAACTCCCCAGACACCTATACATTATTTCGTATGTATAATGTAACGATGATAACACATCTTTTAATTGTAACAATTTGCAAAAACATGTGTATGTTTGTATAATGATGATTTACTCTACTACGTGTTGATTTTCAATCTTCTTTTTTCTAAACACATTTCAATAAAAATGTTCAATTATTTTTTATTTTTATTCTTTTATCTTTTACGTTTTATCTCATTTGGTTTTTCGAAATTTTCGCTCCATTATTAAAATTCTTTTTTGAATTAACTTTTCTCATCGGTTTGTGTTTTTTTTATTTGATAAAAGCTGCACACGCTTGAAAGATAAATCTTATTTTTAATCGTTTTTTAATTCCCTTCAAACACATATCAGGCATTGTTGATTTTTTTCTCATAACTTTTATCCATTAAGTCAAGCACTGTCAGCTGTTATATTCTTTTCCATTTTTTAAGATACATCCTGCCCTTTCTATTAGCAGTTCTGTCTGTCACGTTACTATTTGAAATGTAATCGCTAACGCGCAGATTAAATCAATGAATTTATTAAGATGCGCCAATACATCGCAATAAGAGGTTCCCTCTGCCGATCGGTCTCTTACATTTAAGTCTAAAATATATCGTTCATCCGTTTGTCATGCCAGAATTTGAAATAGAATTTTCGTCGGCTTGTCACGCAAACATTTGATAGATTATTTTCCTCAATCAGGTACGCAGTTTCGTTTAAATGTCACGCGTAACGTTAAAATAAGATTTTCGTTTTAATTTCACGCATAATTTAATATACAATTGTCGTTTAAATGTCACGCATAACTTTAAAATAAGATTTTCGTTTAGATGTATGACATAACTTTAAAATAATATTTTCGTTTAAATGTCATGCATAAATTTCTAAATAAGATGTTCGTGTAAATATCACGCATAAATTTAAAATAAGTGTTTTGTGTAAATGTCACGCGTAACTTTAAAATGAGATGTTTTGTTTAAATTTCACGCATTGCATTAAAATAGGATTTTCGTTTAAATGTCATGGATAACTTTAAAATGAGATTTTCGTTTTAATGTCACGCATAACTTTAAAATAAGATTTTTGTTTTAATTCCACGCATAACTTTAAATTTCTAAATAAGACGTTCGTGTAAATGTCACGCATGAATTTAAAATAAGTGTTTTGTGTAAATGTCACGCGTAACTTTAAAATGAGATGTTTTGTTTAAATTTCACGCATTGCATAAAAATAGGATTTTCGTTTAAATGTCATGGATAACTTTAAAATGAGATTTTCGTTTTAATGTCACGCATAACTTTAAAATAAGATTTTTGTTTTAATTCCACGCATAACTTTAAAAATAGATGTTCGTCAGTCTGTCACAACTGAATTTGAAATAGTATTGTTGCTGATCCGTCAACTTTAAAATTGAAATTAGTAATTCTGCATTTCATGATTAAGTTTGAAATAGTATTGTTGTTGGTCTGCTATGCTAACATTTGAAATAGGAATTCAATTGCTCTTTCATATTTAGATGTATAAGTGCATGACAAGTGGTTTTAGACGTTACTTTGAAATATTACCTTTTTTGTCCGTCACATTTCATGGTGAAATTGTATCTTCAGTGCTAAACGCTCAGAGAATATGATCGTATCATAAGAATACAGATTATTGTGTTTCATTATTTTACATTATATGCATTTCTTTTTGTTTCTAACCGCTTTTATCATCGGTCAATCGTATATAAAAATAGAAACACCATTGTTTCGAATTATTTAAATAGTTATTAATTTATACCCGGTTAGAAAAAAAGGACACGTATCGCGACTGATTAATGTGATTAGATGCTATGAATCTCGTCTAATTCTATTATATTTCTCACTCCAGGAATTATTCTGCTACTAGATGAGTTTTTAAATGAACAAAGTTAAAAAGAATAAACAACTGAAATAAGTTAAAGAAATGATCGATGCTCACTTTTCTAAATTGCTAAAAAAAAAAACTGTTATTTACATGTTCTCCTAAATAAATCGTTTAATAAAATGAATTCTGATCTCACTTTTAAAGATGGACACATTGTAAAGGGCTTTTAATCGCCGATGGAGAAATATAGTTGAGTGAAATGTAACATTAATGAAGATTAATAGGATGTTTTCACTTGCAAAACAATTGCTAAACATCTAATTTGTGGGGGAAGACAAAACACACACTACAATACAATGATTGTTTTATTCGTTATATTTATAACTATTATTTGAGACTTGTTTAGTAGATGCATTAGGTGATGGCATAACCAAACGTGCGAGGAGTGAATGAAGTTACTATGGTTTTAGTGAATCACACTGATGCATGCTCTTACACCCCAGTTTATCACGTATATTTATTACTTATTGCAACATGTTAAATCCTTTTTTCTTTTGGGAGGTTCGCGTTACATAATGTTAAAACGAAATACACTTTTCGTTTGTGAAGTCTCCTCGCATTTCTTGAAGCATATTTTCATCGCAGCTTCCTTTATAATTCAAGATTCGGAAAATAATATGCAACACCCATCGCTTAACGTTGTATGTGTTACACCGTTTCTCACACTTTTCTATAGTATGTACAGTGTAAGATCGGAGCACCACTCATGTTAGTGAAACGGGCGAGAGAGATGTTCTCGTTATCTTGTTCCAAAATATGCATTATCTCATTCTTTATGTATTTAATTGTTTGTTTTTGTATATTTTCACTTGTTTTAGTTTGCTTATTTTTAAATCTCACAACATGGTATTTGAATTCCATCAACGTATTCTCCACTAAATTCATAAACATAACCTAGAACACCTTCTAGTATGAACACCCTAGTATGATCAGTACATACTCCAACCCTCCGGGGAAATATTGTTGCACTATGCTATGAACCGGAACGACTATACTTAGCTTGATGTTGAATGTTATATACTCGTAACGTAGAATGCCTTATATAATTGCGTGTGTAACGATGACTATACCTAATTAAATGTGTAAAGATTGTCATATTTTATTTAATATGTATAGACGGTTGTACTTAATTCAATATGTATAGATGATTATACTAGGATAGAGTAAGGCTCTGTAACATGAACACAAAATGCGTTTCAACAGCCATGAATTGTTAGCGATGCTTTTTATGGCCGCCCAAACGTCTCCCAATATTGCGCGTGTCCCCTTTTTATTCAATTTGAATGCAATTTCTAAATCAAAGTGACCTTAATGTATTTGTTTCTCGTACACATGTTTTATAGGCAACGTAACATTTTTCTCATATTTTTTCATATAAATAAAGCATTAGCAGAAAAGTACATTGTCGTTATCTCTTGTTTACAACCTTTGTACAGAAAGAGGAGGGTGTTGGTTGTGCACGCTGTGTAAACATGTCTCATTCTATGTTACAATAAAAGGTTTTTGCATGCAATAATATCAATATTAATAGTTTCACTTGCTTGTGATTTGGGAGATTTATGCATTTATTGTTCTGCGCTGTTTTTCCTGCTTATCGTTCCCTTCAAAGTATTTTTATTGAGAACTTTTTTTATTGCAAACGTATTGATTATTTATGCCATTTTATTACTATTTTCTAATGTTAATGTTTGCCCAAATCGAAGATCAAACAGTGTTTTAGTAGAAAGATGCCAAGAACTTCATGAAGATATCATCACTATGTTAATATGCATAAGTCTAATTTGATAACTACATTAACTATTATAGTGGTGTTCGAAATAGAAATTAAGTACTTTTTCATAGATGTTGATAGACCAGTAATTATACCGATAGTAATACAGTTAAATTTGTCTAACTGATAAGCGCAGGAAATATCATGTTTGAAGGAAACGGCGGGAAAGCTTTTTCTGACAAATACGAATGTCTAATCTTTCGTTATATGAATTTAGAAAAGTGATTGACAAATAAATTGCGACGTAGATAATAGTCTCGAAAAAATAACAGTATCAGAAATGCTACTCGTACTTTATATAAAAAGTGGTGTCTGACATATGATGTCCAATTCATAGTGCCGGTTAAATATTAAGTTTTGTAACGAACTTACGTTGACAAGACATTCAAAGTGTGAGTATATTCTTTACTCATCATACACTGAACCGGATTCTACACAATTGCAATTTTGTTTGAATTTGTATTGGATAATGAGCAACTTCTTATTTAAACGTTGGGATCAAAAACAAATAGCACGCCGGTGAAATAAAAGTACAAACAAGAGTAGTGAATCACACAGGCATTTCTTACACCGAGCGAGTAACAAGTCTGGCATTCTCTCTTTTTAGGTTTTGAGTCATTATTTATATGCACAATGTATGATTATGCCTAGTGTGAATCAGACTTCTCTAAATCGAGTTGTTCCTCATGCTAAACATGATCACTCGTTCTTATTTGATTATCTACTGGTATTACATCGTATAAACTTGTGCGGAAATCTATAAAACGACGAGTGAAAGATGTTAGAATAACAATTAGTGAAAGCGTAGATTTTTAATAATACTGATCTAAAATTAGAAAAGGAAATAACGAAACATATAGACATTTATAAAATATTACATTTTCACATATTTCTGTTAATTGTATTAAGGATCTTAGCCGAATTCGTTCGAGAATAAATATGTTCACTGTGGCTGTAACTTTCTATATTATGTATTTTTTCTCCATGAGAAACACACAACTGTTATGTTTACTAAATATTTAATATTTAACTCAAAATAATTATCATGGATGAAACGTATAAATACTATAACATAGACCCCACACTCTTACTCTTCTTCTTCGCCCCGTGGGTATCGTAGTCGGCCACTCGCGCACAGGTATTTGATATCCTGGTCACGGCACCATTTATAACGGGGACCCCACGCCTCTTTACTCTTCTTTGTGACGTGGGTATTTTTTTTGTCTATTTTTTTCAAAGTGTTCTGCCGGTAAAAAAAAATTGTTTGTTGGTGGCCGTGGGTTGGCTCTGTTCTTTCTTCCCCGAGGTTACCAGGCACTCTTCACAGTACCATGATCCATTTATAACATAGACCCCACACTCTTACTCTTCTTCTTCGCCCCGTGGGTATCGTAGTCGGCCACTCGCGCACAGGTGTTTGATATCCTGGTCGCGGCGCCACCTACAAACAGGTACCCCACACTCTCCTATGTCACGGAAATACTTGCAACACAGGTATTCCACTCGTGTCGTTATCTCTGTACTCACACGTCAGTTCCTCGGTGCAGGAATCCTTCATGACTGTGAACAATTTTAATACCTACAAACATCGAGGTTTCATGCTAATTCTCAACGGTCGGCGGGCGCGAACCCTGATCACAAATCGCAACTGATTCGTAATCAAGAGTCTTAACCACTCGGCCATAGACAACTAGTTAATGATTACGGAGAAATTTAACTTTGTAAATAATGAATGGGCGGCTAGATTTACACAAGCGGTCAGAGTGATCAACGAACGTATTCAGATCGTGCATATATATATATATATATATATATATATATATATATATATATATATATATATATTTAAAGCATTGTGGTTACCAACGCTAGTAAAGAAACTTTTTCAATAATTATTTATTATCTTATCATTTTAACATTTTAAGTTTTTTAAATATAATTTCATAACGCGTTTCGAGCATTTATCGTTTATCCATTATCTCTCTTCAGATGTAAATTCCATTTAATAAAAGTGTTTCATTTGAGAAAACGTTTCATTTTTCTTTCATTTAAAAGTGTCTGTTCCATTTGACAGAAAAATGTTTGTTCCGTTTGAGAGAAAAAAATGTTGTCTTGTTGAGATAAAAAATATATTCAGTTTGGCCAGTGTTTGGTCATTTAAGTACATTTGTGTATTAGGTTTTATTGCTTTAATTGCTGTCGGTCGAATCTATATGGTATGTGTATGTGTGGTCATTCCCGGTCATTCATGACGGTGTCCCTGCTGGGTTCACACATGAATGTGGATGTGTGGGTGGTTGGGGGTGATGATGTTTGCTTGGGTTCGGAGAGAGAGAGAGAGAGAGAGAGAGAGAGAGAGAGATGAGTAGAAAAGAGGATGGGTGAGTAGATAGATAGGTAGGTGGGAAGGAAGATTGAGGGTAGATAGACATATAAATAGAATTATAGAAAGACATATATATATATATATATATATATAGATAGATAGATTGATACACACATTCATATTATTTTCTGCATGTGTGTATGAATACACACACATGGGGTATGTATTCGTTCCATGTGTTAGGGTGTGCAAATGCACACGTGCCCGAGTGCAGATGGGTTCCTGTTTATACATGTGTTCGTACTTGTTTTTATATGTCTGTGGTGTGATTTGTCTTATGATTTATTTAATGGTGGGTTGAATTTGTATATGAATATTTTTTCTTGTGTTAGGAGGTATGAATAGTCCTGAGTTTGGAAAATGGGCATTATCTGGAATTTTCCACTGCTGCATGAGTATACATGTTTGGAGACAGGCAATTTTCTATTTTCTTGAATTTTAATATTGCTCTTATGGAGAGCCACTCTATTATGGAATGTTTTTGTGGAACCTATATAGTATTTTTTACATGTTATGCATTCAAGTACATATATGACATTTCCAGAGGTGCAGTTTAGATCCTTCTTTATTTTGACGGTTTGTGTTGGATTTTTGAATGCGTATGTGTTACCCTCTATTATTATGTCGCAAACTCCACATCTTTCTTTGTTGCATTTGGTGACCCCTTGTGATACGTGTTGGTTGAATTTTGATGAGGTTAGAATACGTTAGAGGTTTTCCGGTTGGCGTTTGCTTTTGATTATCTTCATTGTTTTAAGTATGTTGCTAGTTTGCTATTTTGATTGAGTAAGGTTAGGTTTCTTGTTATCTCTGTGAATAATTCTGGGTTGTTTTTGTTATGTGTAGATAAGTATGCTAATATGTGTTCATTGTTCCGTTTTTGGGGAATTCGTAGTTGTTCTAATGGTATTTGTTCTGCTAATTGTATACCTTTGTGTATTATTTGTGCGGGGTATCCTCTTTTTGCTGATGTCTTACGTAGTTCCTCCAGTCGGACAATCCGGAGGTCTTTGTCACTGACTATAGTGCATATTCATAGGGTATAGATTTTAGGCAGCTTTTGGGGTGATGGCTTTTTAAGTAGAGGTATTGTTGAGTGTCCATGGGTTTGTGGTAGATGTCTGTGATAATATGATTGTTCTTAATTTTAACTAGTATATCTAGGAAGGGTAGCTCTGTGTGATTGTGTTCTAGTGTGAATTTGATTTTGGGGTGTAGATTTTTTAGTGTGTTGTGTAATTCGTTCATGTCTCCCAAAGAATGAAATAGTCATCCAGACATCTTTTCCAAAATTTTATAAATAGGGATTTTGTATTTGTCCAATAAATTGATTCTATCTTTGTGTATAATATTTCTTCTAGGTAGACTAGTGTCAGGGTAGCATATGTCGGTGCCATTTTGGTTCCCATTGTCGTACCTAAGGTCTGCATGAAGTTCTCGTTGTTAAATTCGAAGGAGTTATTGTTGAGGATGATGTTGATACTGTCGATAATAAATTGTTTAGTAAACCTTGGGTGTAGAATTTGCGGATGTGTGTTAATCCAGTATGAGATTGCTTCTTTAGCTAGGTCATGGGGTATGTTGCTATACAGGCTGCTAACGTCAAATGTCACTAGTTCAGCTCCTGGGTTTACTGTTTGTGGTAAGTAGCTTAGAAAGTGTATGTTGTCTCTTATGTAGCTTCTTACTTGTCCGGTGAAAGATTGTAGTAAAATGTCAATTAGGTTGCTAAGTCTGCTTGTTGGGCATGTTGGTCCTGCTACTATGGGTCTGAATGTAAGGTCACTTGGATTTGGGATACTAATATATTCTTATTTTTGTGTGTTGATGGCATTTTAAATCTCATTTGATTTGTGTATTTTGGGTAGTCCGTAAAAGTAGTTTGTTTTTGTCATGAAGTTGGTTAGGAAATCTCTTTCTTTCTTTGTAAGAATGTTATTGTATGTTGTGCAAAGTTTTGTGATTTTTGAAATGGTGTTGTTGTCAATGTTTGTGCTAATTTGTTTATAGTAATCTTTGTTCCCTAGTGCTTCTATAATTTTCGATTTATAGTAGTTTTTGTCCATGATGACTACAGCGCTGCCTTTGTCTGCTTCTTTTATGATTATGTTATTGTTATTAAGGAGGTTATCTAGTGTATGGTTTTGTTTAGATTTTAGGTTACTAGTAGGTTTAGTTTTTCTCTGGGTGTTGATGTTCCAGAGGTTTTCGAAGAAGGTGTTTAGTTCTTTTGTATTGTTGTGTTTGTTAGATCTTAATGTGGAAGAAAATCAACCAACATTTATAATTTTTCTAAGGTAACAACATAAATAAAAATTGCCGCAGTCTAGAAAGAATTGTGTATTGACCGAGGAGAGAATAGATTACAAATCAAACAAATATCCCGGCCCATCAGAAGTACCTTTTTCCATAATCGGTTATTGAAGGATATATCCTTCTACACTGTGGCAATATCTGTTTTTGTTCACCAATTTAAAAGTGACATTTTTTCCTAACATTAAAAATACCCGTGGTGACCTATTAGTGTTATGTCGGCTGTTAACACATTTTAATTCATTCTATTTTACTTTATTATTTATTTATTTTTGAATTTTTGAATTTTTTATTTTTTATCCTTTTATTTTATTTTTCCTTTTTATATTTTATGATTTTTATATTTTATATTATATTTTATTTAATTTTTGTTCTTACATTTATCTTTATTTTATTTTATGATTTTTATATATTTGAAAAGACATGGTTTAAATGTAATCCTAGATTTGTATTCCTTGTTTGAACACTTGATGGCTTAATAAACTTGTGAACTATACAAATCATATCAATTTCGTAACTTTGTTATCGATAAATATATATATATATATATATATATTGATAATAAAAACCAAATATTCTAAGCATGGACTATATAAATGTAAATCTATCTAACAGTGGATTTTTGTAACAAACTTTCCAATCTCATGCGCTTACACGTGGTCAACTGTTGTCCAATTCATATAAAAGCCAATGCCTGCTCATGTTGAACACAATAAGACGTATAAATGCCTGATTTTTTTCTGATAAAATCGGCTTTATAATGAAGAGTGTTATGTTGTGTGACCCGAAATTCTCAGATTTTAAGTGTCAATTTGCATCACTGATTATCCTATCTATCCCGTTGGTTTGGAGCCTATATTGTGCCGTAATGTCTTATATAAATTGAACCTTAGTAAATTCTCCCTTCTTAAACCTACTGACAGTATATACGAGCAATTAAGAAAGAGTAAACAATTAAGATATTTTTTTAAATATTTAATATAAATTATAAACACACTGCAATAAACAACAGGCGAAATATACTTATCTGAATATTCAGAGAAACAAGTAAACCGCGGGCGTGAGGTCGATGGCGAAGTATATATATATATATATATATATATATATATATATATATATATATATATATATATATATATATATATATATATATATATATATATATGTATATATGTGTGTGTGTGTGTGTGTGTGTGTGTGATTTTATGAAGGCTTACCAAAGCATTCCTTTCAGGACACCAATGATCACCATTAAATTTTTTTTTTTCTTACAAATATTATTTATTCAAATCAATAGTTGAGGGCACTTAAGAAGAGATGAGGAAAAAGGAAAAAAAAGGAAAAAAAAGGAAAAAAAATGATAAAATTAAAATAAAAGTTAAAATTAAAAATTAAAAAACAAGAAAGAACAACGATAAAAACAGAAAGTCCTAGAAAATGTCTTATAAAAGTAGCTCGTGCATTATTTCTGCAACCAAGCCAACAAGCAAATAATCGGTCCCAAATGCATTAAAAAAAAACCAATAAACCGGAACAATGTGCGATAATACACTTACACGTTGGGCGGCACAATGATGAAGAAATCCCCCCCCCCAAAAAAAATTTTTTTAAACAAAAAAACTGAACCATTCAAGACCGCTTACAAGTTACCATTCCAATCCAATGATAGTATGGGAATTCTAGATCTAATTTCTCACAAAGAAAAATTAACATAAATGTTCGTCCGGAATGCCAGCGGTCAGACGAGCCTTATTTCAAGGGCTGACTTGTTCCCCTTCGGAACAAACACACGACGAGTTGAACGTCAATCTCGCGGGACGTCATTTTACATTTTGGGAAAATATCCTTCATTTAATCAACTGCCGAATTATTATCTTGTTTGTTGTTTAACGAAGCGAAAAAAACCTATCCCGCAGAAATTATTAAAAAAATTATTCATATATCAAAAATAAAATGTTATTATAAAAGGGTTTTCTACAAAAATCTAGTTATTATTTTAAATAATTTAAAATATTTCCTTAACGGCTGTGTTTGTTTGCAACTCTCTGTGGAGAATATTATTCTATATTCCATAAATAAATATTACAAGGAATATCGTTATCAGAAATCTATTTTCTATTTAAAAAAAAAAACATTTTTTAATGGACGGGGTTATTTTTTGCCACTTTACGGGAAAATATCACTCTAACTCGTTAAATGACGGGAGACTTAGTTATTACTAATTTAAAAACCCTGTACAAAATACTTTTTATAAACATCCAATTGTTTCTATTTTTAGAAATTAAGTCCGTGTCGGCATGCATGTTATTTTAATTATTTTTTCCGATAATAATTCGGCAGTTGATTAAATGAAGGATATTTTCCCAAAATGTAAAATGACATCCCATACACTAGATAATTAATTTCTATAAAGAATAATTTTAATAATAGATTTATTTAGAAACAGTATTTTAGATTCAACAGTTTCTATCTACTAATTAAGATTTTTTCTTGAAATAAAGGAGAGTTTATGCGAGATTGACGTTCAACTCGTCGTTTGTTTGTTCCGAAGGGGAACAAGTCAGCCCTTGAAATAAGGCTCGTCTGACCGCTGGCATTCCGTACGAACATTTATGTTGATTTTTCTTTGTGAGAAATTTGATCTAGAATTCCCGTACTATCATTGGATTGGAATGGTAATTTGTGAGCGGTATCTTGAATGGTTTAGTTTTTTGTTTTTTAAATTATTTTTTTTGGGGGGGAGGGGATTTCTTCATCATTGTGCCGCCCGACGTGTAAGTGTATTATCGCACATTGTTACGTTTTTTTTGTTTTTTTTAATGCATTTGGGACCGATTATTTGCTTGTTGGCTTGGTGGCAGAAATAATGAACGAGCTACTTTTATGAGACATTTTCTAGGACTTCCTTTTTTATCGTTGTTCTTTCTTGTTTTTCAATTTTTAATTTTTAATTTTATTTTAATTTTATTATTTTTTTCGTTTTTTTCCCTTATTGTTTCCTTTTTCCTCTTCTCTTCTAAAGTGACCTCAACTATTGCAACGGCACATTGTGTATTGTCGGCAGTTTAAACCCTTATTCCAGACATTTAATTTCCCTGATGATCTGCCAAGCAAATACCTGCTTGGTAGTGAAACACGTGTAGGAAAAAAACATTTAATTTGAATAAATAATATTTGTAAGAAAAAATATCTTTAATGGTGATCATTGGTGTCCTGAAAGGAATGCTTTGGTTAGCTTTCATAAAATCACATATAAATGCTCTGTACTCTGTAATGAGTATAATCGAGCTTGTTTTTATTGGAACAACCCCGGTCTTCACTGAATGATCGATTTTATAAGTGAAAACTCTAAATCTCTCTCTCTCTCTCTCTCTCTCTCTCTCTCTCTATATATATATATATATATATATATATATATATATATATATATATATATATCGCAAAAAATATTAAACGCATGTGTATGTGGATAAGAATGACAAATATTTATCAAGTAAATGTCTACACCACTCTTAATGCAAAGATTCGCTATTTAAGAAAATTATATAGAAACTGTAAAAATTTATTAGAAATGCGATTTTCGGGCTGATTGTTAAACTCTGTTAACACAGCCTTCTGTATATGCCTGTTTTTAAATACATACTTATATTAAATTTACTTCTCCCATATAGCTGTTGGGTTAGTTGTCCAGATATAGTAGGTCAAGATTGAAAAAGTGAAAAGGTGATTTGGGTCGGAGATTAAAATAGTATGACAGGAAAAACAAAATACTTCACACTGATGATTCTCGAAAAAGCTGAAAAACATGTGTGGGTTGTTAAATACCAAATATATCTTTCATAAAATCCACTATCGCTCTTTCTTTCTCTTTCCCTATATATATATATATATATATATATATATATATATATATATATATATATTATCATTCTATTTTATTACTCCTAGTTTTACAATAGTTTGACAACATTTTACGCAGTTTCCACGAACTCTTAACAGTAAACTGTTTGTCCTTCACTTCTTAACCTTTTTCTCATTGGACATTTTCTTACAGGACTCTTCTATAACTGGATATGTTTTGCATTTTGACAACCTTCTAACACACATCTACATTCTATTATCTTCTACTATTTTTTCAAATGTTGGCTACTCCCCTGCCAATCTATCTATCTATGTAACTGATCTGATGATACGATTCCAATCTTTGAAAAGCCTGGCTTAAGGAAAGAAAGAATAAAGATGAAATAGATTTGTTAATTTTACATTTTTTTTATTTCTGTATTTTAATTTATCTGTACAATTGCTCTATCCCGTATTTTGAGCTTTAGTCATTTTACCATGAGTTCGAATTTCTAAAAGTGTACATCCTACTTTTAATTTCATAATTTCAATATATATATATATATATATATATATATATATATATATATATATATATATATATATATATAGTCTTGGAAGTGTCTCAACCATTAAAACTATGATAACAATGTTTAAATAAAAAACCTTAAGTCCCAAGCTGTTCAGTGAAAACTCACTCATGTAAATCAATTTAACTTTTGTAATTATATTAGTTTGCTTCTAACATTATTTAAGGGGTCATCAGTTGTTTACCATGAAAACCTGTTTCGGGAATTACAAAAAGAAGACAGTATTTAATTTCATGGCTTCCCAGCAGAGTATATATATACATATGATGGTTTCTTCTTGTCAGAAGTTAGCTTATAAGTTGCACCAACTTGAGCTTTTTATAGACTTACACATATGTCACACAAACACCTTTGTTTCTGGTAAGGATGCTCGCGTAAGTTCTTTTGTGCTCAGTCAATAATGTCAAAACTGTAGTTTATCACTGACATTGCGAGTTGGTTAATAGCTGTACATGAATTTTGTTCGTGAGCTGTGTTTTTCAATTTTCTTTTTACACGGCGTACATATTCTCTGCCAAGTTTCTCCCTCATCTTGACATGTTTTATTGAATCGTTTTCTTCTAAGCCAAGCTATTCGTATTGGTCCTGCTCTTATGGATCTTTGATATGACTATCTTCGTCAAGCTGTATGTTTTGCGTTTCCGTCTTCCTCTCAGCTCCGAGGGAGCACTTGTCACATTTGTTCAAGCTTAACTCTATTTCAATGTATTTGTGAAGGTACGTACAACTTGCACGTGTTTACTTAAGTTAGAGGCTGAACTGGCATACAGATTGAGGTCATCCATGAAGCGCAGGTGGTTGACTCTTTTTTCAGGTTGTAGGCACTGCGGCTGTTATTCAGTCGTCTACTTACTGGATCCATCACACGGAAAAAGAGTAAAAGAGATAAGTTATCTCCTTGGAATATTCCTCTTCGGATCTTGACGTCAGCGATAATTATTGTTCCATTTGTGTAGCTTAATGCCATTATCGTTTAGACTTTATCATAGGTACATCTATGGTTTTCTTGATTACGGGATGGATCTCATATAATTTACGGCACCGCAGTAACCACATGTGGGGCAAACTATCATATATCCGTTGGTAATAGATCCAACCCAGTCATCAAGTATGGTCTTACTTATCAACAACTGGTCCCTGGTGGTTCGATAATTCCTTCTGCATCCTGCCTGTTCGTTGACAAGGTACATCCAGATGAGAAGTGTTCTTAGATACTGTCGCTAACCAGGCCAGTGAGGAGCCTGTAGGTCGTAGTAAGATAGCAGATGGGTCCGTATTTAGTAGGGCGTTGTGTCTCACTCAGTTTGGTATGCGAAGTTGCATCACCTTTCACTAGTAGTTCTGTGTTGTCTCCTCACACTTCAACAGTCTAGTGAAGTAACTACTTAAATGACTATTAGTTGCTTAACCCAGAAATTTGGTAAGTTGTATATGCCACATGTTTGGGGGATTTTGCAATTGATCCAACTTTTATTTCATCAGTATCTCTGACTATGACATTTTGAGCTTGCTTTCATTACGTCGTGCTACATCCAACACTCCATTTTGTCTCTTGAATGCATGCCCACTTATTCTAAAACAGAGGGTTCCAGAAGACTTCTTGCTATTGCGTTTTGAGTTGCTTTAAAACCGTGATTGTCTCTATTATCAGTTGTCTGTAAAACAGTCTTGCATTATTTTAAAACTGTTTGTTTTCGACTTTCGCCCTGTTATTGTTGTTCATTTTGTGTTGATTCTTTTAGCAAGTGCTAGAAGTTTGCCTCCAAGTTCCTTCTCTACTATTTTAATCTCCTCTCGTTTTTCTAATACTCAAACTGAGCCTGCAGATGATGATCCTCAGCCACTCCTGCACTGTAAGGGCGGCAAGGAACTGTTTGATCTCAGACAATTCCTTTCTGTAAAGGTTCAGTTGCTTTTGAAGCTTATGATTCAATCCCTTTTTGTGTGTTATTCTCTGAACTTGCATTGCTTTTTGAATTGAAGAAGTGTTCACCTAGAAATGTAGTCCTGCAGTATATGTTATCTGATTCATCTCCGTGAGGTATGTGTTGGCTGGAAAAATTATGTGTAGAGCGACTTTTGTAGTTTCGGTAGCTCTGAAGGCTTGTACATTTGGCAGTTTAGATCTGTTCCCCATAATTAAGACTTCCCCAATGGTGCTATCATGTTCTTCCTCCGTTAACATTTGTTCAGCATCAGGCTCAGGAAATTTCTGAGCTAATGGTCGAGGCTCAGGTATTAACAGTGCTCTCAATTTATATGATGAGGAAGAACTAAGGTTCGGTTAAGTGGTATCTTGTTTTTGTAGAGAAACCGATAAGGTATCCACTTGATAAGGGGGCCATGGTCGTGAATTGGATCTACAATGGAGTGCAATAGTCCCAGACTGTTCGGCTGGATTCAAGGAGTAATAGTGATATGGTTTGGGCTGTACTTGGTGTGAGGTGTGTTGCTCGATTATGAGAATTGTTGGAATTTCGATGGAAATTTCGGGTTGATTTTTCTGGTACCTATGAATGCCGCTGTGTCTGATTTTATATATTCTAACTCAACCTCATTGAACACATTGGAGCTGTTATACCTTTGACAGGTTATTTTCTGTGTGTTACATTTCTCTTGCCTGGGCAGAAGTGACAAATATTTCCATGCAGGTCTGTCCTATATTTTTGTTCGCATATTTTGCTTCATCATATTCACTAGTCGATAACAGTGCCAACATGTATTCCCCTTTTCTGTCTACACGATTGTCTCTGTCTCTGCATATATATATACCCCTCATGAAAACCAGCGTGTGTAAGTGGGCACCCGGTGTATTTCCTTCTTCAGCGAGGGTAGATGCTGTTATCTTCCCGGTCAGGATTTCGTTTAATATCAATTTTAAAACTTTAAGTAGTGGTAGACTAACAGGAGCACCTTCTTTTGTGCAACAGCCATGGTTTGTCGTTTAAGACAATTATCTTTCTTTTCTTAGTTGCTGCATATTAGTTACATAGGGACCAGGACCTTTTTTTTATAAAGGCCTTATAACTGTTCCTCGTTTGTCATTGTAATGGCTGAAGTTTCACTAAAGAAGCAGGAAGGTTTACACTATAGCTTACTGGTTCCCGCCTGGTGTATAAACGTGTTAAGAAGCTCTTTTTATCTTTGGTGCCAGTATTTAGTTGTGTTGTCTATCAGTCCCTCATTGTCAACGGTGTCTAATTTCACGCTGCCTTCTAATAATTAATAGCAAGTACACCATTGATGGACGCTGTGTACCCAAAGCTAGTGTTTATTCATTGTACATGGGGTTTGACTGTCTGCGATCACAAGCTATCTAAGTTTTTCCGACATTTTGCCCCACAATTATATTTTCATTTAGCGTGTCTGGCGTTGCAGTTTTAATGTTGATTCGTTGAAAGAGTTTACTGAATTATCTTTTGATGTTCCATTTGGACACATAAAGTTTTCATCAGCTTCGTTTTTCTTTTCAAAACATTAATTATTGTAGAATAGTTTTCATCAAACCACTCCATATGTTGCTCTACCTTAAGCCCAACACTTTATCTGCTTGTGTATGTACCTGCTAATTGAACTGCTACCATGTTCTGTTAAATGTGACATTGTCAAATCAGGTCCTGAGAGTTTCACTCACATTTTTATTTTGCAATTTCAAGACGTTAGGCACTTTTACTCGATTAGCTCTGATGTTTTCCTTCTACCCATCTTGAGTTTTGCACGAACAACTTTGTAATCGGTGCTGCAGTCTGCACCTTGCATGCCTCTTACTGTGCACATATCCTAAAATTCACACTTACGCGTGATTAAATAATGTAGACTATGCACCTGTTTTGAGGTAGGATATATCCATGTTACCTTGTGAATGCGTTGTGTGTAAAAGGTATTGGATACTGCAAGTCTATATTCAGTGCATTTCTTATCATTTGCTTACCAATACCGTATTTTCCTAAAACATCCCAGAGTGTTTCATCACTTCCGACTCGTGCATTAATGTCTCTAAGTAACAACATCTGATTCATTTTTCGTATTTGTTTGATGCAATTCCCCGGATCTTGATAAAACCCTATTTTTATATCATAGCTACTATCCAAGCAGGGCCATAATTACATAAGGTTGTTCTCACAACCGATCTTATTCTTTCCTATTTTACTCCTCTTGGGTTCGCCTTTCTAGAAGAAAGTGTACCAAGCACTTTTTCAGTAACTTGATCGTCAGAACTCATATTTATCTCAGATAGAGCATGTTATATATAGCCAGTTCCCTGGCAACAGTATATGTGCTCTGTTTTGTATTAACTGACCTTTTTCAATCAAACATGTCCTTACGTTTCTTGTAGTATTATTTAATTTAAAATTCATTTTCTTTTGTTTTCCTTGTAGAAATGTATAACTGTCAACCGCAGCCTAAGGAAAGAATCAACCATGTTTAGGTTACATTTTCGTAAAAAATTCCAATTACCTGAGTGAAGACCACTGAGTGATCAGTGATGTACTACAAAGGGTCCTTCAGTCGTAAAATACCCACTAAACCTATGTATTGTTCGTAAAACAAACATTATGTTAAAATAAGATTTGAGTCGCCTGCGTGCAGATTTCTGACTCTTCACTTTAGAATTGTTAGTTTTGTACACGCCGCCCGCATTTATTACCACAGAACGTATTGAGAAGATATATACTATGGACTGTTACACTAAGCCACGACATCAGACAATGGAAGGAAATGATTCACCGAGATACGCAAAGGCAGTCTGAAATAGGATGTGTAGTATGCTATGAGAGGCTGCGAGGGCGAGTAATCTTCCGCTAATCAGTCAGTCTGAGACAAAGACGTTTAGTATTTCCGATTTTTAGTTTATATATTATAGAGTTTTGAGTTAGTTTACAACAGTTTTTAGTTTTTACCGTAATTGACGCGTTTACGGCAGTGTGCGACTCGGAGATAAGACGAATAGATTAAAGTAAAAGTCCGTCGAGAGAAGCTCGTAGTAGACGAACAAGTAATGAGATAGGCTGATGAAAATGATGGCCTCAACCGACAATTCATCTCAGTAGATATAAACTTATATATGGGAACTTAACTTATATGTGGGCGTTGGGTTTGAGGGGTACTTTTCCACGACGGTCTCAAACACACACAGAGTACAACTTATACACAATATATCTGAGTTTGTGTTCTCTCTTGTGAGTTTGTTGCTTTTGTTATGCTATACTTGCAAACAAGTGCACGCGCTCTCGGTGATCGCCAATGGGAAGGACGACGACGACGATGCGGCCAAAACGAGAACAAAAGATGAAGACGAACAGAAAACCACGGCACACAATGTTAGAGTCGGCGATGACATAGTCTTACATCTGTATAAAAATGATCTCAGTGATAAATGCTTATACTACACATATATCGCTCTTTGAGCATCCGCAGTTATGCTCCAATGACCCACATGTACAATATAATTGTATCAGCTGCAGATTTTTCTAACTGTCCTTATAACAAAAAGCAATAATTTTCGAAAGATACTTACAACCACATAGGTCTGGTTACAAAATACTGCTAGTTACCGAAAAGACGCATCATGGATTTTGACAAGAATTATTCGTTGGCATGATAGCTACCGTGGACTATGCCTTGCTAAAGTGTAACCTGTAGTTTTGTCCGGCACTGCTTATTAGATATTCACAGCTTACTTTTATATGTAAAATTCGTTCTCACATCTGCAATCTAGAAGGTCAATTTATGTTTTTCTGTATCTACAATATATATATATATATATATATATATATATATATATATATATATATATATATGTGTGTGTGTGTGTGTGTGTGTGTGTGTGTGTGTGTGTGTGTATGTGTATTCTGGTTTAGTCAAAAACAACGTAACACCACATGCTATACACAGGGATTACTGGAGAGGATAGTTTTGTAGCAATCGGTCAAGCGCAAGTATATCTATGATAGCATCGGAAGATTTCATACAAAGCGAATAGAGTATTCTGATGTGAAACAGAAGAAACCAGTTCCCAAGAACTAAGAAACATTTAAGCTTGACTATTTGTGTGGTTTATGTGCCAGTTTATACTGAGTAACATCAAATGCCATGAAATAATAAAGCTATGCAGAAATATATACAAGTTGTTTCGTATGTTATATCTATAGCAACAAGAAGTCAATGATTCTGTGCCACTTGCTTTTGTAAGGATTGCCTTTTTCTGCAAAGACGTGGTAGTCAACACATATATAGATGACGAAATAACACACTGTTGCTAAATATCTCTTTCTTCTCTCTCTCTCTCTCTCTCTCTCTATATATATATATATATATATATATATATATATATATATATATATATATATACATATAAACCACCAGCATTTTACAAAAGTATTTGAATTCCTGAACAATTTGAGTATTGTTTTCTTTTTCAAACATTCATTTCAAACATACATTTCCAAAATAACAGATTCTTTTATTTTATTTTTGTCTTGACGTGTTTTTAGATATCACCAACCCTGACTTTACGCTCTCACCTCAACATAAGACTATTTAGCTTTTAGCCCTTATTTTTGTTCTTTATTTCTATTTTAATTTACTTCATATAAAAGTTTCATAGTTAAATGTTGCCGATAATGTTTACAACTAGATTATCGGCTTTACTCTAACCTTCTGATGATCTTTTAAAATCCATGGATTAAGGATATGAGGCCCCTTGCTCTGAACTTTTGATGTTTTAATAAATATTGTATCTTCACAATTCTTTATTCTCATCTTTCACCTATAAAATTAATTGCTCTATTCAATATATTTAGCTTTACATTATCACGATATATTATTATTAAACGATAATTCAATTATCGTTATGTAATTAAACATTTAAATATATATATATATATATATATATATATATATATATAATGTGTGTGCATGTGTTCGTGTGTGTATAAAGTGAGGTAGGTGGGCATATTAACATATTCCCATCTAAAAATGTCACCCATAAACTAATACCCCGGTCATCATGAATTTTACAACACAGCTGCATGACGTAAAGTTGGGTAATATGAGTTGTCTTTAGTTTTAAAAAATGGTCGGAGGCATATGTTTATAGAAAGGAGACAAGGAAGTGATCGAACTTTTTTTCCGAAATGAAGATACCATAATTTTTGTAAAATGTTGACAATGTGTATAGGATTATACTTAATAAATATTTACCAACTATCAGTTTATGTGAAGTATTTTAAAAGAGTTTTAAGGACACATAATGTGCACATTACCTTCGATAAACATTTTTTTGAATATTTGCATTGAATGATTTCCGCCGATTTAAACTAGATTCGCTTTAGTCTTTAATTTTAGACATTCTCCAGAAACAAATAATGTCATGAATATTGATCAAAACTGGTTTAAGACATTCTAGACTGAAAGCTTAGTAGCATTGTGTCTTGATTAATGTCTTTGCAAGTGTACATCAAAGTGGTTCGAAATTAATATATATATATATATATATATATATATGGAGAGAGATAAAGTCACTTTAAAGTTCAGTCGAAACCGACAGTTTTATTAAAAAGATCTCTATCGATTATTCGGACTATTATTCTCACCTTGTGTTTTTATTCAAAAGTTGCAACCGATACAACATCGAGCCTTCGTCTGGTACGATTTTCACCGACTTGGGTTCCTTCTTATAGAATGTTTACATATTGATGTCGAACATAAGAAGCGGAATATATTTTATTTTATTTGCTAAGAATGCTCCCAAATTTAAAAACATTCACATCTAAAAGACGCAACGCTGTACCGACCAAAACGGTGTACATATAATAACAACCATAGAAATAGTAATCTCAATAATGCAGATAAAATAAACTATCAATTGTTATGTAAAAATCTCGATACATGATATATGTATATATAACTTTGAAATTGTTGAATCAGCCAACATAACGCGAGATTTTTAAAACAAATGACATATTTATTAAATCATTTCTTTTTAATCCAAATTTTTGGTGTTAAAAATGTATTAATAGTACAGACAATAGTTTCCTTTTTTCTTATTGCTAGGGTTATGAAGATACTGTTTTTGTATGTCCGAGCTGTAGTGGAGCGCGCTGGAACGCGTGTGTACGATGATGAGATTTAAAGTTTACTACAGCTTAGAAACATCGTTGAAACGATACATTTGGTTAAACAAATGAAATATTTATTAAATCATGTTTTTTTAATTTTGATTCATACTTCGTTTTTTTTTCTGTGTAAACACTTGTGACTATATACACTCTGCAGGCATCATGAGTTTACGATGAAGGACGAGCAGTATTTCTGTAACACACTATTCTGTACTTCTGCAAGTAATGTCTCTTCTAAATATACGACTGTGTTTACTTATTTATTATTAGCTCTTCAATTTTGTTTGTTGCATTTTAACTTTTTTTAATTTTATTTGCGACTTCATAATCTTAAAATAAGTTATCTTACTTTTGTACTTATTTATTCTTCTCTCTCTTCCTTTTCCCCATCTCTTCGAGATTGCCGACAGCACTTTTTGTTTCGCTCCCCTTTCTTTTCTGATCGTCAATCTTTTGCCTCGTCGGATTCGTTTAAGTTGTCTTTCGTAGCGCATCGCTTATCATCTGTACTCATTTCTTACAGAAGTTGAAAGTCACCAAATCCTATATGTTGCACTTCACTTAACGAGCGTGTAGTAAACCGTTACTTACCCGTATGATCGAACCCAGTTTATTGATCGTGTGTGTACACACACCTACTCAGATACCACTGTTGAGTTTTTCATAAAGCTCATGTGAAACAAAGAAAACGGTCCCACATCTTCTTTATGCATGCGTACGATAGAGAGGGAGAGAGTAAGAGAGAAATACAGATAGATAATATAGTTATCTTGTCTCCCTACATCCGGCAACACTGTGCAAGTTCTTCTTATATGAGCCATCAATCAGGCGCGACACTTTTTCTTGAAATCTCGCGATCTAAGGTATAGAAAAGCTTCGGTCGGAAATCAAATGTTTTCGTGACTTCAGCTCTAAAACATGGCTGTTGAAGGCTAAACGCAAACGGTTTGAGGAGAATCTGTAAATCATTTACATCACTGCTATTTCCGCATTGTTAGTATACACTATTTTAATAAATAGTAAACAACGGTTACAATACCTAGGTATTCAACTAGTCATTCTTAACAGGTTTACTTGTGCCTGAATTCATTGAGCTGCCAAAAATACATGTGGAATCCTTATATTCGCCTACATCTACAGATGAATATTATCGGACGCATAGCTTTAAGCAATCTAATGCAAATTTTGATACAAGTCCTTGTTTTGCCAGCCTTAATTAAATGGTTTGGTTAGATATTAATATTTGCCAATGAAGTCAGTTAAATTGTTCAGTTCTACATTACAGGGAAAATGAATACTGAAACTTTTTATAGTTGCTTCCTGTTATCTCAACATAAATTAACATTTTTTTTAAATATTTAACTTTAGAAGTGCATCTATATTAGTGTAATGCCACTAAAGTATTTCTCCACACTTTGGTGCTGCATGCATATGATTCAAAGGAGTGGTACCTTTTAAGTAACTAAAAGAAGCTTGGAATGTGTTTTACTTCATAATGAAAATAAACATGACAATACCAACGTGTAATTATGTACACATGGAAAAGGCGTTATCTAACATCCAAATTCGTCTGTCGGGGTGGAATTTCATATTCATGTACGTGTAATCCTGGTGGATCTGAAAATAGTGTTTCTAGTGCTTCTTAGATACTAGTGCTCTAGCTGGTATCTGACTAAAAACATAATATTCACCATGAAACAGTTCAATGTCAAGTGATGAATACATCATTCATTAGACTATTGGAATACCATGCATAATATGCACTGTGGTGACAAGGGAATTAATGTGTAAACGAAGAAAGGTCAACCTTCTTTTGAGCAGGTAGTAAATATTATTATTTATAGCTTCATAATTGTAATTACGAAATTGAGATAAAATTCTGAAATGTTGAATCGCTTACAAAAAAGCGACAAGCGGATTAAAAACTTTTTTTCAAATATTATTAACATTTGTAACTTTGAATCTATTTGATTGATCCTGAATATTTAAAACAATTATCAAATTTTAACTGTTGCAAATTACTTAGAGCGAGTTTACAATTTACAATCCTACCTTGATTATTTTTTCACTATTTTATAGTCGGCACAATCGGTCATTGACATATTGGCGTATGTCTTTTGGGCTTTTCCACATAATATCGTTTGTAATAGTGATGCCTATATGTCTTCCGGCCAACCTAAATTCGTTGCAATTTTCTCGAATTGTAACAAATAGATGTCGACGTCTTCTTTAAACTGTGGCGTTAACCTCATATATTTAGTTAAATCAAAATTATGTTGTCTAGGCCTGTTATTGTATCGATTCTTATCTAGCCCCCTAAATCTAATTTCTCGCTCAATACAAGCTTTCTCTATTTCTATGTTAGCGGTTATTTTTAATGTTTCTAATTCAAGTTGAGCGTCTGTGAGTACCGACGTTTCCCCTGGAAGTCGACTTAATACGCTTTCATCGAATTCGTCATTATCTACCATGTGTTCAGATATAATTTTAATAAAACTAGTTTTCCTTAATGATTTCGTTACTCCTAGTTTTATGTATGTCCCTATCTCAAATAGTTGATCCTTCTTTAATTGAATCAAATTATCAAATGATGAGTCGTTAAGAAATGTGTCTAGGAATGTCATCGTGGTTTCTTTATTCGTCACCGGTTGATTGTCATGCAAATTCCAGCTGACAAAACCTGCCTCGATTCTCCACCAATTGTGTTACGAATTGGTACCTCCCGATCGCTGTATCACATCACAAGGGAATTATGCGATGTAAATAGAATACACAATGATTCCATTTATGAGAAAAGTAAAAATGTTTTTTCTCAGGTTAAAATATTTAAGGGATTGACAACAAGTGTGAATAACGAACACAACGAATTATTAAATATATATAACATGTATTTAAATGAATAATGAAATTATAATCATGGGATGAATGGAGGTTAAATATGAACAATGAAAATAAAACAAACGGGTCTGCAGCATTTGAATATTTTGTGCGATAAAAGAAATGTTACTTATCTGTGTGGGGGTGTGTTTTTACTTTGAATTTGATTCCTCCCCTTTTGTTTTGTATGATTGTCAGTTTTGTCTCATTTCATAAAAGTCGCTTGTGCTTTCGTATTAACTTTGCAACTCAGACATCTCTCATAGTAGGCTCTTTTGATTTGGAGCGTATCTCGCTAAGTTACTTTCTATCTGAGATGTTTTGCCGCTCTTTGTTTGGTGTTATTAGATCATCGGCTTCACATGTGTTTCCCTCGCATCATTGTTTAGGCCTTGTTGTCATTTAGCAATGCATTTTCAGTTTGTTGCTGTATTGCTTTAAACGACTAGATCTTCTGGGAAGACATTTTCAGTTTTACACTTTGCTCGGTGGAGTTTTCTTCTAATTCTAACGACTTTCTTTGTTTTTCTTTGTCTCCGCCTCTTAACTCGTCCGTTAAGATTTGTTTGTTCTCGGCCCCTCCCAAACGTAGCCGTGCGAGTGTTTTTGAATTGCCCAGTTTCTCGCACGCATATCTGTTATTACGTTAGGAAGGGAGTTACGGTGATGTTGATAACATAGCATTGTTAAATTAATGTAGGATCAAGCGTTTCTTTGTGTTTGTGTGTTTGGTCTTATTTTGTTTGTTTTTTTAATATTTTTCTTTGAAACACTAGCGTTTCTTTTGAACGTTTTATTTTATTCTCTAAAATGCGCTAACATGTAACACCAAATGCATGTATTTGGTGATTTCAATGTACATAACCGGGACTGGCTTAGATTCTCTTGCTATACAGACGCATCTGGTGACTCAATAATTTTTCCATAGCGCACTTTCTCTCACAGGCCTTCCTG
This sequence comes from Sepiola atlantica, assembly GCA_963556195.1. NCBI lineage: Eukaryota > Metazoa > Mollusca > Cephalopoda > Sepiida > Sepiolidae > Sepiola > Sepiola atlantica. Next base: position 66,602,026 of record OY744527.1, on the reverse strand, counting down.
ATCGTGTTGCCCAGCAAGCCTCTGTTCCCGACCTATTCTTGGCCTCTTTACCCGAGGCTTGTGCAATTAATGTACATAGCCCTATCGGGAACGCTGATTACCTTGTGGTAATAATTTATCTAGAATCTCGTCTCAAAGCCGATAAACTGGTGTTCAAAACGACGAGATATTACAAGTGGGCTGATTAGAAATCTATCAGAAATCACATTAGAGACGCCCTATTAAGTAAGAAAATGTTTCTATCTACTGATCAGTGCACAAATCAAGTAACCAAATAGGTTTAAACAGGTATTGAAGCACATGCTTCCATGCGAAAATTCTACAGCAGACCGCACTCTTCACAATTGTTCACCTCGAACTGTGCAGCTGCTATTTCCCAGAGGCAGCAAGCATTCCGACAATTAATATATCTAATCTAATAAGTCCTTCACTATCTACCAAGCTCTAGTCCCTGTCCTATCGCACCAATGTTGCATTCTGTGCTTGCTTTACAAGTAGTGCAATAGATTGTGCTCCGATGAACTTGCTGCTCTGGTATCCTTTCGACGTAAAAATTATCTCGACCAACCCGAGAATAACCCAATTCCCATCTATTCACTGTGGGGACCCTCGGATGCCGGAAAGACTTTTACTCCAATAGCTTCTTTCCGCGAGCTGTCGATCTTCGGAATCCCCTCACTGAGAAATTGAAAACTCATGTTAACAAACATTTCGCTGCCCAGCTCCCAATTTAGGATGACCCCCGAAATGTTCATATCAATTCTCAGTTTCAACTCACGTTTACAGTGGCACCAAACAACAACCGTCACCAAATAAGTGTCGCCATCTAAGTTATAGTTTATCTGTGTTTGCCTCGTTGTTCGTTTACGAAATACGTGTAACGTTTTGAGATAGACCCACGTCACAATTAGTATATTGAATTTATATTACCTAGGGGTATTATATTTGAAATTAGATAGAAGAAAAGACGAAATAACACCGAGGAGTTAACTTTGGTGATTAACATCCATGAGAAGTGAATACGAGAGTGTACAGAAGTCAATACGAAAGTGTACATTATATAATCCATCAGTGGAAGATCAGCGATCGCATGATCAGAATGGTTTTCGTCCGGAATGATCCTGTTTCGATCTACTTCTCAACAAAACAGAATATATTAAAAATGACTTCAATTGTATTCATGCTTCAAATATTGCTAAATACAAAATGGAAGATATATGTCAAATATTAATTTAATTGCATTTATAATTTGAAAATAAAATAAATCAAAATCATAAAATATGTTAATTAGCGTTTAAATACGTAACATCGAGTCCTAGGAAACGACATCGTTCCACTAGGAATCAAAAAATGTAAATGTATTGAAAAATGTACAAACCTTTCACACGTAATCACAGATTGGAATATTATTCGACCCACTCCAAAAAGTATATGATAAAATAAAAAAAATAATAATATAAATCTTATATCATGTAATGCGCTAAACGCAAAATACATGGTGAACGGCAAATATTATGCGCTGTTAGCCTTCTGTCATTAAACTGTGATCTACGAAAGTTCTATCACAAATAATGAGACTTTTCTTAATAATATACTAATTAATTGAACAATATATATATATATATATATATATATACATATATATGTGTGTGTGTGTGTGTGTAGTGTTGTTCAATTTCATAAGCATATACATTTTTATTCAGTAATAAGGACACATTAGTGTTATCTTCCATTGCTACCTTCGGTTTCAGGGAAACACAGAAAACTCAAACCCATGGTTTAAGATCCAAATTTAACCGATTCATCAGTCGACTCTCAAAATATCAGCTCATAAATCAGGCAAAATCTGTGAGTATAATTTCCAGTGTGTCCGTGAAACAAAAGGTTCTGATATATAGTTTCTATTAAATAATATATACATATAAAATATATATTTTGTAGGCACAGCCTACAGGTTTTAATCCGGTCATAAATAACCGAATAAATGCCTGTTCAGATGTCAGCACTTAGTCATTAATTTATATTTTTTTTTACATATTGATCAATTTTCTTTTTTGTATTAATGGAATTGAATTACCTTTTTGTATTGGAGTAATTTGCTATTGCAACAGCAGCATTTATGAGCAAAATACTTTTCTTTTTCTTTTTATTCTCGGTTTTATATTTGGCGATTCGCCAATTTTGTCTTCTAACTTCCAGACATTTCTTGAAAAAAATGCTTCTTTCCTCCTCTTTTACAAAACTCTGCCGATTTCGGATTGTTCCATCTATTTTGCAATCGGTATCATTAAACCCACGTGCTAAGCGCATCATCTCTGTCATTATGTAATTTTGAGAACACCCCTCACACACACACATATATATATATATATATATATATATATATATATATATATATATATATATATATGTGGGAGAGTAGAATTACCTATTGGAGAGTTTGAATTACCTACTAGACATCATCCTGGACTGTATTCGGTGTCTTTGTACAAGGGTTTGTAAGACTGCCATGAGGATACTTCACATTACAAGTAAACAAATATTCAAAATAACATAACATTTGATTCTCAAAGAAGACCCCCTTCGACACGGGTATACACTGGCTCATACAAAGAATGGTACACCTTCTCTTAGTAATGTTACCTCAAGTAACAGCAGTCAGCATGATACGTATCTAGACTAGATGAGTTATTGTCTTAGAATCCCGTAAGACGAATAGACCGCAAGAAATATATACTATAACATAATGAACTGGTCAATTCGAGAGAGGAAAAATAATGTTGTTTACTTCTTTCTTACTGAACAGATGACAGGTAAATGGAATTTTAATGAAATATACGAGCATCTATGTATCCCATATAGAACACAGGTGTTAGTCTCAGGCAGAGGCCACTTGAATTCTACGAACTGGAACTGTAGTATAATGAAAAACGTATATATATATATATATATATATATATATATATATATATATATATATATATATATATATATATGAGAAAGAATGGAAAGTGTGTTCTGACGTAATGGACAATGAAAGGAAAAAACATATTGCTTATGTATTCATCAACGTTTCATCTTTATTTAAACACTTCCTCAGTATAAGTGTATATTGAAAAACAAGTACAATATGTTTGAAACAATGGGATAAGTGGATCTTAAAAGGTTACTTGTGAAAATAATAAATTATGAAATACAAATAGATGGTGGCAGTGATTAATTTAGTTAACAGTAGAAAGTGTGTTGGAAAATTGTGGCAGTTGGAGTTATAATATCATAAGGGAGAGGGAGTACGCTTGTGTTATGTAAGCCGAGAGGGGTCTCATATTACAATATATGTTATGGGATGATTAAGATGGTGGGATACATTACAATAACTGTGGAATGTTGGGGGAAATATTGGCAGCGATCGGAGTTATTTAAACCATGAAGAGGAAGGAGATATACTATGCTTATTTTTAAAAAAAATAATTGAGCATCGAGGCAGGAGAGCGGGGCATTGAGGCAGGAGAGCGGGGCGACTACACATCAAGGTCGCATAATAAGCGGCTCCTCATATTTCCTTCCCTATCTCCCCTCTCGCCTACACCTGCCTATCATGCGAGCTTGATATTAAACCTTGTCACTCTCCTCCTTAAATCAAACTGCAGTTGTTGTGCTCGTTCAGAAAAGAAGGCGATTTCTATTTTTGTTACCAATCCTGTTCCTGATATCTGGATATTCTCTACCGTAAAATCTGACATTGTGTCTTATTTTTATTTCCTGGCGGGCAGACAATTAAAAAGTGGCAAGTGTAGCATAAACTGGTGTCATCTGAATATACGTTCCACATCGTATTAATTACTGGTTGTATATCCTACTGCACACAACAAACATTTTTGTAGTTATTATGACACTTTGATTATAAACTGATAAAATAAAACAAACAAATACTACGCGAACAAATAAAAAAAAGTAAATAAGAATGCGATTTTCTTGAATAGGCTCTCAAATTATTTTTCTTAGAGAGTTTCGTGTAAATTTTTGATTTGTTGCTCGTCATGTAGGAACTGCATACTGTTTGAGAAACTGATGTTTCTTCTGTTGAGTGCTAGCCTTTCAAGTCGGGTTCAAAGTGTACTATTTCACCGTCCTCTGTTAAGAGGAGGAATCAATTATTTTCATAATACACACATATCTTGGATAACCAGTAAGCCATATACATTAATTTCTTCATGTAATAAAAATACTATTCAGAAAATAAAAATGATTTGGAAAATTTAATTAACTAAAATGTAGTTCAGTTTCGTAGAAACCAACTCAGACTAGTTGATGAATTACTTCGTGAAATAACAACAAATAGATTACGTACACATATACTTTTTATTATTAAATTATATCCAGTCGTATAAGTTTTCATCTTTTATAAAATAATTCAACCATTTTAAGTAATTGATTTGTGATATTTTGTTGATTTTTGTTTCACATTTCTATAATATTTTAAATGCATTATTAAAACAATATTACTTTGACTAATGGACTACGCACACACTTGGTAATCATATAGTGGTATCGTAGAGATTATGTTTTAGCTCAAATGCGATTATTATTATTTTAAATAGTATTAAAATAAATGTAAATGTTGACCCATGATATATATTAAGTGTGATTCATTACAGATTATCTGCAATTATACCCACGATGTGTAAGTCCAATAAGTGTTTATTTTTATAAAAACATTATTATAAGTAGTAGTAGTATGATGAATAATAGCAGAGGAAGGAGTTGATGGAAGTATTAACACGTGCCCTCTTACCACATAGTAGGCATCTCGTTAAAGCATCGTGTCTAACACTGAAGATGTGTTTAGTATATTTATAAACACCTCTGAAAAATTATTCAGTATGATATATTTTAAGATATTAGGCATGTTAAAATATAATTTACCATTAGTGTATAAGCTGAAAACGATATTATCATCATTAAATTCTGTTATTTTTTCATATCATACATTTTTAACCACATAACTCTCACTTGGATCCATGGCAAAATAAAAATATGAATTATTTGCATTTAATATATGCAATGGTTTTAAGGCAATTAGATATGAGAGAAAATGTAATCGTTGTAAAAACAAACATGACGATGAAAGTTTTAAAAAATATAAGGCTGACATGCAGCAATTACGATAGAAATTATTTTTAAAAACTCATATAACACATATAATATTTATACGGCTATAACCTCGTCATCTAATAGGAAACAGATGAGATCGACTTGAATTCTGTCCGATGGCAATAGAGGTCTGGTTTTGGGTAGGAATTGTATATATATGTGAATGTAATTATCATATTTCTGGAACTTGAAAAAATGAATGTAAGTAAAAGTTTATTTTACGTTTTAATAGATACAGTCCTTGTTCCGTTTTATAAGTTTTTGTACAGTTTTATATGTTTTTTCTTCAGTTTAATATGTCTTTGTTCTGTTTTATATGTTTTTTGTTCAGTTTGATATGTTTTTTGTTCAGTTTTATATGTGGCAGATGCGAAATCTATAGCAACATTTAACAATTCGTAATCTTAATTTACTGTAAATAATGCTTGCGCACCTGTTTTAATTCTATTATGCGACATAATATTCTTACGTATGTAATTGCGTTGATAAAGCAAATTACATTTGGCACACCTGATTTGTATACATTTATATTTTAACCTATGTTACTCCAAAGCTATTTAATATTAGTGTGATGAAACCATCATAACCTGTTAATTGGCGACATATTTAAAATAATGTTCAATCGTTAATTTGTTATTTCAATCTCAATATTATATCAAATTATATGTCTGCGTGTGTTTTCCTCGCAACTACGAGAATTAGATAAATATGTTGATGCATATGCAATTCATCACATATTAAATATAAGCAAAAATCTAATAGCGCTAAAGAAAACCACATTAAAAATAGTATTTAGATTCAAGTGAATGCATTTTAGTAAATTTGTAAATGTATATACTAATGTTGTGTAAATTGTGAGAAAGTGGAATTTTCTCGGGCATCGGCTGTTTCCGTATGACAAAAAAATGTAAACATATGAATGCACCCATATATATTAATATATAATACATTTCCATGAATTCTATATGCACCTATGCATATATATATATATATATATATATATATATATATATATATATATATATATATATATATATATACACGTCTGTATATTCTTATATATCTTGAAAAATATATGAGTTAAATATGTAATTTCGTATTTCACGTGTATTATTTTTTAGACTTTATTAGTGTTAATATTTTTAGATGATTTTAAAATAAAAACATATATATGAGCAGAGAAGTCAAATAGAAAAATGGAATGGGACACAGAAATATTATTAAACATTTCAACATTTCAGCGAAACTATTACTTTAACCCTCCAAAAACATGTTAAGAAGAAACAAGGTGCACAAAATCGATTTAAAAAAAACTTACATCATTCATGATGTCGTACGAAGACTGTGACGCGAAGTTGGGGGATAGAATATAAGTTTTGTGAAAAGGAAAATGCAATCATGGTGAACAGCCAAGTATCGTGTTACGGTAAGGAAATGCATTATGTTAAACCTAAATAAAGTTCATGTGTAAGAAAACTATTGTTATTTGATAATGCTATCTGATTAAAAAATGCAAGTAAGTGGCCGAAGATTTGATTGGCAATCGGTATCATTCGTATGACTTAAATTAGATTTATCGTTGCACTTAAATATGTTGCATGAAAGGACATTTAATTGATGTTTTATTTTACCTATAAATATATATATATATATACACACATATATATATATATATATATATATATACATATATATATATATATATATATATATATATATTAAGGATACTTTGCTTGAACTTTGAATTCTAATACAATTTGATTGACACCTTATTTTATTACTTTATTTTATATTATAATATTATATATATATATATATATATATATATATATATATATATATGTATATATATCTTGTGTGAAGAGTAGCGAAAATCCTCGTTCAGCGTTCTTCACATTCACAATTATGATGTCCCGTCTCTTGTCAAGGTCTGCGTTGCCTTGTCTGGATGTTGGCGAATCTTTTTCCAGCTTCTTGATAAATGTCATTGTGCGGTTGTAGAATGCCTGCTATTCTCGTTCTTGCAAGCAACCGCGATCACATCTCCGTTGCAATTCTCAATCTCATACGTCACGGTCGTCAAGTTATTCAAGGAGAATTTAGCTGCAGCAAAGATGTTCGGATTTATCAATCCGACGGGAATCATCATGATGCGGTAACCTCCCTTTCCATATCTAGATGCTTTCAAATTACGAAAAGTCACCCGCTTTAAACCCCATCAATAATACACTGGAATAACTATCGGTTACGTTTAATCGCTATTAAATACTTTGTGAAAAGAGAGAATATCCAAAGATTATTAATTTTGTCTTTAATGCACCGAATTTGTACTTTTGATCATTATCAGACGTATAACAGTAATCGATACAGACTGTGAAATGAATGATCTGTGAACACATTATGTAGTGTTTTGTCTGTTAATTAACATATATCGTTGCCTACGATTATTTGTTTACACTTTAAATAATTTCTGAATGTTTACTATTTTCTTATCATAGCTTCCGTGGTTTCGTATCAAGTTAAATAGCAAACTAAAGATTGTGTTTTCATATAATTAGTTATTTTGCGAAGTAACCACGGCTTTTTTTAGTTGCAGTAATTTAAAAAATGAAACAATTACACCAAATGTGTGCCATTGAGGAATAACAGTACTACCACAAGTACTCCTACTAGTAAAAATTGAATACTGCCATCTAAACATTTCACATTAACTATGAAATCAATATTCCTTATTGGTCAAACACTATCAATTACCCATGCTCCCCTTACTACCAACGGTATTGTATATGATAACGAATTGTGCTCTAATCATTAGTCTCCGACATGATAGTTTAGGGGAGTGTGTTCAGGTGCACTTCTATCCGTATACACTTTTACGTGGAGCGGTATTATCTTTCCATATTCCATTGATAGGTGAAATGAAATATATTCTTTACAAAATATATGTCATATCTTTAAGAGAAATACATCTACAAACTATTTATAGACAAATCCTACATTTAAAACATCGATCAATATTTGAATATATTAAGAACTTTAAGTATACAAACTGTGACAAAAGTTATGTTACTTGACATCAAAATATCCAAGAAGCGTTAATATGCATTAATACAAAACAATACAAGTTAACTGATACATATGTATCGGCTCCGTGACTATGGCGAAAACTTAACTAAGGTATTCTTGAAGAATTCCTTGGAAAACAAATGTACTTTATAACCTGTTCAAAATTAACATAATACCAATACGAATCATACGAATTATTATAAAAACATATTACTTATAGTTACAGCAATTTCGACACGAAGAATCCTTTTGGCTGCTGGATGTAATAACATCAATAATGCTAATTAGCCCCAACAACTCTATTTAAGAGTTAGACAAAAAAATCTCTCAGTTGACGATAACAAATGTGTATTTTATATGTCGCAATATATTTGTTGAATATGGCGTAATGTCATTTACATACAGATATACAGCTCATATCCATTAATAATTCATTTCTGAGTTAATTTAGATGAACACTATCAGTGTTAAAACGGTTTTATATTAAATGTAAGTTAAACATTTTAAAAGCATACTTGAGTAATTGGTGGGTAGATTTATTTATTTTTAATATACAATTAAATACTAATCGATTGCCAAATTTGTGTTTACTTATTAAAATGCGTCTGATGAAATTGTAACATAAATAAATAAGAATAAGTGACTAACATATACCATGCAGAAATAAATTCAAGCAATAATAAATGACTTAACCATTGTTATTCCCCAAAGTTATACAAATAAAATCGGTAAAGTATGTAGATGGGGCTTTACAAATTCGATGTTGAGAAATATAGAAGTTTATTCGAACATTAAACTGAACGATGAATTTCTTCACCACATAGTTATCGAAATTTAAATATTTTCCAAATAATTAGTGAAGAGTTAATCTAATTGTTCTAAGAAATATAAGAAATGAAACAAAATATTTGTATATAAACCTCATATACGCGAGATTTTGAAGTGAGCTCCAATCATTAGACTGACCACCATATGTTTATTATACATCTTAAATTGAAAATAAATATGCCTTTCAATTGTATGTATACACTATTGATCTGATATTGCTTCATCTGTTTTACGTCAAGTGAAGCAGTAAATACAGTTCGTATCATAATGGCTAATCATAAATGTTGAATACGCATTTCTGATGTCGGAAAGCACACGACTTTTTACTAAAAATGTTTTTACTTATGTCGAATATCGGTTCGGATGTACCGAGAATCTCACATGACACAAATGAAACGTACTTGACTCAAACGCGCACCTGGCCTCAAGAGAAAAAAAAGACAGTCGAATGACGCGGTTGATTGACAAAAAAAACCTACTTCTTGCAACTAACTTATTTGTTGATTGATTCAACACCTACTGCTAAGGTCATCTGTAAATGGTTAATTGTCCGTCGCTAACGCTCTAGGGGCGTGGCTAAATTGTGAGTGAAGGAGAACTCCCAGAATGGACTTTTACAGGTAGATACGTGGCTATCTAAAGATTGTATATAAATCTGTGCAAATTTACATCAAAAGGGTTGACTAGCTATCGAGTTCAAGAATCTATCGCAGTGAATTTGCGATCGTCCTCCAATTTTCTCACTAACATATTTGTTTATCGCTACCTACAAATCATATATACGGTTGTATTTTTTTACATCAGTGTTCGTAGCCATTCTCTACCGTGTATTTGATCAGTTAATGTCTTTTTGTTGCTTTTATTAGGCTGTTAGTTTAGTCTTTGATAGTGAATATGTGGCTCTTGCTATGCTTGCAAGAGTAGGGTTCAGCGTTTTCTTTCTAAAGTCAGCCTTCCGTCGATCTTTTATATCAATATCGGCATTTTTTGCTTAGGCTGTACGACGTTTTTTTGCAATGTTCTCACGAGTCAGCACGCTTGCTATTATTCCTCTTGCGGATCCATGCTTTCACATCTCCGTTCCAAGCTCACACTGGAGTATTTTTTTTAATGGAACTCGCTCCAGATAAGACATAAAGGAACTTTATGCGAGACGTTAAAATACTACTTACAGCTAAAAAAATCTAGCCAACGATAAGTGTTAGATTCTGACACAGAAAACCGTAATTTGACCCTCTTTGTCAGAAACATCGCTTATGGAACGTGAAGACTAAAGAGCAAAATAAGGCAAGCAAGAAATACGAGGCTGCCAAAAGTAAACCAAAGGTCAGCTTTTCTACTCTCATTATTCAAAGAGCATTCACATCTTGATCTCGGTGCGAATCACCATCATACAGTTCAATATCTTTCAATATTCCAGTGTTTCCCACTCATCCATGAAACCCCCTAATATTACACATGAAAAGCTATACACTTCATTGTATAGCTAGTATATAATTTAAATACTTATACAATGAAAGATTATAACATAATAATCACATTTGGCTCGTACACCGTGTATATATAAGTTATTCATAGCAAAACTGTTTTCAGAACTAAACCCGTGTATACGTGTTATTACAGAACGGTATTAGTGTATGTATAATTCTTCGCGGACGCTTGGACATATGAAGAAGACAGCTCACTATTTCCATAAATAATGGCATCAAAAGAGAGATTTAAACATTATCACATATTTGTCAGTCAACCTATGGAAGAGTTTTAATTGCCTACTAGACACTCTCTTCGAGTGTCTTCTATCTCTCTGTATAAGGCTTTGTCAAGACAATCTGACATGAAGATACTTCACCCAACAATTAAAGCCTGATCAGATATTCAAAATAACAAAGTATTATAAGCCACCTCGACACGCCATACACTAGCTCAAACAGTGAATGGTGCACCTTCTCCAAGTAATGTTAGCTAAAGTAACAGCATTTATACTTCACCAGACAGGATTCATTATTGTGGAATCCGGTAAGAGCAAGAGACTGCAAAACACATATTATATACAATAGTTTACTTGCCAATTGGGGAGAAGAAAAATAATGCTATTAACTTTTTTACTAACACAACGCACTACAGGTAAGGATAATTGTAATTGAATATTCGAATGTATATATATATATATATATATATATATATATATATATTTCATATAAAGATCAAATGTTAGCCCAAGAAAAGGGTCCCCTTGATTTCTGAGAACTTCGACTGAAGTAAACTGAAACAAATGTGAGAGTATGCAGTAACCATCGTAACACACATATATATATATATATATATATATATATATATATATATATATATATATATATATATATTATAAGTAAATGGTTTAATCTCAAAGGTATTAAGAATGAAGTAACATGCAGAAAATCTTGCTTAATTGGTGCCTACTGAACATGGATAAAAGTAAATGCAAATCTGAAATATTTGAATTATAAAATATAGCCTGTCCCCATATTATGCCCCTAGTAACAATTTCACAAAAATTTGATGTATTTGTATGTTCATGTAGGTATTCCACACCTTCGTTTCGACCTTTGTTTGAGACCAAATTTAAAAAAAAACATAGCCCACATTCATACCCGTTACGCATAGTAGTTATGTTCTCAAATTTCAGAATGATCGGTAAATTGGTTTAAGTGTGAATCCTGTACATACAGGTTCAATAAACTAAAACAAAACATAGTTTTTTTATTATATATATATATATATATATATATATATATATATATATATATATATATATACGGTGTTACGTTGACATTTTTTTCTAATAATTCTATAACATTTTTTGCAATGTAAGGTTAAGTATCTGAACTGAAAATTAAAATAAGGAAATCTGAATCTTACTAAAAGTTTCACAGTTAGTCCTATCTGCTAATATCCGTTTTAGATATTATTTTACTTTTAACAGAGTTCACCCCAAACAAGGCATACTGCCACTGTAGACGTAAGGGTCTACTGAGAACAAGGGTGAGAGTTTTTTTAGGGGGGTCAACCTAAATTAGGAGCTCTGCAGCAAGATGTCTGTTTACATTAGTTTTAAATTTATGTATGTCAGTACCGTCAAGAAAACAGGGCACAGGGAGGGAGTTCCAAAGTTCAGCAGCACGAGGAAAGAAGCTTTTTCAGTAGAAAGCTCTTCGGCACTTGGGGATATCCCCAGTGAATGGATAGGATTTGACAGATTGTCTGGTTTGTCTAGTGAATTGGCGTCGGTGGACACCAGATTAGCAAGTTTATCAGAACACAGGCGATTGAAGTACTTGTAAAACTAGCACAAAGAAGAAACATTGCGGCGGTGGGATAGTGGCTAGAGCTTTGTTGATAGTGAGGGACCTATTAAGTTGGCGACTCTTTTTTTAACTTTGTCTAAGAGGGAGAGACTAGTGGATGATACACCAGCCCATATGTGGCAACACAAGTTCCTGCATGGGCGGATGCTGGCTTTGTAGAGATATAGGATAATGTCAGGTGTGAGAAGTTTACTAGCACGGAAGAGGTACCCCACCTTCTATGCAGCAGTCCTGGCAATGTCTTCAATGTATTTGTTCCAATTCATGTTGTCTGTGAAAGTTAGTGCGAGGAGTTTTAATTATGAACTCTCAAGTAGGGTGTTATTGGCCATGACAATCGGTGGTGAAGAGGTTACTTGTAGTTATTAAAGGAAAGTAGTTGTGTTATTGAGGCATTCAAAGTTACCGTCCATTTTTTACCCCAATCCACTACAGACTGGATGTACTTTTTCTAAGGATTCACCCATTGCATCAGATATGTCTTCATCGGTTTTGCCATATGACGAGAGTAGAGCGGGGTGTCGGCAGCAAATATTCCTATATCAGTCTCAAGTACATCAGGGAGGTCATTTATGAAAATCAGGAACAGTAGAGGTCCTAGGATGGATCCTTGGGGTACACTAGCATTTATGTCATGTTGCTTAGATGAACGGCCATCAAGGACTACCTGCATCTTTCTTTTTGTTAGGAAGGATTTTATTATGTTAAATATGTGTCCAGTAATACCATATGAGTGCAGTTTTAGGAGAATCCCTTCATGTCAGACCTTGTTAAAGCCTTGGATATATCAAACGCTACCGCCCTAGCTTCATCTGCCTTCTCTAGTATATGATATATGCGTTCAGTGATGACCGTTATGGTATCTGCGGTAGATCGTGCTTGTCTAAATCTGTACTGATTATTAGAAAGAAGTTTAGCATCATCTAGGTGCCGGACTATAGCAAGATTGATTAATAAAACAAAGATGTTAGCCATAATCGGGAGTAGACTGATCGGACGGTTGTTTAGAGCATACGTTCTATCTCCAGAATTCCTGAATACTGGTACCACAAAAGCAATTTCCCAACTACCAGGGAAACAAGATTCAGCAAGTCATTTGTTGTATAGATTGGAGAAGACAGGGGCCAGCTCAGCAGAACATTTCTTTATTACTATTACTGGTATAAGATCAGGGCCGCAGGCTTTGGGGGTGTTAAAGTTTTTTTTATGATGACTTTTACCTGAGATGGGGTGATGATCAGGTTGTCAAGCGTGGCTTCAGTCCGTAATAGGAATTTGGGGAGGTGGTGGTTTGCTGAGTCCAATTGGAGATTAAGGCAAAACGTTTGGCCAGTAGTTCAGCCTCATCAGTGGTGATTTGATAGCGGTGGAATGTTTCATCACACTATTGTAGATTTTCAAGAAATCACGAGTGCCTATTTTTTGTGACTGAATGCGTTTTTTGGTTATCTCTGTATACCTTCCATTTGCTTTATCTATCACTACTTTGCAATCATGTCTTGCCTCTACATATGTTTGTCTGTTTGCAGTTGACTTTTGGCGGCAGAATAGTCGGAATGCCTTCTGCCTCTCAGCAATAGCAGCTGAACATTCTGAGGTGAACCATTGAGGAAAGTGGGGTTTGCTGAAGAATTTTCGCATAGGTTCATACACATCAATGTCTGCTTTGACCCATCTGGTTAGCTAATTTGCACACTGATCAGCAGGGAGTGAGAAGGGTTCACCCTATGGTGCGTCGCTGATATGATACCTGAGGGATTCAAAATCAGCCTACTCATAGTTCCTCGTCGTTTTAAGCAACGGCTCTTCAGCTTTTGGACGGGTTTTTAAAGTAATAACTATCATTACCACAACGTGATTAGATATTCGAGCGGGCTATGGGTTTTCGCCATACAAGCATCGGGTAGTGAGATCAGGAACAGGTCGAGAAGTGAGGCTTGCTGGTCCGCACGTTCAGGAAGGCGGGTCGGAAAAGTGACAGTCTGTGAGAGGTCATGAGCTAATGAGAAATAAAACGTACAGTTCCCATCTGCATCAGTACCGCTGGAAAATACCAATCAGTAACAGTGATGTGCATTAACATTCCAAAATACATGTATGTTGGCATTCGAATCGAGTGAGAGTGCTCTATCAAAGGCTTCAGAGACAGAGTCAAGCAGGGTACAGTCTTAGGTCGAAGGAGAACGGTATAATAAATATAAGTAACTAACGTTGTGATGTAGGGTCAATCTAAAGCACATTTAGACTTGATCTTCTGAGTCTAACTTATGTTCTCTCGTCAAGGGGAGAGTGTTCCGAACATAAACTCCTAGCTCATGCATATGTTTGTCAGAGTCCTTACCTTAGAGTGGAAGGTAATCAGTCATGTCCAAGTTGTGAGAGGGAATTGAGGAGTGAAAGTTCATTTCACTTAAAGCAAGGATACCCAGGGTGTGTTTCAAGAGAAAAGTTTATACGTAGTTAATGTTTGTTCTAAGTCCCTTGATATTTGTGAATGCGAGCCTCAAGAACGGAGGCGAAGATGTTTTTTGTTGGGATCCTGGTTTATGTTTTTTAAAAATTATTTTGTAAATTCATGTTTGTTTTGAGTTAGAGTGAGGAGGGCAAAGTGTGTGCTTGTTTTGTGCCAATAAGCTTACACAGCCAGTCTATATATCATGACTTCGTCCTTGGGGGTTGTGGCCTCGTAAAGGCCCACCGTGGATAACTGGCACATACAGTTACCTACAATATTATGCAACTGTTGATGGAGCAACGGTTCTTAGCGCTACCTTTCCCCAAGTTGTCCAGATAGAGAACAAAAGAGACGGTGTTCATTGTCAGGAAACAAGGGAGACCATTAGGTGTCTTTAGAGGCGTTCCAGTGCTTGAACCTCTACACGTGGCTAATAGACAAAGAAGCAATTATAGGTTTGCAAACCGGATACTTTGTTCGAAATTCCAGCTCCAGGAACGTTGTCTATCAAGACTACGGAGGCCTCCCCCCAACGGTGTACTGCTAAGACGTAAGTACTTGGTAGCAAGGTTATATTAGATTTTTCCGTCTCTTAGGTGAATGACCAGAAAAGGTATACGGGTGTTAATGAGATAAGGTTTCGTATGAGCGATTTACCAAACTTAAGTATTTTTTATGAATTAATAGTAGCGAAATACGTTTTTAACAACATACTACAACAATAACAAATGTAAATTGACTAGTTTTATTTGTTAGCGTAATAGCTATCAGGTAAAATATTGGCAATGTACTTTATGTATTATATATATATATATATATATATATATATATATATATATATATATATGTGTGTATATTATTGAAAACATCTAATTAATTACATATTTATCCATTTCGAAAATTCAACAACTTAGATACATATGTTAAAACATTGTTCTAGTAATAATAATAAGTCCTGTTATCTCACATTTTGGTGGATAATATAGTAATAAGGCAGCCTATAATTTTTATATTCAATATACATACGTGTTTACGATTTGTTGGGCTCAGTATGCACATTAGCTAGAAAAAAGGGAGACACTTTTTCAATTTAAATGGGGATAAGGAAATGAATGCTTGAATCAATATAGAATGATAAAGCGTAGGATAAAATGTAGAAATTGATGACTTGTTCGCTTAATGATACGTTACGGTTATTTGCTTATACGTATTACCACTCACCGAGGTCAAAATCTATTCGTAAATGAGGATTAATGAGATTGTCAGTTGGAATATGGACAACACTATTATAAGACTAGACACGATAGGGGGATAGGTCAGAATTAGATTACTAAAAAGAATTCCCGAGTAGATTTAGATGACATAGGACTATATTACGACAGTTAGTACTGTGTTATGTAGATGGGAAGTTCAAACGGAGAAAGAACAATTAATTGCAGTAGTTGTAGCTAGACAAGTACTTGTTGTGAATGTTGTAGAGAGGGGAACAGAAATTAGAGCTCAGTCGAGCGCTTAGCATAATAAATGTTTTTAGAAATAACTGAAATAGAGAAATGTGCCTTCGGGAAATAGACATTTATCAACTGACGTTTAGTATAATAATAGACTACTTTCTTGGTGATATGGTTTAGTGTTGGAGATAAATGTGTCAATCGGCTTATCTAACTGTTTCCTTGTTCTAAAGTTTTATTTATCTCTCTCATTCTCTATTTCACTAACGTTTACTCCTTATCTGACAGGCAAGCAGACAGAGAGACTTACTGCGGTGGCCTGGCGATTTTATCTATCCAATAGAAACTCATATCACCAATTAAGTTATCAGCAAAACGTTTCTGTTTTGTGGCTGACAAAGCGATCTTTACACAATTGAAATGTCGCCCTCGACAATTTTGTTGTCGGTGCCTTTTGCCAATCGCGTCGACTTTAATCTTTTCACACATTGCTTTCATTGTTCCACACGACATTTTCCACATATTCCTACCGTTTCTATTTATTATCTTTTCTTCTACTTCCTAGAACAGTTTACTTTTTTATATTTTATGTCAATGCACTTTGCGTATCCAATCCCTAGAGAAGGCTTGAATCGTCGTCTAGTCGGTCAGTTGATGACGCTTGAGGTTAAAATACATTTTTGATTTGGCTGTCACGAATTAATTGGTAATGTCATCCATAAACAGGCTGATTGAATGTCCGCTTCTGATTTTAGAGACAATATACATCGAAAATAAGCGGCTCTTCTCGTCGAGATAGAATCGACACATCTTACGCCTATTCGTTTGTGCCAGGAAGATGCACAGTATTTACTATAATTTATCGAGCTTATTATAATCACACTATTTACTCTGTTTTGTGGCCGACTCACTTTCGCCTCTATAAGATTCAGTAGGGGAAGTAATGGAACCGTTTGAATATGTCACTTAAGTGTTTCAATTGCCATGCATTATACTAGTTTATTTTTTTATAGGATTTTTCCATTTATTATAAAAAAGCTGCGTGCCAAGGTTGTGGCGCTACTAAACAGTAAGATGATATAGCAAACTGTTGAGTACGGATTTTAGATAGCAGCTCTCTGCCTCCTAGTAAGTAGCGAAAGGTTATGTTATGATTACTCTGAAGAACCCCAAAATTACTAAACTGGTCTTTGAAGTCCAATTGTATTTGTTATTGCTGGTTTTTAATAACTTTCGTATATATGCTTATTGATGAGAAAGAAAACAGTGCTCGAGAGAAGATGGGCTGCTACATGAGCACTAAAAACCGATCAGTGAATCCCGTCAAAAAGTGGACAACTCAGTGAGACCGAGAAGAATGCACCGTGGGGATCATAGAACATCCGATTATATTACACTACCATTGTACATTGTTTGACAGAGTAAGGGTATAACTATGTACAAGTTCAGCCCAGATATTCAACGTAATATATATATATTAAATTGAAATACAATTATTTAAAAAAAAAATAAAACTCATTTATTTTAATAATGAGATAAAAACGATGAAAAATATGTTTTACGAAGAAAAACGAAACAGACAGCTAGAGACATTGGTTCAAGAAGATACAGTAAAAATATAACACAATTTCTAGTTATGTAATGATTTACTTTGTCATTGACAGTAGTAACACACGTTGAAATGAACGTGCAATTGATGTTTTTTACTATTATGCTACATATTATCAAAGCCCGGGAGCCACTTTACAATAAAAGGTTAACAATACTGTCAGATGACGATGATCGCATCCAAGATCGCACAGGTAATAATGGGTGGAGTTGGCAAAATGTTATTTAAGAAGAAGTGATTATCCAAGAAAACAGGTTAAAAACTATTGTTCACATTAGACTTGAAGGCGACTATGCTCTAGTTTGTAGAAAAGCTGACTCGTGGTATTTTGTTCTTCAAACGAGATGGTCTATAAAAGAAACTATGTCCATGGAAAAAGAAAACAGAAGAGCTATTTGCTCAGGTTTCAGCTGGATGAGTCCTTGCTGTGAATGTATGGCAGAGAGTATTAGGGATTGAAACATACCCCATATGTACACTCGTTGGAAATAGAAATTAGTTTTTAACAAGCGAATCAGTATTAAAAGAGAATAACATCATTAATGTTATATGATGTGGATTCTATGAAAAACAACACTACAACGTAGACGGTCTTTATATGACTTGAAGTAGTATAGTTTCAAAATTTCAGAAAAATACTTTTTCAGGATTTACTATTTCTAAACATAACATTCTTTCATAAAACAGTTTGTTATAGTGAACCATCAACAGCAAAATCCAATGAGTTGAGATATGAAGATATGTTTACCATTCGTATAATCTAATGGTTGTTTCGTGTAGGATATGTTTTTATTTGAAAGTTCTTTCGCGTTTACGTGTTTGTTACTGTTGTGGGGTACAAATCCTCCCCTATTGAAGAACTAATGGAAGCAACCATCTATAATAAATACCATGGTTGCAAAGACTCAAACAAAGGACATTCCTATTCATGTTTTACCGCATGGTAGGAATCCGGTCATCTCCTACCACATTTAGTGGCGTTACTGTATTGCTATGAATAAATACATTGTATATTATAACCTGTCACAATTTGTGGTTGTTATCTTTGTGACCCCTAGCACGGGTCTACAACAGTTACCATTTTTTTTCAGAAGGGATAGCGATATGTTTACTCTGAAGTTGATCTATTTAATTTTGTGTATTCTCAGACTTTTCTTACTCAATGATGTACATCTTGAAATTTGATCGTCATCATTATCAGTATCAGCATCAGCATCATTTTGTTCGTTGTAACATCTGCTTTACATGCTGACATATGTTGGACGGCTTTCATAAATTAACTTCCATACTAACCTATTACTGTCGACAATGTATTCATTACTCTTTCAAACATATATTTCAGTATTAGTTCTTTCGATATTTTCTTTGTTCTTCCACTGCCAACTGACTCTGCTACTTCAACTGTTCTACATCTACTAATTTAAGCATCCAGCCTCTTAATATCACCAAACCACTAATGTCTCCTGCTTTGAATACATCTTCTTATACTGCCCAATTGTAATATTTCCTCTGAAGTGATCAGATATAAGCTTCTCTTTAATACTTATATTACACGATAATTGTATCATGCTCATATCATTTTCTTCCATTCAATACTAATCGCAGACATTAACTGGCCAAGTTTCTTCTCGATACAACATCACACTGCGATCGCATGCCTGTTAGACCCTTCCCCTATCGACAGGGATAACGACATAATTCCCTAAAACTGATTTGATTTACACCTGACTTTTGTTATGCCACCAGCATCAGCTTATCCCTGTGATCCAATTGTATCAGAAACGCAAAACATCAGAATACCTTAATAGCATTGTCATTTAAATATACTTTACTCACATATAAGTTGTCATCCGTCTGTATTGCCGTACGCATCTTAGATATGAATAGAGAAATAAGCACCAACCTCAGTACGGGTATCTGATGTAGCTGCGATTTTGCATTAACGCTCTCCGTAAATGTGATGCTAATTTTAAACCGACCTTGATCACTTTTGTAGATTATTTGAACAACTTTAAACAAGTGCCGCTAATTTATTCAAACTGCACTCTGTAAAAAGCATTGTCCAAATGTACAAGAGCAAACGACAGTTTCTTCATTTTGCCAAGATACTTCACTTGCATTTGTTTCGGGATATATAAGCATCAACAGTAAATGATATGTCTAATTAACTTCTAAAGCATTCACTCAAGAACTTACAGGACTAGGGCCATGACATTTTACTATCCAGGACTTTTTTTTACCATTTTAACAGTTTACAACTGTGCAAAGATCAAAACCTTTCGGAACAACCCCGTTATTTTATAGTTTGATTTGTTAAGTCTGTGATCACTTCAATGACTGTTACACCTTTAGTATTAAGTATCTTTAAATAAAACCGTAAAGTACTGCGCCCTACTCTTATTCGTCTTACTCACATTTTCCCATAACATTCAATTTTTATTGCTGATCCATATACTATTTCACAAAATTTGAAATTTCTTTGGTCCTATGCAATTTCAATTTTCAATGATCTATCATGATAATATTTCCATGCAATTCTCTTGAGTTTTTCGTTTGTTGCTAGCACCCAATTGTTATTTAAAATATATTTTTTAGCAATATCCATACTTGTCTTTACCATCTGTTTAGCTATTCTAATACAGTATTACATTTATAGGATATCCATGAAACTAAGTATTTTAGAATCCAAATGGGCTTATAGATAGCTCTCGTGCTTTTTTATTCGGATCAAAATACATATCCCTATTGACTAAACCTTTTCTTCCTTCACCCCAGCATTTCTACTTTTTGTTGATAAATATCTAGCTTTCTCTACAACTACCATTTAACTCTATGTTTTTACGTCCTCTTACATCTATCTAAAAGTCTTGTATGATACCTACAACAGTGTGTCCTTCAACTTATTCCACTCCCTTTCCAAATAACAAGGAGTGTATCTCGTAACTAAATATTTATACACTCCTGGGCGACAATAATATGTGTTCCTTATTTTTTTATTATTTTGTAAATATTGTTTTTTTAAAGTAATTTTATGGATATCAGATTTTTTTCTTATATCAGTGTTAAAACTGCTAAATTACTTTTAATAGTTTACATGAAATATTACCTAATACAAAAAATCAGCATTTTGATTAAATTATGAAAATCAGAATTGTCAAGATAAAAAATATAGGCTTGGAGTATAAACACATGTTTCAAAGTAAAAAGTTGTTACTGTCTTTACCACAGTTGAAAAATGTGTAAGAAATATAAACACACATATAATGTGGAAAGGAGGACAGGCTCCGGCTGGCCCAAATGATAAATAAAAAAAATACAAGGCTTAAGATGACCGCTGTAAGTTACAGGACATGTTTCCAAATAATTAAAATTCATGTATCTTTCTTGAAAGACAATAGCTATGAGATTTAGTAAAAATACTATATCATCAAGACAATTCGCAAAAGCCTTTGTTATCACCAGAAATTATCTTTGACAGGAAATACATTGTTACTGGATACGGCCCCTTCTATTTGGAAGCGTTTCAGAAAGTCATTTGGCCCGATAAGTCTAGGTTTTCTCTTGTGAATGATGCTCAAGAACAGTGTCCTCAGAATTAACGTGACAGCTTTAGGGTTACTTGTCTTCAAACTACAGGTAAACATAGTATGGGGAAATTATCGTGTTGAGTGTATTTTCATCGCTTATATTATCTGTGATCAGCGCACTAACACTAAAACATATATCTATATTAAAGAAAGATACCTTCCTAAAGTTACAAATGTGTTTCCTTTTTGTTTCCAAGAAATATCTTGTTTCTAAACAATGCCCGAACTCGCGTTAAAGATTTAACAATAAGGTTGTTGAATAATAATTCCTCTCAGGCACTGGTCAGTACGATATCTTATCTTAACCCCTTCAAGAACTTGCAGAGCACATATAAAAGAAAATTGACCAGTAGTAATTCTCAAAAGAAAAAAAGTCGGTATGAGGGTCAGACTGCTTTTCTGGGTGAGCTCAGTTCTGATTGAGTTGGCCCAATAGCACCACTCTCAATAACGTATAGTGGCACACGTGATTTTTCTGTTAGAATGAAGCCGATCAACAAAGTTCTACCATGTTGATTCATATACTCGGTGCAGTGCATATGTTTATAATATATGTTAATTTCCTATTAATGCGGCTCTATCAAGTGATGCAATGGGTGTATATTTTAAATTATAGTTATAATATATTAGACGGCAAAGGCGTAAACCTTTCTTGTATTATTCAAAGAAATCAACACAGGTCATAAACCGTCTTTATATAAATTAGAATGGTGTCCATTGCATTCATCATGATTGATTTGTGCGTAATATTTTCATCATTCAACAAACAATCTATTCATCAAATAAATGGGTATCTCCGAGTGGCGTTTTGTCTTGATATACAGTTACTGATTAGCAAATCACATCAAATTTCTATTAGAATGACTATTATCATTGTTAACTTCTTTTTAAATAAACAATTTAAATCATGTAATATTATGTTAATGAAATAATCTACTAAAGAAACGGACTTTATGTTTAGAGTATTTACTTATATGTTAATTTTTGAAGTATGTTTTTTATCAATTCTAAACGATGGAATATAAATACGATTAAAAAGTGAAATGCACATCACATGGACGTATTATATATGAACATTTATATGAAAAACTAGGGGGTATTATTAATTTCTCTAAACATTTTTCATGAAAATATATAAGACATACATGAATATTAGATGCATTAATTATTTTTCTTGTCTGATATATGAAATTGTTATGCCCTAGTAAACACAAACAATTGTTTGCAAATAAATGTGTTTAAGGGATATATGGTATGTTGAACCCTGATTAACTAAGGTTTTACCTAATGTAAAATAAAGAGCTCTGGTCGTGCACTATAGAGCTGCAACACAAACCTTTGCAATAACTCAAAACATTATATATATATATATATATATATATATATATATATATATATATATATATATGTATATATATATGTACATATATATATATATATATATATATATATATATATATATATATATATATATATGTTTCTAATATATATTTTCCCATATAGTTTGCTGCAATCCATGAGAAAGGTTAGTCTTAAAATCGCTTCATCTGGGGATTTTGCGTTGAACATGCTTTTTAAATTTTAAACAAGATATATTTCAGCTGAAACCCATTTCAAATACGAGTATCAAAATCTAACAAACAATATATATATATATATATATATATATATATATATATATATAGATATATATATATATATAGATATATATATATATATATATATATATATATATAACATACACGTGATAGACAGATTAAATGAGAGTGCCAACTAGTTCGACGAATCTTCAATTTTGCGCGTTTATCTGTGAAAATAACTATTCGTCGCAAAGCTTGGCAAACCGATTCATAGACATATGTTTTTATGGGAATATTTTTGCGCATCTAAACGATTTTCTAGAAGGAAACACTTTTGTACAAGACCAAAGTGTTGGCTTAAGCCTTTGTTGAATCACATTCATATATACCCATGTCCTTAATCTCTTCTGGACAATCTCCTATCCATACTCCTTAGTGTCTGCTTCATATCAATGAAATGCCAATAAAACAATCTGTGTATTAAAGTTAGTATTTTATTATTTATGATATTTATATCATTATTACATATGTTTCTTCATCCTTCTCTGTTATTAAATAAGTTTCTTAGAGGTCTTAGTAGGGCCAACCGTGTAAACCGCAATTTTGATTATTGTTAATATGTATTATCTTTTACACGGTGTGTGCGTGAATGTTTCCAGTACTGTTTAATGGGATTTACATTTTAATTGCAACTATTTTTATTAATACATACTTTTAACTGATATCATAAGCTAATAATTTTAAAATAATTTAAAATTATCGAAGTAAGAAATACGATTAAGAAAACATATTTTGTCATATTACATGTTGAGAATACAGCTTATATATTTGTTGTTTTAGTCTTTTCATATCGATCGTAGTGTAATGGTTACCGACGAGACTTGTGAACTCGGCGTAGTCTGTTCGAGTTCCGTTGAGATTATTGCTTCACATTCCATGATATAAGTGAAAAAGGTATGAATTCACCCGTTTTTCCTCAAGTCATGAATTTTATAATTGGGTATTTAAAACAGCAATATATTCGTGATAAGCAACGTATCCTGTCAGAATAAATATGCACTATATGTGCTCGGTTCGAGGAGAGAATTATTGGATAATGAGACGAATGGTATGTTTTGTTCCAATTCCGAATATCCCTTGTTTAAGGATGTGACGCCCACATAAGAAAAAAACACATCTCAAGTCAAACATTTCTCACTGGATTAGACAAGTAAATATAGAGAAGATTTAAAAAACAAGTCTAGGAGAGAGAATTTATAAAGCAACTTGTCTAACAGACTGATAAATTACTAAATAACATTAGCACACACACCCGCAATAATTAATGACGGGTAGTATAGGTAATTGTCCATATAGAAGATGAGACGAATTTCTGCGAAGTAGGCGAGATTACCCTGTGGCTTTCTCGTGCGAGTGATTAATTTCTGCAGAGCACTAATATGTAGATGACGTTCATGTCAAAAGAATATATTGTATTTTTGAGTACCGCCCGCGGGAATTCCATGATGAATAATAGAAAATAAATGTTACAGTCATTATTTTTTTTACTTATATTTGTGTATTACATTTGATTATATAGAACAATTATAACACATATCCACTTGTAAATTAGCTATTATTAACTCTTCTGTCTATAGGCAAACCATCCGCCAGGAGTTTCACCATTCTTCAACTTTTTTTCTATATCAACGTATATGTAGGTAGCCTCGTATGAAAGGGCGATGGGCAGCCGTTGATTGGTGACAAACGTGAATAAGTAATTGCAAGTAATATATTATAAGTAATCCATTCATAACATAGAGGATATCTTCTGTGTGCGTGTGTGTTTGTGTCTGTCTGTCCAGCAGTCACAATTTTAACAAAATATGTTACCTTTTTTTTTATAAATGGAAAATATTTAATTAATACTAAATATTACATCCCCAACAGATAAAGCGGGTGCCATGACGAGAAATCGAAACAGAAACTTTCACATCTTCAGTCTGATATTCTACGAACTGAGATATTCAGATTTTGTTATGAATAGATCCTAAAAGATTACCTTATCGAAATAATTATAGCTTTGAGATTACGTCATAGATGTATAATTTACGTCATGTTTTCAACCATCAACTCAAACATAAGCGATCATAACAATCAATAAACAAATGAATGGTTAAACATCATCAATATCATTATTAGTTCTTTTAATAGTCCACAAACAATTTATGTTGTGTTAACTACGTATGGCGTTAAGAACTATATAATATATAACAAATAATAGAATTTAAGCCTATATATATATATATATATATATATATATATACTAGAAAATTGTCAAGGTCCGGAGTGTATAGTCTATTATATGAAGAAAAGTCATAGTATATGTTTTCTCTCAGTCTGTCTGTATGCATGTATGTATGTATGTATGTCTGTGTGGCCGGTAATATTCAGAAAACTACATTAGGCATACGTACAAGCTTACATTGTCGATTTTTATTTGAACACAAGTACGTTATATAAATGTCTACTTAAAATATTCATACCTAAACGATTGACAGAGACGAGATTCGTGCTGGGGCGGCCAGACATAAAGAGAAAAAAGACATATCCTAATTTTAAACAGAACATTTTATTTAAGTCAAATTCACAATGGCAAGGAAGAGGGAGAGAGAAATAAAGATTCAAAAAGAAAGAGAGTAAAGGAGAAAGAGAGTTTGATAGTAATAGAGTGAGTGAAATGTGAGTGGGAGAGATAAGAATATTTTTGTACTTTACGTCACATTCATTACCGTTAGTGGAAATGGAGACATATATATATATATATATTGATAAAGTGTAAAAGGGAGTGACAGAAAGAAGGAAAGAGAATGAGATGAGTTAAAATGGGATGGATTGCGAGACAAAGAAGAGTATTTCTAATTGTCATCAACTTCGAAACTAATAAATGGATGTCCTTCTTTTTTTTTCAAAGTTAAACTAATAGTGTGTGGTGTATTCTTTTATGCCGGGCGTACATAGAAGGGAAATGTCATAAACTTATTGTAAGAAGCAATCAATAGGGAGAGTCCTATTCAAGACTTTATATTACTGATAGAGAACAGTGTTACACACATCTTGTTTCAACAATTCTTTTTCTTTTAAACCTCTCAGAACAACGCCGCGTATCTTTATTAGTTTTGGTATACACATGTTACCGTAATAAAATAGTTTGTTGCATTGCTTTCATTAGCTCATCAGATTGTCGGTGACGCCATTAGTTAAGAAAAGCAGCGTTATTTTACGATCTAGTCTTGCTTCTTTTTAGACGTGTATTCATATTCGTTATTTGTAGTCGCAGGTTAATGAAAGTCAAATAAATACAACGAATAAAGGCAGGGGGAAGTTGGTTGTTAGTTGTCGATGGCGAGCCGCGTCTGAATTAATGACCAAGTTTTATGTCATTCCAAGAAAGCAACAGTACTTGTCTGATTGAAGTAGTTTCTTTAATGTCGGGGAAAGAAGAAAACATGCGAGACGAATACAAAATCAATAAAATTCTATCGGAATAATTCTTTGCACTTGTCCATTCTCACAGGAGAATGACACATCTAGATCAAGGAAAACTCAGCGTGAAGTTAAATATCATCATCGTTTTTAGTTAAGTCTTGCTACAGTTTCTTTCGACTACGCTAATTGCTGATTTCTTAATAAAGCAACTCCTATTTTCAGGTTGTCTTGTTTATTGCCAAATACATATGAAAGTATGTGATTGGCAACTTGCATTCACAGAAATTAAAGCGAATTCGCATTCTTGTCAAACTGACGTTTGGAGAATGTTTTTGAAAAGAAACTATCTCACTTCTCCATTTGATATTATGCCGAGAAGTTCCATGTCAACCCAACTTACGTCAAATAGCATAAACTTAGAAAATGGTTTCATTTAGGATGTGTTTTTTTATTAATTAATAAACTGTACACATTTTATTAGGCTCAGTAAAATGTATTATTACTTGAACTCTACTTGCTTATATAATATGTAGGTATGAATAAAAAGGGTTTTGACATTAGTTTAACCTGTCAAGTTATACAAGATAGGATAGCTAACACTTCTAGTGTGTAATTCACAACTCCATTAGACTAGAAGAATGAAACGTAATATTTAACAAATCACTTTATAAGTTACCAGCCTATCCGAATAAAGTAAACACGGTGTTGATTAAAAAAACTTCAGATGTGCTATTTCACCTGTTTTCCGTCAGTGAATTTTCTGCATTGAAGCGAATTCTAAAAAGACATAAAGAAGTTAAAATCAGTACTGCAGGAGGAAGGGAAAATATAGTGGATGGGGTAGAATAGATCAGCTAAGTTGCAAATTATTTTGCTTCATCAAATTTGCAGCGTTTGGTCTTGCGTTATCATGTAGGAGGACCACCATTTTCTTATTGACAAGTGCTGGGAGTTTTTTTTTATCAGAGGTTCGTCTACACGATGCAATTCCTCAACCTACGAGTTTGCATTTAGTTTGCCTCCTAAAAACTCATAATTAATAATAACACGATTATCAAACTAGACGCACATAAACATCTTACTCTCATGTGTCAGGGTTGGTTGTGAAGAATTACTTTAATCGACCCATACATTTAACGTTTAATATTGTCATAGGAAACACATTTTCATCACCTATTAGGACACAATCAAAAAGGGGGTATTTATTTATCTGGAAAAATGACTTCTTTCGATAGAAAAACGATATGTTTGATTTTTCGCACTTAAAGAATGAGATACGCAGACTCATTGTCTCCTAACCTTATGTATCTTTTCTAAGTGGCGACATATGGTAAGCTGTGAAGTATTAAGTTCTGACAATTCACGAGCGCTTAGACTAGGATCATTCTCTACTAACCTGTACAAAACACCATTATCGATGTGCGATGAGCACTCAGGCCTAAGCTTATCTGCCGAGCTCAAATCCGCGGAATGTAACGATGACTTACATGTTTAGCTTATATTACAGTTCGCCCATATATGCTGCCTATTTGTTTCATTGTTTCTGCAACACTATTTTATTGTTTTAACTCCATAAACATCACATGTCGAATATGCAGCTTTATCCGTTCAATATAGAGGATCACAATTTAATAAGGTTGCTGTATTACAAGATATAAGACACTTCTAAATAAGTAAAAGATACTTTTTATTAAAATTCAGACTAGGAAACTAAATGTTTAAGTTTATTTACATGACCAAATAACTCTTCTAAATTGTATCAACAAAAGCGG
Source organism: Sepiola atlantica (assembly GCA_963556195.1). Taxonomy (NCBI): domain Eukaryota; kingdom Metazoa; phylum Mollusca; class Cephalopoda; order Sepiida; family Sepiolidae; genus Sepiola; species Sepiola atlantica. Next base: position 66,573,712 of record OY744527.1, on the reverse strand, counting down.
AAATTATTTATTAACCAAGGTAATATATATATATATATATATATATATATATATATATATATACTATAGATTGATTCTAATGATAAAAGGAACAATCAACCAATACTTTTAATATGTTCTTTAATTCTCTCAGTCTTCATACTTAGTTTAACGACAATTGTTGTTTTGTTCTGCTGTTCCAATATTTCTCTTTATCTTACAGAAAAACAAGATTCTCTTCATATGTTTATATTGCATTTTTCAGTATTTATTGATTGTTCCTTTTACTAGTAGAATGCATCTGAGATATCTATATATGGTCTAAAGCTTGTAATGCAAATGCATTGAGTTTGCAATTTGGAACATTTGAGAATATTATGCAAAAATTGTTTTTAGAACCCACAAATATCTCTCCAGCTAACTATTTCTCTCTCTCTCTCTCTCTTTATATGTATATATATATATATATATATATATATATATATATATATATATGAATATATATATATATATATATATATATATATATCACCTTTAACTAATAGTGAACATTATTGGGAATACACATTATCCAGTTCTCCAGTCAGCATATATACGCGGTTTATATCAGCGCCTAGTATTACAAAATGGTTAACCATCTTTTACTCGCCAGACACATCGTCACTTAACTATCGGTGATGTAACGGTGATTGGTGTCTCTGCGTGATCATGACGTGGCTATGGTATTTGCAGGTAAGTACGCACAAATAACTCATATGGGATTTGAACTTCTCATTTCTATAATTCGTGACAGTATCGATCACACAAATGCGTGTGTGCGTGTGTGTGTGTTTAGATAACATTTCACGTGGGTACAATGTAAAGAGTTTGAGAGGCTGGCAACAGATTATATATATATATATATATATATATATATATATATATATATATATAGTCTACCAACACATGTAAGCGGACAAATGGGTGATTTGTAATATATATATATATATATATATATATATATATATATATATATATATATATATATATATATATATATATGTATGTATATATATATATATATATATATATATATATGTATGTATATATATATATATATATATATATATATATATGTATGTATATATATATATATATATATATATATATATATGTATGTATATATATATATATATATATATATATGTATGTATATATATATATATATATATATATATATATATATATATATATATATATATATATATATATATATATATCCAGTCTGCCAACACATGTAAGCGGACCAAGGCGTGATTAGAAATCGACCTCTACTCCGGTAGTCGACGATTCTTATTGTTAGATCATCCGCACGAGCAAGTGAATTCGGAATGTTAATATAGACCCTGTCAGATACGAAGAGTGCTCTATACACTTTTACGAATAGTTTTTCATTATCTCTAATGGTAGCTAGCGGTTACACTTACCATAAGAGAAAGAACATAGGCATATATAGTGATTCATAGACCGATTGTTTTGCTGTCTCCAACCTTTTCAATGTGACACTCTAAACCGCTATCAAGAGTCGACTGTTTTTCTAGTCGGTGATTACAACATCTAAGCTATCAGAACAATCCGCAGGGAAATTAAATTTCCATGACTTCATAAACACTATCAGTCAATACACAGTGCTCTATTCGTGTCTACTCAGACCTTTAAATAATCACTGAAAACGTGTGCGTAAATGTATACGTGTTTGCGAATTAGTGTGTTAGTGACGAAGCAATGCATGTATTTTAAACTATAGTATTAGACTGATTATGTTTCCTGAAGTGAGGGCAAGTATGCTACAGTTGCCTTGACTAATTATTTTTGCACCCTCCTTCCCCCCTGCTCACGTTTTAGACTAGGTCCGATGCATCACGAGGTTGACACGACTGTAGATTATACAGCGAGGTCGACACGACCGTAGACGATGTAATACTATTGTCCGGTCTATTGTTGGCAGCGACAGATATTACCAAATGTGTCTGGGTACGTGTGTTTTTATTTGTCGGCAGTTTGTTTGGTTTCTCTTATTTATGACTTATCAACAATTTTTGTGTAAATTATTTCCAGATAAAACGTAGTCACCATTGATAACAATGGAGTGCTAGCGGTGCGGTAAACAGGATGCATTGTATGTGGTCTATCCGCAAGAGAAAGTTTATAAAAATGTTTTACTGACAAGCCAATGTTCACCCCACTTCCAACTCCACCTCTTTTTCTCTGAATATCACTTTGTAGTCTGAAGGACTCAAATAGTACAGTCATTATACTAATCAACTGATCACATATGCAAATTGCCATCTATGTTTAGAGTCTCCGAACCATCAATCTGCAAAGTGGAGATAACTCAGATTACAATTAAACCTCACCAGCTATGCAAATTGACTACAACTCACAGTCATCTATGTTTATAGACGTCAAAAAGCTAATCTTCCAAGTTGCGATAGCTCAATTGACGACTAAACCACACGCCCTATTATCTTCAAGATACATATTTGATTTCATATTCCGCCATCAACGACGGCCGTCTTCGTCGCTTTTCGACTTTTGTACAACGTCTTCTTGGGGGTCTTCGACAACCGTTTCATCTGATGATAAGGAAACTCTCCGTATATCTAATACGGGACAAGGCACTCCTTTAACTTACACGTTGTGTTTAGATAATACATCGATTACAGTTCCTCTTCCGCAGACGGTTTTAAATCTGACATTTAGCCGTTTCACCCACACCTCCTCACTTGCGTCTGTCTTGTTTTTCTGTGATGGAAGCAATGTGATGGTTACCTTTAATTCAGATGTTTTGATCAAGTCTCCAGATGTCCCATGTCGACACTTAATAAGCATATGAGTTGCTCTTTTGGTCCAGATACAGTTATCCCCGACGCTTCTGACTGGATCCTCTTTGACACTGTTGTTGAGTCTGTTCTAATGGGCACTGCTCGTAACCCCCATTTCCAAGCCAGGTTGATGCAATTTATCGTGCCTTATGGCTACGCAACATTGTATCATGTTTCACACCTCTTGGCCATTTACATCCTTCCATAGGTCCGTACTGGTCTGCCCTTTAAGAAAGTTGCATGTAGTCCGCACTCAACCGACTATGGGGTAATGACACACCAACTTTCCGCATACCGAGAAACGTTATCGCTTGGTAAAGCCGTCTGTGACTTCAAGGATTTCGTTTTATCTTCCAAGCATGAATGTTCTTGCCTTATTCCGCGATGACTTCAATCCAAGAGCCATCCTGTTTTCTAATGACTCCGCTCGTTTAGCTGTCGGTTCATATGTTTTGACATTGTATCTCACCGTTTCCGGAGGTGGTACTTTTCACTGCATCGTCTTTTGAGAACACAGTTTTAAGTACTACCATAATAATTTTCGGTGCAGTATTCAGTCCAAATCCTAGTCTGGTCAAACAATAAATCTGACTTTAATATTCGACCAATTGATACCACCACAGTTTCTTGCCTACATGGATTTTAAAGTAGGCCTATTTTAAGTTCACGATCTTGGTTGCTCGCTTTTATTTACTCCACTCCCCCATGATTTCTTAACATTCGTCGATTCGATCTTTAGTCTAACAGGTCACCTACTTGTTAAACTCCCGGAAGTCCAATACTGGGCTTACTTCTCTTTGATAGGCTAAACGACTGCCATAAGAAGCAGAATTTTTTCATCTTTCACTGACCATGGAATAAAAATTACTTAGTCGATCTACCTCAAAACTTCCTTGTTGAATTGCGGTCTTATCTCTTCTTTCAGCGTGCTTTCGTAGCTAACCCGATTAATCAGCACAGGCGGTCTCGCGGTCTATTGCAACGCTATTGTCCAGTTGTCAACATCAAAATAGGCTCAGATATCTGTATCTTCAATCTGGCATAGTCTGCGTTTTTTTCGGTTAGATGGCATTATTAGTGTTCGCGCTTCTTGCCATATTAGTTGCATACTGCTTGCCTAACTTCACCTCGCCCATAGCAATTGAAACTCCTCCTAGTCGGTTGATAACATCCAAACCCAGTTTCACATCAAATCCCGCAACGAGCGTATCCAGCACAATTATTCCGAGTCGTAGCAGTATATTTCTTATTATAATGTGTGCATCCGTCTCTCCACAACACTTTACCTCTCTGCTATATCCTGCTCTAATATTTATGGCTCTATTCATAAAGTTGGCGACATTTGTCGTGACTAGCGTAGTTGTACAGCCGATATCAACAAAGGGTTTCAGCCCTTTTCCCGTTGATAATAACCATTATTAATGGCAGTAAACTCTCCGTACCTTTTCAGAATTAAAGGAGCGACTACTGGCGTGATAGCACTTTTTTATTCGTTTCTCTGAAGTACATGGTATTTTTTACTAATGCGCCCAACCTCGCTACACCGGAAACAGATAACACCCGGCCTTGGTTCACTACAGTCTATCATCAAGTGAGGTTCCTGACATCTAAAGGATTTACAATAAATGTACGTCTCTTCACTACCTGCTCTTCTTCGCCAGGCTTGTTTTCAGTTGCAATTGCCACTAGTCCACAAACATTTTTCACCAGCACCCTGGCATGCTTAAACATTTGTTCGACCTCCATGGTGTCAATCTCAGTCATTCGTTTCAATTCCATCGAGATGCGGTCAGAAAAAACACTCACTCTTCTAAAGGTTTCGCCTCGTGTATCCGGTCAACCCTTCTAGTCACGTATTGCTGCTGCATATATGTTCATCGATTCCCTAACCTATGTAATACTTTTAGCCTGTTATTGGCTTCAAAAGCAGCTTCCGAAATTGTTGTCGTCACTGCTCTCTCAATACTCCGGGCATCTGCCTGGTTAGCCTCTTACATTTACAATTATACTGCTAGCGCATTCACCTTCAAATACATTGGGACTAATGTCGCTACGTCATCAATCTTTTGGAGCTTTGCTACCAGCTTCAGCTTAATAAGGCACACCACCATAGAATGTCACTGCTTAATTAAACTCGTTCGCCTATTTTTGCTGAAATAGCTTCTGGTCTATCCGTAAGATAATGTGTATGGCATAAAAGGGTTCAACTACAATCCAATGTTCAATCGACTTCCAACTCAACATATTTATCTTTGCACTTCACTCTGTAGTCTGAAGAACTGAACTCATTAATCCGAAGAGTACAGTTCTTATACTAATCAACCTAGCATGTATGCAAATTGCCTACCAAGCAGAGCCAATCTGCAAACGGGAGATAACTCAATTAAAAACTAGAACCCACAATATATGCAAATTGACTACCAATCAGAGCCATCTATGTTCATATACTCCAAACAGCCAATCTGCAAATGAGAGATAACTCAATTGACGACTAAACCACAAGTTGTCTGAAATTGTTCCGACATACCAACAATTCTCGGATCACTTATTGCCAAGTAATACGTTGTTACTATTGATAACAATGGAGTGCCGGCAATGCGGTAAACAGGATGTATACTATACCCTATATGAGAAAGAAAGTCAGTACTCTATGCATTCTGGTTGGATTTGCTATCGATTTATATAGTTTTTTATTGTATTATTCTTATGCCAACTTTTTACCGATTGTCACAACCGAAACTCAAAACTATATCTAAATGTATATTGAATAAGGTTTATTTAAGACGTTGTTATTTTAATCATAGCTAGTTGAAGTCTTTCTTTATATCGTTAGCAATTGTTACTAAATAACCGGTAATAACACTTTTTTGTGGTATTCGGCAAGCGTCGCGCATTCCGCCTTCCACTGACCGTGAAGATTATGGGAAACACAAATTCACATGCGGTCGCAAGTCAGCATCTATATACCGGTTGATAATTCACTTACGGTAATGTAACGGGTATTGGTGTGCCTACGTGATCATGTCGTGATTATGGTATTTGCATCTAATTACGCAAAATAAATCATATGGGATTCGAGCTACTCATCTCTATAATTCGTGACTGTATCTATGACATAAATTGGTATGTGCGTCTGTGTGTGTCTGGACAACTCTTCACGTTGATACAATGTAAGGGTCTGGAACGCTGGCTACAGGCTTTCTATCTTTTTTGACACTATGCAAAAATCGCGTGAACACGGACATCAGGCATTGACTTCTACAATCTACATTTCATTTAATGGTAGACGAAAACAAGCAATGAATTGTCATTTCGACCCTGGCGTTAAATTCTGATAATCGATAGTCTTTTAGGTGCGTGTGATTGTTCTTCTCTCTCCTGGTTTCGTTATGTATGTATGTAAATCTGGTTGTTTGTCTCTGCTCTCTATTCATCGCACTCACCCTGTTTGTAACAAAATCAGATGTATTTATTTATTATACTCTACTTTCGAAATAATTACTTAAATTAGACATTACATTTATTCCGATAAAACTGTTTCTTTTTCCTTTTATCTCTCGCTCTCTCTTTCGCCTTCCTACATATATATATATATATATATATATATATATATATATATATATATATATATGTGTGTGTGTATATTTATGTGTTCATATATATATATATATATATATATATATAATTATTGAATTTATATAGCTGTATTATTTACAATATTTAAAGATGAGATTGATCAATATTGGTAATAATGCTTACATTGATCAAAGTTTGAATACATGAGTCAAAAGCTCATGCTTGCTAGTAGTATTACGAGTTTTTTGTGCAGACCATCATGTTCTCATACAACATCTCACCGCTATAGACGCTCCCTTTACAGTTGGTCATTACTAACTGTTAAAATGTTAAAGCAAATAAATGAATGCAATGCATAATAACATTGTCGTTTGAAAGTCAAATGTGGAACATATATACATATATATATATACATATATATATATATATATATATATATAATTTGAGTCAGTATACAAATAACTCTGTGTAATTTAACATCTTCAATGGTGTTAACATGCTGCCTAAATACACACATATTGACAAATTTAGACAAATTCTAGTTTACAACACGAAAATAGTATGTTAATAAAAATGATTTTAAAAACATGAAAACCACATGGAGCTATCTTTATTTAAAACCAGCAATTTACAATTAATAACATTATATTCAAAATCATTAACAATGTTTTAAAATTTTAAACGTAAATACACTTTTCTCTGGGACGCTAATTACGTGGTCACGGGATATTAACTATTAAACGCTTTTCTGGAACTGCACGGCTGTGTTGTTGTTTGACGTTTAACAACCTCACATACAATGTTCTCGCTTGTTTTCTGCAATTCTCTTTTTCTCAGAGTTGTTGTCCATTGTTTTTGCTACCTGAAGTTGATTCAACAAATAATCGAAAATACTCGTAATACATTTTTATTAATCTTTATATATTTAAAAATAAAATATCATTAGGAAAATCAAAAAGACATTTTGAACAGATATAAGTAAGCAGGAAAGCCACTGATGTGGGACGCTACCTTTTCTGACTCCTTTTCACCAGCAAGGATTGCGGAATCCTCGGTGAAGCCCGGCACGGCGGCTCTGCTCGCCGAAACAAGGAAGCGCGGAAAATATAGCTCGCTCACTGACTGTTTCGTCTTCCAACCAATTTCAGTGGAAACGTCGGGTGTGCTTGGCCCTGAGACTGTTAAATTTTTTCAGGGCATTGGACGGAGGACTTTAACGTCTAGGCACGAGCCCGTGAGTCAGCTTGGTTGTTCCAACGCATCTCCCTGGCTATCGTTCGTGGCAACGCTATGTCAGTAACGGTGGCGTCACTTCCGTTCTAATCGTCATCTGTTGACTCTCTCATTCTTTCTCTGACAATTGTTTCAAGCCTTATTATTTGTTTTTTTCCTCATCTAACTGCACCACCCTCTCCGTTTTGCTAAATAAATTGTTTTGGACTATTAAAAAAAGTAATCAGTAGAATTATGTTATGTTTTAAAATATTTTCTTAAATGATAAAACACGGAGTAAATACACACAATATGTTTGTGTATATATATATATATATATATATATATATATATATATATATATATATATATATATATATATATATATATGTATATATATATGTGTGTATATATATATATATATATGTGTGTGTGTGTGCTGGAGTGGGTGTTTGCTATCAGTAAACCTTCCGGCGTTACCCGGGATGAGGGGAGTAACATGAGAAACTTTTGATCACAACCTTGAATTCAATTGTTTCAATTTTAAACTTAAAATACAAAATATGTTAACACTTTATTTACCTATCTGGTTTAAATTATAAACAATTATACTTCACAATCTATTGATTATTTTCATTAAGTATGTTAAATATGTTTCCTATCTGAAATTAAAGCCAGCATTGCAAGGTCGGAGAAATATTTTATTGTAAATTACATGATTTTCGGATACAAAGGATTAAGGGGGACGGAACACTAACTAGTCAGTATGAAACTACGATTTTACAGATGCACTGCTGTAGACGTTGAACTCGATACTCTAAATGACTTTTATTTATCTATTGGATAAAATAACGGAAATTATGTAATCATTAAAAAATATCTTCATATTTGGAGGAAAAATTTGGCTGTAATTACAGCTTGAATTCTACCTAGTATGCTTTCGTACAAAGTTTGAATTGCTTACAAATGAGTGTTTGCAAATTGTATGTTCTTGCTGTGATCATTGTGTAGACTATCGACTGTTTACTGTTATTTCTCTAATATACTATTACTATATTATTGAAATCTAAAGACTGTTCTTGCCAGATAGAATGTTCGTCTGCACTATAATATTCTACTTGCCTCTAATAACAACTGTATCTGTACACATTGGCACCTTATGATAATTACGTGCCCATCTTGAAACATTTGGCACCAATCATATGGATGTTATCTGATAATATGAACTAATAATTCTGCCATCAATAGAAAGTATTAATTCCTCTAGATAATCACAAATTCTGTGTCTACGTTTTAAAGTTTGACGAGGGCAGTATATGTCAAATTCTTCTTTCGACGATATTTCGATGTATACTCGATCGAGATCAGAAATATGTTAACTAATTAACCGCTAGTCTGCGGCATCACTGTAAATACCTTACAATCTCTAGTGAGTCATGAGTTATATTTTAATATGTAATAAATCAATGAGTTGTCAATACCTGCAGCAATAGCATAATGGGTTTCGTCGTGCAAGATAAACATATCAAAGGTGTTTTATACAGTCTGGCATAATGGATTGGTTTACAAACTTGCTGGCTATGGAGTATCTGGCTATTTATTTTCAACCATCAAATATTTTTTCTGATAGATCTATAAAGTAGATGTTGATGAGTAGAAGCCTGAAGCACAGATCTAAAATGTAGTTGTTGAATTCTGAAGCACTATCAACGCAGACGTGCCTCAATAATCTATTCTAGTCGCAACTCTTTTCCTGATTTTCATCAATGATCCTCTAAAAATATTATTCGCTCACTTGTTTACATTTATGCAGATAAAACAAATGCCAATTGCAGAACTTCGAGATGAATTGATTATCAAGATCTTGCTGAGTATCTCTCTTCCGACTGGAGCACGTGGTACAGTGGCGAATAGTGGCATGTTATTCTTAACACGACTGAAATCGAGCTACTCTTTTCTTTAATACCAAGTGGCAGATACTTCTATTGCCCCAGTTGAAATGAATGGCTCTTTTTTGAAGTGCCTTGTTCGGATAAACTCTTACAACTAACATTTACTCCAGATCATGAACACAAGGCTTATGTTTAATTTGTATCATCGGTTGCTGGGACATATTTTAATGTTTCTACCGCTCCAGAAAGTATCTGACGACTGATGTAGTATTGTACCTACATAAGTGTGAGATAGACCCTAATATCAATTACTGATGTCACATCTTGCGAGGTACCGCTTACCGCATTTTTCGTGCATAAGCAATTAGCAGCGAAAGGTGTTTTTCTTGTAACTAAGTTCTCGAGGTGGTGATTAACTTCTTCTCTGATATTCAGAGCTGTACTTTTGTGATCGATTCTAACAATTTCCGTAAGAGCTTGATCGTCCATATTTTAAAGTGTTGATTTACTTTCGGTGTTTCGTTTAGAAGCGGAAGCTTTTCTATCTTCATCAATTACTGTCATTATTTTAAAGATATTATTTCTTAATACGATAAACATTGAGATCGGTTTTGCTACGTTACGCCCATCATATAAGCATCAGCCATTTAACTTATTTAAAAGTTTAATACATGTGCCATTTTAATAGATGTTAATTACGTTTTGATAAGATAACTGAATGGAAACAGACATCTTAGCAAAATATATCAAGCAACACAAATACTAAGTCAAAAAGAATAAAGAATTATGATTTATTTTTATTTTTAAATAGGATTTCTATTTAAAAATAAAAATAAATAAATATATATATATGTATATATATATATATATATATAAATGTTATATACAGCACAATCACGTTGACACACCGGTTCCCGTTAGATCACCGAAGTTAAGCGACGTCGATTCTGACCAGTACTAAATGGATTAACATTTGTGAATACCAGCTGCTGTATGTGCTCTCTGCTAATATCGGCATTGTTTCCAGTCGTCTTGAACAACTTGCCATTAAAATCAAGAAGTGTCGACTCAGGATAGGTGTTGTTGGGGATTGTGCCACCCTTGCAATTACACTTACATGCGCGGGCAGCCCCTGCCGGGGCACTCATACGTCGAAATCGATCGAAGAGTCCATCATATAAATGTTAACCATGATATAGATATTGAAGCTTAACATCGATTATTTTGCAAAATATTATATTTCCTAAAGAAATTAGCTACTTAAGCTACTTTATGGCTATGTTTTAAAAATAAGGCTATTACAAAATATAAATTAATAAAATAACATAATATTAAATAGTTGACCAATTTACTAAGGTACTGCACAATGTTACAAACCCTCAAATGATAATACCACTAATATATATATATATATATATATATATATATATATATATATTAGTATTTCATGTATTCACATACAGTTTTATAATTTTATAATTTTGTATGTATCAATTTTCAGTATTTACTTCAACAGTGCTCGATACGTACGTAGAGCTAGGTAGTAAGGTATGGAAATATATTTATGGCAATTAAGCTACACAGAGGCTCCCGCGTTTCATCCACGGGGGGATCTTCAGGCATAGATATATATATATTTCAACGGGCAAGCCTTTAAATATTAATTCACTGTCTTTTTGCTAATTTAAACGTATTCCATGATTTTCAGCCCAGGAGTCTTTTTTAATGGCGAATACTTTACACCTCACGTTTTAAATCTACGAACGTACCTTTTATTGGACCTTTTACCCTCTGGATTCTATCTTCGCCGCACCGGAAGATGTGGTTTTGGGAATTTAACTTTGAATCCTCTCTTGTCACTTCTCGTGCCTTTTAACGACCTACCTATCTACATTAACTTTCTCCGCTGGACTTTTTGACACCGGATCTTTTTGCAATCGGACATTTGCTTGCATTCGGGCAGCGTTTTGCCTTGTGTGTTTTCCCTACAATTTTTATTTTACTTTTTCAAATTTAAAATCTTGGCCTTTGCCAACTTATCTATCCCAGCGATTTCCTCTGATGATAAGATTTTGATCTTTGAAAAGCCTGGCTTAAGGAAAAATTTAAATTGAATAAATTGCCTTTTTGCGGAATATACCTTGCTCTGAGCAACTGAATAGCAATACGATTTGACTTTTGTTTTTCTTATTGCTTTTCATCCGTCTACATATCTATCTGCTCTATCCTGGATATTGAGCTGTATACTTTTCACAATAGGTTTTACCTTTCCTAAAAGTTCGCTTTTAGTTCACCACTTGACATTAAGCTCCTACTTAGTTGAGCTTTTCCCTCCTATTTGTGATATGTTCAACAAGGAATTCCACCTGCTTTCTGCAAAAAACATACCCATCCCCTCAAATGAAGCCTATATTTGCAAGCTTATCAAATCTGTGATGAAGTTCATTACCAACGTTAGATGGAAAGCATTCCACCATTATTTGAACCACAAAATTTCCACCCACCAAACTGACACCAGCAATTCCTCACTTCCTACCCATTTTGGATCTACACTACCTATGAACTCTTCTAGGGAACTGAAGAAATTGGAAAAATCAGCTGCTTCCAGGTACGGTCTCAAAACTTCCTCCTTCCCCAAGCAAAATGAACACCTCAATAATTTCGAAAATTACCTATTTGACCTCATTAGTCGTATTAAATTTAAATGGCACAATAAACACCTCAACCCCATCATCAAAAAAATCAACAAATTCACTAACAATATTAGAAAACCCCCAGATATTATTGTCCCAGCAGATAAAACTAAGAATTTTTACAAACTAAAATATAGTCAATACAAATCCTTAATCCACAAGGAATTAAATAAATCTTACAAAAGCACATCCTACGATACCCTGGCGAGTATAAACAATGAGGTAAAATCCATAGAAATCTTAACCCCTGCAATAGCTAGAATTACCTTGAAGGACCATAAAAATAATTTCCAGGGAAACCCCTCCATCAGACTAATCTGCCCTTCTAAATCTGACATTGGCATCGTAAGTAAGAAGATCTTGGATAGAATTATCCCCTCCCCCTTAAAAGAAAAAACCCATCACACTATTTGGCAATCCTCAGATGAGGTTACTACTTGGTTCCTTTACCTCATTGATAAGTCTAAATCTAACTTGAACTTCATAACATTCGACATTAATAATTACTACCAGTCCATTTCCCCTATTGTACTTAACAAAGCATTAATCTTCGCTAAAAATAACTCTAGCATTACAGACATAGAGATTAAACTAATAATATTAGCCAGAAGATCCCTACTAGAATGTGATAATAAGCTTTGGACTAGGAAGGACACCCCCAATAACTTTGACATTACTATGGGGTCGTCGGACTCTGCCCAGGTCACTGACCTGGTAGGTTTGTACTTGATGAGAGAATTGGGGTTAGGTTTTGGGCACTTACAGGGTGGGTTGTATAGGGACGACGCCTTGTTTGTGTCTGGGGAGAGATCGAGACAATATAACAACACTATCAAAAACTTGCATAACTTCTTCAAAAACGTTGGTTTGACCATTACAGTGGAACCTGAGAAAAGAATATCCAACTTTCTGGACTTTACATTAGATCTTAACTCGGGAACTTTCAGCCCATACCATAAACCTAACTTAACCCTCTTCTACGTACATAGCCTACTTAACCACCCTAAATCCATCATAAACGCAATAGTCTCTTCAGTATCTAACAGAATCTCTAAGCTATCTGCGAATAAATATATCTTCGATCAAAATTCATGCTACTACAATAATGCTTTGTCAAACTCAGGCTACAATCACAAAATTAAATATAACTGCAACCCCCCTACTCAAGTTAACAAACCCTCAGGCATTATTACGCACAACATGACGATACACAGAAGTAAAAAGTTTAACGCATCTGCACCCAGGAAAATCAAAACACACGCAAATAAGCCCATAGGAATTAACAATATTGATAATCGGCCAGACCCACAGACGCACAGACAAAGAAAAAAACTTAGAAGAAAGAATAACATTTGGTTCAATCTGCCTTTCAGCGGTAATGTCAAAACCAATATACCTAAGGAATTTTTCCAAATTTAAGACAGATCTTTTAAGCAACCTCACAGATATAGCACTATTCTTAACAAAAATTCTATTAAAATATCTTATTCTACAATGCCCAATATTGAACAAACTATCATAACATCTAACAATAGGAAAATCAAACATATCCAACAACAACCACCCACCGCACCCCTCACCATTTGTAACTGCCGTAAACCCAGATATTGTCCCTTAAACAACGAGTGTGTACAGACGTAATATACGGTTGTACTGTGAAACAATTCCCCCGTTCCACCAATATTGTGAGCAATCACAGTTCCCTCACTCCACCCGGATTCCACATCTCTCCACAATCCCAATCCGTTTCTCCTCAAGACCCCCACATATACAGCCATACTTCTAACCAAGCACCTCTAATAATAGATACTGTCCTTGGGCTAACTGACATTTCCCCCATATCCGCTCCGCCCTACAACGTCAACCAATCTCCCTCGCATAACCTGAATCTCCAAACCCAAATCTCATCTAATACCACTAGCAATTTTAATGCAACTATACCACCACCCTTCAAGATACACATACATATTGGGGTGTCCGCTTTCTCCATTAAGATCCGGATCTCTAACCATATCTACTCCTTTAAAAATAGCAACGATAATAGTACTGGCACTTCACTCTCCAATTTAATTAGAAACCTCAATTTTAAAAATACCCTCTATTCACTTTACTGGTCAATATTTAAAAAGTCCAAATCATATACCCCGCGTGCACCTCACTGCCAACTTTGTACATTGGAAACCTTTATGATAGCTACTGCTACTAAATCTAAAAATATTATTAATTCTAAGAATGAACTTATCTCCAGTTGCAGACATAAACGTAAATTTAAGTATAGCAGCTATAGTAATCCCCAAGACACCCCTCCCCTATTTGATTAACTACCCTCCCTACATCTCGGATTTACCCTCCCTACATCTCGGATAGTTCTAATCCTTTTTGTTGTATAACTCTGCATATATCTCCCTCATTCCTTTAGCTTTCCCTTAACTTAAAACATACCCATGTATTCCGTTAGCTTTACTATCCCCTAATCTTTAGTACCTTTCTCCCACTACCCTCTAAATAATTATACTTAACCTCCTTAATCGTATTACCTATATATGATTTCTATTACTTTTTCCTTTAACTTCCTTTAATACACTCGTCCGCTTCCACACAACACATCCAACCTTCTAATCTTCCCTTTCAACCTGATAACTAACCCACAATATTTGCATTAGACCCTAGCTCTCTTATTTACTTGATGATTCGCCTTATCTGCTTTTAATACCCTTTGCACACTTCGATATCGAACTGCTCACCGTTTTCTCTGTGCATTCTAATTACTGTTTTCCCCCTCTTAAACTTCTAAATAATTCTTTTTTCACTCTTTTAATAGCCTCGATTATTCCCCCTTCGTTCACCTCGCCCCTCGCTCACTTCTCTCAGACCCTGCTCAATCCCGACCCCCGCCCTCATTCTACATCTTTTAACTCCCATAACATTTACTCTTAACTGCCATCTCAATTGCACACTCTGATTTTAATAATTGTCACTATTTTAACCAAAGTATGTCTAAAATTCTCTCTGCCACCATTAACCTATTTGATAATTTTCTTAATTAACTTCTATATATCTTATTCTGAATTTAAAAAAAAATGTTTTTAATTTTTTATTCAAAGTTTAATTTTCCTACATCTAAAAAGCACTAGCGTCCCGTAACAACATATTTTATTTCAACCCAAATCTTTAACCACTTTGGGGATTTCCATTTCGAGTATTTACTCGAGGTCAAATTACCTTTTCCTTATTCTAAGACTCACTCCCGGATTCCAATTTTATCGACTATTCCCTCATGTATTTCTTTATCGCTCAATCCATGATTTTCCTTGCGAGCCTAAGACTAATTTTATTATTATTATTTTTTTTTCATTTAATTATTTTTATTTCTATTTTATTTTTTATTTTTAGTTTTACTATTTATTTTTTTATTTCTACCCTTCAAATATATTTTGCCTCCATGTTAATAAGTGAGGTCATCTGATTAAACACCTAACCCCATACCCCTGTTCATATCCCCCCGACACATTCTGGTATTTTAATTCTCCCTCTCCGCACTCATTGACTTGCCCCCACACCCTTCTATCTCATTTCTAGTTGAACCTACTTTGCGCTAACGTCCACTTTCAACTTTAAGCGACCTACCCCCACATTCACACTCCTGGTTTTAAATCGCACTTATTCATCGCACCCGCACCCTTCTCCTCCTTCACCCCCCCCTACACTTTCCTTTCCTGCCTAGTGGTCGCATATGAGTTTTTGCCATTCTTCAGACTAGTCTTGTTTTTCAACGGGCAATACTTTAAATATTAATTCCGTCTTTTTGCCAATTTAAATCTATTGCATGATTTTCAGCCCAGGAAGTCTTTTTAAATGGCGAATACTTTCCACCTCACGTTTTCCTGAGCCTTGTTACATCCACGAACACATGAATATCAACATTAAAATGCAGCATCGTACATGACATAATGTCAGTAATAATTCCCAATATTAACACATAATTTATATTACTAATTAATCATACATACTTAAATAGATATTTTATAAACATTTTGAAAGAAAAACAAAAAAAATGCAGTATTCGTATGAATAATTGTATGCATATACACAATCTTATGTGTTGTATTTGTATCAATAACAAAACCTGTTTTCTTACACAAGAAACTTCTGTAACTGTATTTTTCAACTAAAAAATATTTTACATGAGATGAATGTTGAATGTGGCGAGATGTGTTTCCATATATTTTACTTCTACAGATGTTTCTTCCCAAACACCAAGTTTTCATAATTGTATTCACTTGAGAACAAAACAGATGCAGTCTTGTTTACAAACAAAAATACTAATTCGAGTTATCTGCTGCTAGTTCTCACGTGTGTAATATAAAATTAGTTATCTCCCCTACTATTATACAGAGTGGAAGCGTTATGCATCTATATAATAGAACAGTGCGATAACATATCGTTTTGTATTAGTTGTATTATTTGGACAACTGTTTTCATCTTGGGTGTTATTCTAACAATGTTTCGACCGAGAAAACCTTGTCCCATTTAAATGTGTGTCTTATACAACTCTGGAATATGTATGTCGAACTCGGGAATCGGTACGGAATTTGGAACTTAACCCTGTATTCGATCCAAACGGTGTGATAATAACATTCAAGATAAAGACTAGTAAGGATAATCTAAAAATATAAAATTATAAATCCTCACCGAAACATAACGTATCGTCTATATTTTAAAATACACATCACAGCAAAACAGTTTTATTATTTTGTTAAATTAATTTAGTCATTAAGTTATTGACCTCTATTATATTGTAATCGTTTACGTTTGAACACGTAAATAGTATTCCAAGAGGATTATCTCTTCCAAAGTACGACAGTTCTCTACCGTGGTCCTTAAAAAGAGGAAGATTTTCTCCAGTTATTCGTTACACGTATTTTGCGAAATTATGCCTTAGATTCAATATCCTGACGCGTAGTCTTCACTTGTTTTCTCCTGACTGAACGTTTCACTACTCTAGCCTAAAAGCATGCGTTAAGGGCGGATATAAATTGTGATAGATGTTTGACGATGAATCTAAAAACCCTAGTACGCACTTAGCTGGCGAGAGTTTTAATTACCTACTGAAGAATTTAAATGACATACTAGACACAATCCTCGAGTGTCTTCGGTATCTGTACAAGGGTTTCTCAGGGCAACCTGACATGAGTATACTTCCCCTACAAATGAAAAATAATTAAAAATAACATAGTATTCGAAGCCCAAATAAAATCTCCTTAGTATGGTTACACGAAACTGGCTTAGACGAGGAATAATGCAACTTATCCAAGTAATGTTGCCTCAAGTAACAACACTTAGCTGGATACTCCACCAGACTAGAGGATTTATTGTCTTGGAATACGGTAGGACCAAGAGACCACAAGAAATATATAGTATAACATAGTTAACTGGAAAATTGAAAAGAGGAACATTAATGGTCTTAACTGCTTTACTATCTCAACTTTAATAGAATATTCGAATATAAATGTATCTCATATAGAGTTACATTGTTGACCCCATAAAAGGAGTCCATTGATTTCTGAGACCTTCGACTGAAGTAACAGTAAACAAACAGCGAAAATGCTATTTAAAACGTATGTGTACCAGTTTGGCGGGCTGACTGACGAGAAGACATATGCTATTCTATAGATACGTATTAGTAGTTCAATATTTAACAATTTAAGATCATACGCGCGAAACAGCGATCCATTCTGAAGACACTATAGATATTATCTATTAAGGAAACACGTCATAGTCGTTCAAATTGCGCGTTCTTGGCCTTTTGGCTAAGATCAAAGTGTAGTATCTGTTCCGATGGATACTGCACGCCTGTTCTGTGCAGTTCTAGGAGGTCCACCCTCCCAGGCTTCGCCTCCCCTCTTTGGGGAGGAGTAAGTTTATTGCTTACTGTCTGAGGCGCCCCTACCGGGGAATGCCGACGGGGCTGCCCAGGCAATTTTTAAATGGCCAGAGTGCTCACCTCTCGAGCGCTGGCTTTTAACCCCACTTGCTCGACCCGATCTTGGGTCACATCTTACTTGTGGGAGTAAGATAAAACTGGCCTTGTGCCTAACTCCGCGAGGAGTAAATAAACATAGTCGTTCAAATTGCGCGTTCTTGGCCTTTTGGCTAAGATCAAAGTGTAGTATCTGTTCCGATGGATACTGCACTCCATACTGGTATTGTCCGGGTCTTCGGGCCTGGATTTATGCCGGTCAATGGGTCTGTCTTGTGCAGATCTGGGAATTAACGCTCCCAGGCTTTGCCTCCCCTCTTTAGGGAGGATTAAGTTTAATACTTAATGTCTGAGGCACTCTGCCCAGACAATTTTTTAAGACGCCGCTAGCACTCCTGGAGTGCATACCCACTTTCCGACCTTGTGTCACATTCTACTGTGTGGGACGTAGATAAATAGCAGTCGTTCAATAGATAGCAGCACGGATATTTGTAAGACGAAATTATTTAATTCGCGCGTTTAATGAACATTATATTTCTTACTTCACCGTGATACATCAACACAAAAGTTATTTAAACATTAAGTGTGATATACTAAAAATGCTCACAATTTTAAAATAACTTTAGAATCCTTGAATAAACTAAACCAACATATTTGTCATATATTTCAACAAATTGTCCGTCCAGAAGTTACCAGTTTCATAAATGTATGCCGTATAGTCTTTTAAATATAAACATTTCTAAAAGAGAGAGCATTACAGACCAACCATTGACCAAATATCGCCTAGAGATTCGAGGACACATCTAAAACTTAACGTACCATACATCTTAAAGAAACATAAGGAAAATGGAGCATTATATAGTGTAGATAAAGTTCATGCAAATGACACACGGCTACACTATAAATTGTGCAGCATTCACTATGTTTAAATTCGACAATATCGATGGGAGTAATGTACAGAGGGGAACGATACAATTAGCCATTGATTATTATGAATTATTGAAAGCAGTGACGAATAATCGATTAATAATAGTGTTTTAATATATAAACTAAATGTATCTCATAAATCGTACTGTCATGAAAGTTAATTAAAGATAGATAGCATTTAGTGCTGGAATATTAACTTTTACGTCCTCCCTATTCATCTAATTGCCCACCAGCAGATTACACACAAGTAGGTATTATGAGCTTCATTGAATACCATATTAAGCAATAGAGAAGAATGTATCACCAATTGTGTTACTTAATTTAATAGCGATAAATGTAAAGAAGTATAACAATAAATGATATTGTGATTATTTCACCGTTAGAAAATGTATTCATTCAAGTAGATCATTTTTTTATTCCGACAACAGTGCAGTTTCATGTACAGAAAGACATTTCTCTGTAATTATGTAATGAAATGAATATTATACCACAAAGTATTTACAGTATATTGATGTTTCTAGTTATTATTATATTTTAGTTAGTTAATCTTTATCAGAGGAATAACAAAAGCAATACGATACATGAACATTATGCATATATGTATTAATAACAGAAACCGGTACTTTATCGATACATTTAATCAACATGAACAACATGCTATCCTTTTGTATTTTCGCGTTTGTTTATGTCATTCAATCTAAAGCGTGGAAAACACATGTAAGAATGCCGTACATATAATTCGAATACTCATCGGAAATAGAGAGTAGTTAGTTTTATTATTTTATTCTTCAATATAAAATATATTAAAGTTTGTTTCGCAAATCCTAACTTATCATGCTTTCTTAGTTCCGCGAAGTTTAACAACGAGACATAACTTCGAAGGTTATTGTTGTTAAAATAAATTTAAAAAATATATAAGAAAACTTACAATAATTCAATGAAATAAAACATGTTTACCAATACACCTATGACTTTTGAAAGGTCCTGACACTTGATATTGTTCTATGAGTATATTTGTTAGGAGTGCGATGCAATGTTTTGCGCATCTCGTAGTACTTATACAATAAACATTTCATTGTTACAAACTTGAACCCAAATCAAACAAAATCACCAAATGCCCGCCTTTTATTAGATGCATCCCGTTCACCTCGAGAATTTATACAGAATTTCAAATAGATTTATTTACTAAATCGACTCGGCCATCAGCCATGATTAAGTTGAAAACATAAGTAATCTGTAATTGTAATCTTATTATAGCCCTTACTGAGGATTGAACGTTAAAATTCCTGTGCACGGTCACGTACAACTTATTCCTGTAGACGGTCACGTAGAACTTATTACACTTATCACTTTTATCTTTTGCGCTACAGGACCTTCTGTACCCATTTGAAGATTAGAACAGTAGTCCGAATAATCAAAAAAATACATTACCAGTTCCATTTTGCAAACGTTTAACATACATGTTTTGTTTCATACAACTCAACGTAAAAATAGTTGTTTTTTACTACAAATACATTAGTGAAAATCCGTTGAATACCAACTTTTCTTGTTATGAGAACAAAATGCACAAACTCAGTAATATGAAAAATGGTTTATTTCTATGACAGATGTCTATTAGTTAGAGTTTTGTCTCGACACACAAACACGGATAATGAAATCCGATGTGCTTAGTTACATGTGGAAATATAGTAAGATTTAGAATATCTGCTAATATGTATAGATTTTGTGGCTTAGCCTTTTTTAAGAAAAAGTATTCCTGACCGATCATCGACCAAATATCGACTAGAGATTCAAGGACACATCTAATGAATAACCTATTATACATCTTAAAGAAGGAAAGGGAGAAGGTGAGATTCTTATGATTTAAATCAAGAGCATTCGAAGAGAACATCACGACACTATAGACTGGGTAGTGTTTTAATTCGACAATATCGATGTGAGTAATGTACAGAAAGAAACGCTTCAGTAAGTCAGTGATTATGAGAAATTATCTAAAACATTGAAGAATAAGCCATTAATAATTGTTCATTAAAGTGCTAAAAACTATATTATTTCAACGGTGACTCCCTTCCTAATGTATCTGTCATATTAAGATAAAGTAACTAGGAAACGGGATCGACATGAACTTAATGAATCCTATGTATCTAGCTGTCTAAGAGTTTAATTAACGGTGGCTAAAATTTTCGAGCTGGTATATGAACTTTTACACCCTCGATATTCATACGATATCCCAACAGCACATATGTAAGTATTATGAGCTACACCGAATAACATCTTAAGAAATAGAGAACAATGTATCACCAATTTAGTTAGTCAGGTATATGGCAAACAATAGAAGAAGAGGACAATCGGATTTAAAACACCTGATTACCAGTTATCTTGCCTTGGCGTGTCTCGGGTAATAATTATGAAAGCGTGGTACACGTGTTGTACAAGCGTTTGTCACTATAATACAATGATGTATGTCTCTTTAGAAAATATATTGATTGAAGTAGATCATACTGCCATTTTATTCTTACAACAGTGGATTTTGATGTACGAAGAGACATCACATCTATACTTACTTAATGAAATGACTATTTTACAACATTTTACAGTATCTTGATGTTTATTTTTGTCATTATTATATTTCAATTGGTGCATCTTTCTCTGAGGAATAAAATAAATACCATACATTGCCATTAAGTATATATGTAATTATAACGGTAAGTGCTACCTTGTTGATAATCTAATTAATATAACGGAAGTTGCTCTCGTTTATTTTTATCACGTGTATTAATGTCGTTTTATTAAAGCATGGCACATTCTCGTAAGAATTTTGTCAATATAATGGTAAATGCTTAGTTTTCTCATTTTATTCTTAAGAATAAAAGTTATTTACATTTGTTTCGCAAATCCTAAGTTATTACTTATTTGTTCCCGCTAAGTTTAAAAACGAAACTAATGTACGGAGATATTTACGTTTAAATCAATACAAATAATAAAGTAAATGAGAACATCTACAATAATAAAATTAAATAAAACATGTTCACCGAATGTTTCACCGAAGAATGTATACAGGTCCATACAGTTTCTATTATTTTGTAGTCATGTACATATGGGAGTGGCATGCAATGCGTTGCGAACCACTTTGAATTTACACCAACAGCACATCCATGTTGCAAACCCCAACTCAAATCAAATCACACTGCTAAATGTACGCCAGGGAAAACAATAAAATAAACCTTCAGCGGAGAAAAATTCCAGTTTTTATGCACATTTGTGCATATTTTAGAATTTAATGGATATGAAAAACGGTATTCTTTTTTTATTGCCAGATGTAAAATATAGTAAAGAAACACGTGTTTCGTATTATTTGGATAATTATGACTACTATTCTTATATTGGATTTAATTTTCACAAGATTTCGATCGGTGTAACTTCCGACCTTTCTTTCAGGTCATACTGTTTAACTCAGGCATTAAGATATCGAACTCGGGGTTTTGTACGTAATGTTGAACGGAACACTTTATTTTATAGACAGGGGAAGCTCATTATTTTATTTTTCGGATTGTCTTAACACCAGATTAACAAAATAACACACTTATTACGAGGGCGCTCTTCGAATCATATATTACATACGAAATTGCTCTTTCGTTTATGAGGCTGATTTATCATAGCTTGTATTTGAAATTTAAATATAGTATAATTATTTCATCACAGAATATATCTATTTAGTGGAAAACATTTTAGCCGGTATCAGTCATTAAACAATGTGTTATTGGAAAAAGCGATATCTATTTCCATTTTTCTAACCATTTGTAATATACTGATGATGTAATATACTGAAAATAAGTTGATGAACTTTCGGTAGATCAGATTTTCAACGTACCTAGATTATCATTTGTTTGTTATGTTTTTCCCTTTTTATCTATCTCATAAATCCCAACGTTAAACATTTTGACAGAATACTTACACTATTAAAAACTATAACACATATGCTAGTTGTATTAAACTATATACAATTTAAGCTTAAAATACTAATTTAAACGTATTTGAAGCGCATAAAAGTGTTTCATGCAAACAGTAGATAACGAAACGAATATCAATCGTATTTTTTTCATAAATTCTTTGAATGGAATATAATATGTATAAACGTTTTGATGAGTAACAATACACTGTAAACGTAAGGTTTAACTCATTATCTGCAATTGGTGTTATCTGCATTTGAAATATCTTTGAATTGTTATTGATTAATAGTGTACTTATTTATTTTCTGATGTGTCACCACTTATCAAGTCTATAAGTCGGTCAAGGATAACAGTTAATGAGATGTATAGATAGTCATGGTAATAAAGAATACTAGGATGTGATGATTGAAAATAACAAATGTAATCAGCAAAATTTGATTACATATGAGGAGGAGTTATTAGACTAGTGTGTATAAATTGGGGTAGATAATGACTGCAGAGAAGTAGTCCGATTGGAATGTGTTCCATAGACGAGAAAATTATGAAAAATAAACTATATTTATGGAAAGTTTGTTTGATGTTAGATACACGGTTGAAAAAAAGAAAACTTATTTATAGCTGTATTTGTAAGCTAAGCTAGTGATTGTGAGGTGATGCGACAGAGGCTAGAGTTTGGCAGATATGCGAGATTACGTTAAACTTTAATTAATTAATCGTATTGTAATGATTCGTTTTAATTAAGTGATAAAGAAAGAATTAGATGAACTATAATAGTGTTATCGTTAAGTTTCTGAGGTAAAATATTTCTGAATAGTAAATTAGCAACGATTAATAATAATTAATATAGTGTTGCTACTTGGTGCAGGCCTCTCGCGGATTATTTCCAATTATGTTCTTGTTGTATTATATACTGATTTACTTTTTAAACAAGTAAACATTTCGCTTATGTATAAAAAAAAGTAAATTGAACGCTTATCTATATATTAGTAACGGTAACCACTACCTTATTCATACTTCTTATAAGCATGACATGAGTCGATATTTTTTTACGTTTTCCGAGTTTGTTTCTGTGTTTCAAATTAAAGCGTGACATCTGAACGCCATAATAAAACTTCAAGCATATCTAAAATCGATAACTGTTTGTATTCTTATTTTAAGCATCACATACTATGTAATGTGTTTCGCTAATCCAAATGTATCATGCTCTTTTTTCCGTGATATTTGATTACGAATTTATTGCATCTAAATAAATGAAATAAAACATACATAAATAACTTTAAAATAATAAAATAAATTATTGTTTTACTAATTAGCCGATAAATCTTGCTAGGTCACAATAGGTTTTATGGATCTATGATGATGTAAATTTGGGAGTGACAGACAATAAGTTGTGAGCGTCGCTATAATTACAACTAGAACACTCCTTTACTTTAAATTGAACCAAATGAAAATCAATAAAATAAAAATTTAAATTTGAAAGATTAAAGTTTTTATTTCATGCACGTTCTAATATTTTGATTTTATTTAACAGATGTCAATATTTGCAATTATGAATATTCTGAATAAAATATATGAACTAATAAATACAATCGGATATAATGTGATACAATTCTTCCACTACAGTAAGGGGGTTTGTAACTTTACATGTAGAGCGCCGTTATCAATAATTGAGTTCCGGTTTCAAATTTGGTCAGGGCTAGCCAGACTGCTGAGTTTAATATACGATGAAACACGTGTGAGAGTAACTATATTAAAATACATTGTTAAAATAGTTGTCATAGATGTACTGAAATAATTATAAAAACTTACCATTGACGCAATGCTATCTCATAAAACTATTTTAATATTTTCAATTATGAGTAACGTAAATAAAACATAAATAAATTCATATACATATATATATATATATATATATATAGAGAGAGAGAGAGAGAGAGAGTGAGAGAGAGAGAGAAAGATAGAGAGAGATAGAAAGATAGATAGAGGAATAGATAGATAAATAGATTTAAAAATAGATAGATAGATACATAGAAATATCGATAGATAGATAGATAGATAGATATGCAGTAACGAATATCTAAATGATGAATTTAAATACATTGAACATACCCTCAAAATATTAGAGAACCCTACGTATTTTATACAAACCTCAATAAGAAAGGCTCTTCAGTTTTACTCAAATCGCAAACAAAACAATTCATTAACCAACCCTATAATAAATAGACATATAGCTTTACCGACTTACTCCATTAACCCCATTTACACAAAACTTAATACACCGCGTATGGATTTAGCTCAAAGAACCTCCTCAACTTTTATGGATATTATCAGAAAACCTGAATTCAACACTACACCCACATTCAAAGCTGGCATATATTCAATTCCTTGTCTGCATTCTGATAGGGTCTACAATAGGGATACCCAGCGCAGCCTAGACAAGAAGATTTACGAGCACGAAAGAGCAATCAAAATCAACAACACGCTCAACGCCTTATATGCTCATGTTATAGGATATGATCATCATTTTGACTTTAATAACTCAACCGGAGTGAGACTAAACAGTTTCGTTTCCTTTGTGACTTGCATCCATCGTTGCAATTTCATATGGAGATCGGGGAGTGTGGTTCTCTCCTATTCCTTGATGTCTTAGTGTTTGAAGCTGGTTTAAAGTTTGAAATCTCGGTGTATAAAAACCAACCTTTACATGGCTTGATCTGAATTGGTTTTCTTTCGCCCCCAAAATGAAAGAAAAAAATACTTAATTAGACTAACACCCCTTAGACCTCGCAGTAGTGTTCTAACATGTATAATGAGCGGTCAATTAGTTAGAGAAGTGTATCTTATACATACAAATATATAACCATATGCGAATACCTGATTTTATATTAATGGAGATAACACATGGGAATAAAGTACTCAAAATAAGACAAGAATGTATTCGAAACACAAAAAATGACCCTGTATTCTTTTAGATAGATTCTTATCAAAATATCATAGCTAATCTTCAGTTTCACGAAACCCGCGGTTCTCAGAACTATATTCTAAAATTATGACCGTTTTTGTACATTAGAAAATAAATTGAAACAATCAATGCGTATGTAAAACTTTTTTTTTTAAATTGAAATACTTCTGACAAATGAATAGCCAGTGAAACTGCAGTAATGCATTACTATTGTTATCAATAAACGTGTTACGATATTTATAAGCCACTTATCATGATCGCTGATAGAGCATGTATATTTCTAAGAAAAAATCAATGAAACAAAAATAGGTTTTATACGTTTTGTGTGTTTAGTATGATAAGAAGGATGATTAAGTGCAATGCGAAGCTCAAGATATCGTCTTACATTATTTTCCATTAATAGATTTGCATAACAGAAAAGAGCTCGTATGGTTCCTTAGGATCTGTATTCAAATATGGTATATTGGTTAATATATGTATATTAAACGTGTTCTCTATATCTATAACAATATGTAGACTTAAGTTTCAGGATATGATAAGAAAAATCGATAACCTCAAGTTTATAGATATATCAATAATAATGTTAGAGATATATGCCTGTATGTGTGCTTAGTCTAATTTAGTTTAGGCTACAATCATGATGACACACAGGTTACTCTCTGATCACTGCAGTTAAGCAATATTTAGTTTGATCATACGTAATAGTGGACCATTTAAACATAACAGGTGTTCTGAGCAAATCCTAATTCCCTGTATATATGAGCATACTTGCCAAATTAGGAAAAAATTATCGAATGACAAAGAAGCATCTCGTCATGAGAATAGTTCAGGCCATCCGTACTGCTATACTCTATAAGACTGTTGATTAGTACCTAAACTTATCGGTTGAAAACATTCAGCTTTTTTCTTTAGTAATAACGTGAGTTTGGCAGTTTGCTCTAAGTTGGTTCAATAGCTGGGCATACGCATCTCGCGGATAACAACGCTTCGGTAGAAAGTTGTCATTACCAATTTCGTATATGTGTTTCACACTAATATTGATTTAAATCTTAATGGTTTAATTTCTACCTTAAGGGTCAAACTTAAGCAGACGTGTTAAACTCCATAACTTTATTTTAACCCATTCTTCATTGGGCCGTCGCTTTAATACGGGAATTTAACTCCCTCGCATGTCGTAAAAATTCTTCCAAACGTGTAAGTATTGTGTTTTACTAGCTAATAATAATGAATATACATATTATATTTAGGGTTTCCGCAATTGCCTAATGGATGCAATCGCAGGCAATGGAATCGGGTATGCCAAGTTTAAAATCCAAACGGTTTTTTTTTATATGACTCTGAAAGTTATGAACCACACTTCCCGCCACTTCGGCTCGGATTAAACTAACAAATACAATACGACAAATATTTAAAAATGGGTGTTGAATGAAGACATTAGAAGACACACAAGAGTTTTATATATAGTAACATGACAAACAAAACAACGGTTTTATCCGTTAAGTGATAAAAATATGAATGGATCGACAGTAGTAAAGGACGTCCGGAAGGTTTCCTCTTCATTGGCTACACCACCGAGATATAGTAGAGGGTGCTACTTTTTGTTCCTGGATTCTTCCATTTACCTTGATCTTCACATTACAATTTAAATTGTTTAGCAAGAGGAAGCTAAGTACTATTATTTAATCTGTGGTATGACTCAACTGAAGATTAAACTCTAGTCTCCAAGTTAAGAAGTCTGCCTAATAAGTTGGTATGTGTTGTTTATTAATGTTCCATATAACAATATAAAAGGTTTATTTTTTATATTTTATTTCGAATGCATTATTCGTTGCTGCAATCATGTATGGGGATAATCGCACTTCACTGTGAGCATAAATATGTCCAACATTTTAAGAGTGGTCTGTGTTGGCTCTACTTGCCTTGATATGCACGGAAGTTCATAATCGGTACACTAGGCTTTATCAGTTACATTGTCTTTATCAATTAGTATACATAGTTCTTTATCATGTTCATGATGATAGTTTCGAACGATATGTTTACTGAGCGTTAGGTCTCTTTAAGAGAAGGAAATAGTTGCTGACAATGTCACCACATCCTTTTGACTTTTTCTTTAGATATAATTAAAAGAAAACATTTTCCAACATTGATTTCGAATCTTAAGGATTTGAAGGAAAACATTATAGAAATCTACGTAATTTCACTTAGGATGATTCGGAGATTAATAAGATCAAAAGCTCCCAAGGTAAATGATTCAATGGCTTGCTAACAATAGCTGTCACATGTCTGATATCATTTATAAAACAACGTACAAACTATAGACCTTTACGAAAGTAAATCATTTCTACGAAATTTAATCATTTCTGCAAAGGTTATGTTTTCGTGTCACTATGTTTTTATACAACCTAGCATGCAGATTGACCAATCGTAACCTCTGGTCAAAATATAGCTCATTGTCTAACTGAAAACTTATTTATTTCAGAATATCGACGTGAACGGTCAATGCCACAGGAAAATTGACAGTCACACTTTTGACGATAATTCCGGTTCTGTTCGTCGTAGAGACTCATTATTTGGCCCACATTGTAGTCGATGAGGTCCATCATCTCATTTGAGCGTATCGTTTCATCCTTAGATGAGACGGTCAAAATTAATTTTTGGACGTAATATGAAATTCCGATTATTCTAAATTTGATGTATGGAAATAGTTTTCGAGCATTCAAGTTTCCCATGGAATTATTCCGCGAAAATTCCAGACAATATGGAGAAGTAAGGCTCCTATAAAAGTCTTTGACTCATACTTTAGTTGTCGGGCATAAGTTAGCGATAGTCCGGCACTTAATTAATACTAAACTTCTTTCTGACCGCCAGTATGGATTTAGACAAGCACCATCCACTGCTGACATCATAACGGTAATTTCTGAACGCATGCATCATACACTCGACAAGGCAGGTGAAGCTAGGACAGTAGGGCTTGATATATCCAAGGACTTTGACAAGGTATGACATAAAGGGCTTCTCCTGAAAATACGTTCATACGGTATTACTGGGCAATTACTAAAAATAGGTAGATCCTTCCTAACCAAAAGAAAGATCCAAGTTGTCCTCAATAGCCGTTCATCTAAGATACATGACATAAATGCTGGTGTACCCCAGGTATCTATCTTTGGATTTTAATTGTTCCTGATCTTCATAAACGACCTCCTAGATTACATTGTGTCTCAGATTGGTATGTTTGCTGACGACATCAGGCTTTACTCTCGTCACGTGGACAAAACGGACGCGACCATATCCGAGGCAATAGCTGAATCCTTAGCAAATGACCTCCAGGCTGTAGTGGATTTGGGTCATAAATGGTTGGTAACATTTAATGCCATAAAGACAAAGCTCCTTTCCTTCAATAACTACAAAAGACTTCTTCAACCACCGATTGTCATGGCAAATAACACCCTACCTGAGAGTTAAACATTCAAACTCCTCGGCATAATCTTCACATGTAACATGAATTGGAACACACACAGTAAACACATTGCCAATGTCTGCAAAGAAGGTGGGCTTCCTCTACCGTGCTTGTAAACTTACGCACCTGACATTATACTGTATCTATTCAAATCTATCATCCGCCCATGCATGGAGTATTATTTCCACATCTGGGCATCATCCACTAGTTTCTCCCTCTTAGACAAGGTCCAACTTAATAGCTCCCTCAACGTCAACCAAGTTCCAGCCCCTGTCCCATCGTCGTAATGTGGCATACTTGCACTTCGTTTTACAAATACTTCAATGGATTGTGCTCCGATGAACTGGCTACTCCGGTGTCCTTACGACGTAAATTCACTAGACCAACTCGACAAACAGCTAAATCCCATCCATTCACTGTGGAGATCCCCATATGACGAAGAGCTTTCTACTCTAAAAGCTTCTTTCCTCATGCTGCTGGTTACTGGAACTCCATCCCTGCTCCTTGTTTCCCCGACAGTACCGACATGCAGAGGTTTAAAACTAATGTAAACAGACATCTCGCTACACTGCTTCCAACTTGGGGTGACACTCAACACCCATATCCAAATTCTCAGTAGCCCTTTAGGTATACAGCGGCGACCTGCCTTGTCTGGGTGAAATATGTTAAAACAAGTCTTAAAATGACGTATGTTTTTGTTTTTGATACTTTTGTTTATTTTACATATTAATTCAAATTGTATGGACCTTTTTATCACGCCCTGTAAAACGGAGAATATGTGTGTAGTTAGCAAACATTCTACTTTGTAATAGTTACATTGTAGACAAGGCTGCGTAAACACGTCATGCCATCTTCTTATAAATATCTTCAATGGCGTGACATTGGGTATTCTAACAAAAGGAGAAGAGGGTGAAAGTTTGACCGTATATGGGATGTGTGAATTATATTTCTAAATCTGCAGATATCTCAGAACAAATGTCGACGTGTTAATTATGCATGCCTGCCGACACGTAAATAGATACGTGTGACCTTTGAGAAAGATACGATGTTTTCTATGTTTGGTACGGGTTAATGGAGAGACAATGAATAAAACGGAAATTCTATTAACCTCGTGTGAGAAAGAGAATAAAGCAATGGGAACTCTTCATTAAAACAGAATAAAGACCAAGAAGACAGGGAGGCGGAAAGAAAGATGGAAAGATAAAACGATGAGAAAAAAAGAAAGGGTCAGTTATTCGTTTATCTGCTAATACTTCAGATGTGTTCGGTTTGTTTAACTTAATAGCAACCCATTTGCGTGGTTATTCAATAGCTGGGACATATTAGTTTGACCAGTAAATATGTGCTTCCTCTGGTCGCATATTTCTGCTAGCCTAGTCGTATGCTATCATGGCGTACAAACATATATTACACTGCCTTACAAAAAAAGGAGATAATGTCTGGGATGATGGGTTAATGATAACAGAACAGAAACAACACTACCTCAAAAAGAGGAGGTGATTTCTGGGGGGATGGGCTTATGACACCAGAACGTATACTACATTGCTCCTTCAACAACAGATGAGGGAATACCTAGAACGATAGTATAATGATAAAGGAACATATACTGCTTTATCTCAAAAAGGATACAATACCTAGAAGAATGGTTTCAACATATACTACACGACGTCTATAATTGAGCAGTGAAATATAGTATATTAGTCTTAAATTAAATAG
The DNA here is from genome assembly GCA_963556195.1 of Sepiola atlantica. Lineage (NCBI taxonomy): Eukaryota > Metazoa > Mollusca > Cephalopoda > Sepiida > Sepiolidae > Sepiola > Sepiola atlantica. The sequence continues at coordinate 66,542,504 of OY744527.1, read as the reverse complement.
TAAACTAGATTAATCATTACAGAATATTATAATAGAAGATTAATCGAAGTTATAGTTTCTATTTCATACTGACATATACCTAATGTCGATTAGTAATATATTTAAAGTTGGATATCAACTAAAGATTTATGAGTGTTATACAATATTTAGAGTTGTTTATAGTTTGTTCTAAGCATCGATTAGCGTTTATCTCTCTCACTTTTCTTACATAAAGGAGTCCATTAAAGAGTCGAACCCCACAAAAACTTTTTAGTATACTTGATTATTTTGTCGAGGAAACAAGACAGATGAATAATCTTATGGATTAAAAAAAATACTTAACAAATTTTGTGATCCTTGGAAAATAGATTTCTAACTAGAAAAACATCGGGGAAACTAATGCCAACACCAGAATCATCTGATTCACACGAGAGAGAGAGAGAGAGAGAGAGAGATTTTAGACATTATACGCAGTGGGCATCTTATTTATAGAAATGTGCATAAGCAAACAACATGCTAGTAGATATACAAACACAGGAGCATCATGAAAACTGGACCAGAACAGTTGCGTTGATTATTTGGACTATATTCGTTTAGTAAAAGTTGACCAATTATAATCAGTGTAATGAACTACATTAGTTTTAAGAAAGAAAATGTGACAGACCGCGACCTCTTAAAACTGACTGTATTCATGGATTTAAAGGCTACTGGTAAGAATTATATTAAAATTAGATCATAGTGACTAGTGACAACAGACTGTATAATGAGTTTTGCTTGATTTGTGTTTCAGGGAAACATAGTATGTATATTTATTAAAATAGGGGGCAGGTTACTATAGAAATTAGTAACATGAATAAGAGACGTAATCGGGAGTTTGATGAGAAATGTATTTGTTTTGAGAGAATAAATCGGGTAGAACGCCATTCAAGTATTATTAGGAATCAACACATTGATTTTACAAAGACTATTTTGTATAACAATTCTGCTGCTCATTAACGAGTGGGTCACAAAGATCATTAATGAAAGTGACACGGCAGACATATTGTTTGCTTCACTCGGTTACTCAACGTCTACTCCTTTAAAGGTCCCATTCTTACGAAGTTCATCCTCAAATCGATTCGGTCTTAACCAGTGTACATCTTGTGTATTAGTAAATATTGATTTCTTCAAAAATCTGTTCTCGGTCCGGTACAGTTTTCCTGATCTATCAGATACATTGACCGAAAATATACTACTCTTTGGAAACCTAGAGGCAACTATGATTAACACATTCGTGTCATGACTCATACTAGGATTACTTTCTGAAACCTGAAAAATGAATTCATTTAATTACTGGTCATCGGTTTTCAACCTCAACGACTCAATATTGTCAGTAAAGGTAAAAGGATCAATACGTACAGTGGTGGACACTACATTAAACCAACTGGTCATTATATCGAGATGGCGGACAACCAGGCGTGTTCTTTACTTCATACGGGTATACTTTCTCAACCGAATGCAGGCGCCTTTCCTCCTTTCTACATATGTCTTTAGTATTTTATCAAAGACAAAATCCTGACACACGTATGTAAATTATATGACTACGCCGAGAAAGGAAAGTAACGCTTTCTCTAAAGTCTCACAGCGACATTAAGAACTATTATAGAGTGATTGATTCAACATAGAATGAAAGGCGAGAGTATTGCATAGATATACAAGAGAGAAAGAGGTTGGTGACTTTTTCCTTAAATTATAAATTACGGCTTATTAGAACAATTAAAGCATATTGTATGCAAACATAAATCAATCCGAACTGAGATACATTTTGAAATTAATTTTATTTTACTAAAGTATAACAGATAAGAAAATACCAGTAATATGCGAATACCTCATGATGTTTAGGCCAACACCGTGAATTGCAAGGTCGCACTACTAGCTATAATTCCATTATAATAGAGTGTGGTCAGCTCAGTACATCACGATTAAGTATCGTTCGTCGTATAAAAACATCGACAATAGCATCACTTTTGAAACTCTTTTATACACCAAATAAACCAAAACTATATTGTCGTACAAACAGGTACAACTTTATGTTGTTTGGTCTTTCAATGGCTAAACGAACTATTGTCTTTTGCCATCATAAAGAAAATAGTTCCATCGTTGAAAACAAAAGTCATTAAGAAGAAGAGAAATGAGTTGATATCTTCCCCTTGAGTAACCTCTTCTATTTTAACTTTGAAAATTATCAGACCGATAATATAAATTCAATTATTTCTCGTTTCAATCTTTTTACTTTTCTCGGCCAACGTGCGGGAAAGGTAGCATCTTGAGGAAGAGCGTATACATTGAATCAACTTAGTTTTTTCATAGAATAGCAGACATACGACCACATTTCCCGATATACGACAGGGAAGAAAATATATGTCACAATGATATTAATAACACAATCATAGAAGTTTTAATTGTAGAAACAAGAAATACACGAATGCTATATATTAACTAGTCGTCGACACAATCAGAATGATGTCACAATTAAATACTCTAACAATAAATATTAGCAGTCCGAATTCTCCATCGGAAATAACGGCTTGAAATAAAACACTGGATGCTAACACGTTTATTCTAGCCGTCCCTATCATTTTCACAGATTACCCTCGTTTTTGTAAAATGCTGAGGATTTAATACGCACTCTAAGCGTATTTTCTAAACCGTAAAGGCCTTCCGTGTCAATGAAGCTCCGGGGCATGTCTAGAATGAGAAATTAATAGTTTTTACCTAAATAATTTATCTATATATATAAATATATATATAAATATATATATATATATATATATATACATATATATATATATATATATATATATATATATACATATAGATTTATATATGAATTTAATCATTCGATAGGAATAAATATGTGGCTGAAAAGAAATAAATGTGTAACTTACTATTCGTTCTGGTTTTTTTTTAAACAATTACAGAAGCGAAGTAAAGCATGATTAACTTTTCATTTTAAATTTTCTTTAGAATACGCTTGAACTTAATTTTAGTTCCTGATATATATATATATATATATATATATATATATATATATATATATATATATATATATATGTTATTATAAATATTAGTTTTATCTACACACGTATACGTTTTATCTTTACGGAATCGTCAGTGTAGAGATAATTATTAAACCTGGTCGCAGGATTCGACACCCCGGAACTAGTCATGTTTTTCACTCAAATGCACACGTCTTAACCCACATGGCCATCATAAACAACCACCTAAACGATTAGAGTGTTAAATATATATATATATATATATATATATATATATATATATATATATATATATATTGTTTTTTAACATAGTTCACCCCGAACAAGGCAGGCCGCCACTTTAGGCGTAAGAGTCTACTGCGAAAATAGGTGATGGTTTTTTTGGGGGGGGCAACCTAAATTGAGAGGTGCGCAGCGAGATGATTGTTTACGTTAGTTTTAAATGTCTGAATGTCAGTACCGTCAGAAAAACAGGGAGCAGGGAGGGGGTTCTATAATTCAGAAGGAAATCAGATTTTGGAGTAGAAAGCTCTTCGGCATCTGGTGACCTCCACAGTGAATAAATGGGATTTGGCAGATTGTCTGGTTGGTCCAGGGAATTTACGTCGTGGGGGTACAAGAGCAGCAAGCTAACGAGAGCACAATCTATTGAAGTACTTGTAAAACAGGCACAAGCAACACTGCGGCGATGGGACATGGGCTTTCGATTGGTAGATAGTGAAGGACCTATGAAGTTGGCGACTCATTTTTTGGCCTTGTCTAAGAGGGAGAGACTAGTGGATTATGCCCCAGTCCAGATATGGCAACGATACTCCATGCATAGGCGGCTGATGGCTTTGTAGAGATATAGGATGATGTCAGGTGTGAGAAGTTTACTGGCACAGTAGAGAATCCCACCTTCTTTGCAGCAGCCCTGGCAATGTTATCACTGTATTTATTTCAATCCATGTTATCTGTGAGCAGTAGTAATGATGAACTCTCAAGTAATGTGTTATTTGCCATGACAATCGGTGGTTGAAGAGGTTTTTTTGTAGTTATTGAAGGAAAGAAGCTATGTCTTTGCGGCATTAAAAGTTACCATTCATTTTTATCCTCATTCCAGCACAGACAGGATGTCATTTTCTAAGCATTCAACCATTGTTTCGGATATGGTCGCGTTCGTTTTGCTCACATGGCGAGAGTAGAGCGTTGTGTCGTCAGCAAATATTCCTATCTCAATCTCAATAACATCAGGGTGATAATTTATGAAAATCAGGAACAGTAGATGTCCAAGGATGGATCTCTGGGGTACACCAGCATTTATGTCATGTTGCTTAGATGAACGGCCATCGAGGACAACCTAAATCTTTTGTTTTGCTAGGAATGACTTAATTATTTTAAATATGTGTCCAGTAATACTATATGAGTGCAGTTTTAGGAGAAGCACTTCATGCCAGACTTTGTCAAATGCCTTGAATATATCGAGCGCCACAGCCCTAGCTTCACCTGTCGTGCCCAGTGTAGTATATATGCGTACAGAGATGACCGCTAGGATATCTTCAGTAGATCGTGCTTGTCTGAATCTGTATTGATGATGAGAAAGAAGTTTAGCATTAACTAGGTGCCTGACTATCGTTATATTGATTAATAGTTCAATGAGTTTTGCAAAGATTTGGAGTAGACTGATTGGGCAGTAGTTTAGAGGATCAGTTTTATCTCCATAATTCTTGAAGACTGGTACCACATAGGCAATTGTCCAACTATCAAGGAAACAAGATTCAGTAAGGCATTTGTTGTATAGTTTGGAGAGGACAGGGGCAAGATCAGCAGAGCATTTCTTTAATGGTATTACTGGTATAAGATCAGGTCCACATACGTTTGAGGTGTCAAGGTTTGTTATGATTTTTCTTACTTGAGATGGGGTGATGACCAGGTTCGCAAGTGTGGCTACCGTCCGCAATGTGAATTTAGAGGGGGGTGGTTTGCTGAGTCCAAAGTGGAGTTTAAAGCTAAACCCTGAGCAAGTAGTTAAGCCTTATCAGTTGCCGTGCAAACAACATCGGTGTGATTTGATTGCGGGCGCATTGTCGATTGTCCATTGTTCATCACACTATTGTAGATTCTCCAGAAATCAAGAGTACCTAGTTCTGTGACTGAATGCATTTTTTATACCTCTGTCTTCTCATTGCTTCATCTATGATAATTTTGCAATCAGGTCGAGAAGTGAGGATTGCTGGTCCTCACGGTCATGAAGGTGGGTCGGATGAATTACAGCTTGTGAGCTGAGGAGAAATTAAAAGTAGAGTTCCCAGCTGCATCAGTTACGCTGGAGAATCCCAACCAGTCACGGTGGTGCGCATAAACATCCCCAAATACATGTATTTTGGCATTCGAGTCGCGTGAGAGTGCTCTCCTAAGCTTTCAGAGACAGAGTCAAGCAGTTTACAGTCCTGGGTCGAAGGAGAACGATATAAGAAATATAAGTAACTAACTCTGTGATGTAAAGTCTATCTAAAGCAAATGTAGGCTTGGTCATCTGATTCTAATCGAGGTTCTCTAGTCAAGGGGAGGGTGTTCCGAACATAAACTCCTAGCCCATGCATATGTTTGTAATACCCTTACTGTAGAGTGGAAGGTAATCAGTCATGTCAAAGTGAGGAGAAGAGATTTAGGATTGAAAATTCGTTTCACTTTGTTCTAGGATATCCGGGGAGTTGGTCAGGAGGCAATTTTCTACGTCGTAAATGTTGGTTCTAAGTCCCCGGATATTAGTGAATGCTAGCCTCAAAATCAGAGACGAACATGTTATTTGTTGGGTGTCTGGTTTAGGTTTTGTTTTCTTATTTTGTAAATTCACGTTTGTTTTGGGACAGAGTGAGGAGAGCAAAGTGGGTGCTTGTTTGGCGCCAATAAGCTCTCACAACCAGTCCATTAGTCGTACCTTGGTCCATGGAGGTTGTAGCCTAAGGAAATCCCACCGATTATAATTGTAGGGCCCTTTTTTCCAGGCGCGACATGGCACGTGCAGTTACCCATGATAGTATGCAACTGTTTACGGAGTATCCATTCTTAGCGATACATAAGAGTTTGTGCTCCTAACTACAAGTTTGAAACAGCAGCCAGACTAGTTTTCAAACCTGTACCGTCAACCTGTCGGAACAAGAGCAATCCAGACTTATCATGTAGGACTTAGTGACGAAAAGAAATTACCCAAGTTGGCTAGATAGAGAGAAGGAGAAACGGTGTCCATTGCCCTAGTCAGGAAACAATGCAAAGAAGTAAGCGTCTTTAGAGGCGTCCCAGTGATTGTATCTCTACGCCTGGCTAATAGACAAAGTAGGAGTGTGAATGGCGAGTGATAGGAATAGCCCATCTACTCCTTAAGCAGTTATAGGTTTGCAAACCGGATACTTTGCTCGAGATTCCAGCTCTAGGAAGGTTGTCGATCAAGACTAAAGAGGCTTCTCTTCCCAACGATTTGCTGCCAAGACATAAGTGGTTAGTAGCATGGTTTTATTGTCAAAGTGTTTCTTCTCTTAGATGGATGAGCTGACAAGTTTTACGGGCTAACCCTCCGAAAGAGGATAGCCTGCGCCCGTGTACTAGTCGAGTATTTCTGATCCCCGCAGGTATGATAAAAAACTCACATGTATATATATATATATATATATATATATATATATATATATATATATATATATATATATATATATATATATATATATAAGAATAAGTGTAGCACATTCTTTCTACAGATAATGGAGGACTATAGATAAGTTTCTCTCTCACTCTATAATAAGCAACATTTATCGTTGGGGCATTTCACCGGCCATTATGGTGTGTGGGAGGGTTTAATCTACTATTGAGTATGTCCAACGAGGAGGCACTGTACCTACGACGTTACAATATAAAAGGCAATTTTGTGGTTGCTTTACGTCGAAAAATATTGTTGAACTAAGTATTCATAGCAACGTAAGTGCATGCATTATTTAAGATAGAGACAGTTCAGAAATTAAGAACTTAGCTTGTTTTTTTTTTCTAAAATTGTGCCTATGAGCTTTAGTTTAATTTGTGGTCTCCATTCCTTGCCGGTGGTCGATATAAATGTATTAACCCGTGACTCTTACTAACGTCGGGCTTGTGGTTTGCGTGGCACTTCCTTCGTTATTTAAAACTACATTTGATAGTTGATTCCTTCCCCATTTTAACCTCGAACGCGTTGACCCCTCCAAAAAAGACTTGCAGAATATTAACAAGAACATGAAAAAATGAAAAACAGGTAAAGGATCGTGGATAAGGAAAACAATCGAAAAACTTGGAAAAATATTGTTTAACTAAGTATTCATAGCAACGTAAATACATGCATTATTTAAGATAGATACATTTCAGAAATAAAAAATTAAGTACTTTGCTGTTTTTTTTCTAAAATTTTGCCTATAAGCTTTAGTTTAATTTGAGGTACCCATTCCTTGTCGGTGGTCGATATATATATATATATATATATATATATATATATATATATATATATATATATATATGTATATATATATATATATATGTATATATATATATATATATATATATATATATATATACAGTTTGTATTTGAAATTCGAAATCTTGGTTGGGAATCAAGATAAAGCGGTTATGTTTGAAATACATTTTGAATTTGTTCAATTTATTCATGGTTGAAGTCAGAATTATTTTCTATAGTAATCATTGCTTAATGATATATAATGTATGTATTTGAATTAATCTTAATTATCTTGTGTTCTGTTTAAGAAGATATTGTATGATTGTTTGCATTGTTTATTCAATTATTTAATGTATGTGCTGAAGATATTAGATTATGTAACCTATTGATTGGTGAATTATAATTAATATACTCTATTTATTCATTTACTCAATAATAAAGTCCAATTATGTTTAACTAATGTATCTGCTTGCTATTATAACCCTGAATATTATACTTCTCAGAAACATGTATATAGCAAATAAATTGTAAAAAAAAACATATTTCTAAAATCATATTTCAATATCTATTTCGGTGTGTTTAATATATATATACTCACCTATAATTATATATATATATATATATATATATATATATATATATATATATATATATATATATATATATATATTGTGTGTCTAGTTTGGCAGCATTTTCTCATTTATGCCCAAATTGTTAAGAATAACAGAATACGTCGGTTTAATTATATCTTATTGTATTTTTTTCTAATTTTTCTAATGGCTTTTTTTTGTTTTTAACTCTAAACAATTGATACATTTACCATAGGTTTCACGAACGTTTTCGATTCTCCGTCTAATTATCCTCTGCAAAAGAATCAAAAAGGCCGTGAAACCTATGGAACATTTATAATTTTGTGGGATTTTAATGAGAAAATACCATTAGACAAATTGAAAAAAATGTATAATTAAACAGACGAATCCTGTTATTTTAAATAAGGTTTGCATAATAACTCGAATAGCGCTCCACCTACGATTTGAACTCAACATCTCACTATTAGAATCATTTGATTTTTGAACGCTTTTCCATGCTGCCTTCACGGAATACTTTTTTCTCCATCTAAATCTCCTTTCATTGGACACTTTATCAATGGACAATTACCAACTGGACAAACCCCATATATTTTTTACACGAACTTTTTTTCAACTCTCCATTCCTAATATTTTTTCAAATGTTGAATTTTGGTTTTTCCACTGCCAACTTATCTATCTGCATAATTCCTCTGATGATAGGATTTCGATCTTGGAAAAGCCTTGGCTAAAGGAAAGAATAATACACATAATTTTATTACAGAATATACATTGCATTGAACAATCGAAGTTTGAAATAAATCTGGACATTCGTACATGTTTATGACTTTTCTTTCATCTATCTTTATAATTGCTCTAGCTCGTATATTGAGCTTAAACCATTTCACTATAGGTTATATCTACTAAAAGTGCACTTTTATGTTCATATTGGATCATATATATATATATATATATATACATATATATATATATATATATATATATATATATATATATATATATATAGCACAATCACGTTGACACACCGGTTCCCGTTAGATCACCGAAGTTAAGCGGCGTCGAGCCTGACCAGTACTAAATGGATGACCATTTGGGGATACCAGGTGCTGTATGTGCTCTCTGCTTATCTCGGCATTGTTTCCAGTCGTCTTGTATTACTACTTGCTATTGGAATCAAGCAATGCCGACTCAGGAGAGCGATTGTTAAGGATTGCGCAACCCTTACATTAACAAATTCACGCACGGCAGCCCCAGGTGGAGCACTCATACGTCGAAATCGACGGGAGAGTCAATAATATATATATATATATATATATATATATATATATATATATATATTATGTTCAATATGTGAGGTGTAATGTTATATATAATGTAGTTTCTTTCTGTTTATTTGCTCACAGATCACGTTTTGGGTTTATTTTAGATATACCCCATTTAAACTTGCGATTACAAATTTAAAGTTGATTCAATTTAATCTGTTAGTTTAAAATTTAAAGTTGCGCCCATTTAATCAGCTAGGTCAAAATTAAAAGCTTCGTATATTAAATCTGCTTGTTCAAAATAAAAAGCTATGTTCATTTAATCTGCTAATTCAAAATTTGTTAGTTGAACGTTAAACGCTACGCCAAGTAAATCTGTTAGTTCAACATTAAATGCTGCGTGCATTTAATCTGTGAACTCAGAATTAAATGATACGTGCATATAATCTGTTATTTCAAAATTAAATGCTGCGTGCATTTAATCTGTGAGTTCAGAATTAAATGCTACGTGCATATAATCTGTTAGTTCAAAATTAAATGCTGCGTGCATTTAATCTGTGAGTTCAGAATTAAATGCTACGTGCATATAATCTGTTAGTTCAAAATTAAATGCTGCGTGCATTTAATCTGTGAGTTTAGAATTAAATGCTACGTGCATATAATCTGTTAGTTCAAAATTAAATGCTGCGTGCATTTAATCTGTGAGTTCAGAATTAAATGCTACGTGCATATAATCTGTTAGTTCAAAATTAAATGCTGCGTGCATTTAATCTGTGAGTTCAGAATTAAATGCTACGTGCATATAATCTGTTATTTCAAAATTAATTGCTGCGTGCATTTAATCTGTGAGTTCAGAATTAAATGCTACGTGCATATAATCTGTTATTTCAAAATTAATTGCTGCGTGCATTTAATCTGTGAGTTCAGAATTAAATGCTACGTGCATATAATCTGTTAGTTCAAAATTAATTGCTGCGTGCATTTAATCTGTGAGTTCAGAATTAAATGCTACGTGCATATAATCTGTTAGTTCAAAATTAAATGCTGCGTGCATTTAATCTGTGAGTTCAGAATTAAATGCTACGTGCATATAATCTGTTATTTCAAAATTAATTGCTGCGTGCATTTAATCTGTGAGTTCAGAATTAAATGCTACGTGCATATAATCTGTTAGTTCAAAATTAAATGCTGCGTGCATATAAGATGTTATTTCAAAATTAAATGATGGGTCGACTAAATATTCTAGTTAATAATTAAAAGCTGTGTCGAAGTCATCTGCTAGTTTTAAATATATTGCTGCGTCGATTTAATCTGCTAGTTTAGAAGTATAACGTGCGTCCATTTCATTTGCTAGTTCAAAATTATAAGCCGCGCCCATTAATTTTTCTAGTTCAAAATTAAAAGCTGTGACCATTTTATTTGCTAGTTTTAAATTATAAGCTATGTACAATTTATCTCATAGTTACAAATTTAAAACCGCGTCTATTTAATTTGCTAGTTAACCATTTAAAGATGTGTCTATTAAATCTGCTCGTTACAAATTACGTGTGAAAACTAACAAAATAATATTCTAAACCTTAAAGGAGGTCGCAAAGAAGATCTTGTTTTAAACATAATCGTAACAGACCAGATGATCGGTAAATTATTCAAACATAATATGCTGCCATGTAATCAGCGTAACAGTCTGAGCGACCGACTGACGGTAAAAAACCTTTCACATAATTCCGAAAACGGAAGTAAAATCTGACAAAATGTTACGGCATTAACAACGTTAATACTTTTAGTTCATTTTAATTATGAGTACATCTTTATATTTCATAAGATTCGTCTCGTACATTAAAAAAATAGTATATTTTAATATTAATATTACTAAAAAACAAATTAATACTAATGATGATGATGATGATGATGGTGATCCTGCTGCTACTAATACTACTGAAGGCTCCGTTTAGCCTTTAGAGGCAATGAATACTCATAGTAACGGTGCATTCGCGCGTAATTCTGAAGCAAGTATTGTACAATCCTAACCACACTTCCTCTGAGTCGGCACTGCTTGCTTTCAGTGGTAAGGAGAAATGTAAGGCGACTGAAAACAACGTCGAGTTAATCGAAGATGATATATATTGCCGTGTATTCCTACATTGCCACCAATTTTAGTACTGGGCAGGCTCATTGTCGCTTAACTTCAGTGACCTAACGGCAACCCGTGTGTCAATGTGATTATACCGTACCATCTACTACTACTACTACTACTATTTCTAATAATGTCACCATTAAACACATCACTCAATAATACCAGAGCATAACTAATAAAATAACAACTTTACGGAAAAATTCAACTTTATTCATTAAAATAGTCTCATTTTGGGGTGATTGTAACGGAGAGCGGCCGATTGAAGTAGATGCAGACACTTGTCGGCGCTGTTCAAAGAGGCAGCGTCTGCTATGCTGTGTGTGTGGGACGAACCCGAAAACCCTCGTTGCCGACATAAAAAGAAAGAGGAGTGGGAGGAGAGAGGCGTAAGAAAGTGAAATAAGATTTTAATTATGTTATTTGTTCATGCAAATTAGGTTCTTTGCATGCGTGGGATTTTCGTTATAATAATAGAGCGAAAAGTTAAGAGTCAGGCAGTTTTTTCGTGGATATCGTTCTGAACGCGTATTGGAAAGCGAGCAAAAGAAAAGAGTGCTGGATTTTCTTTCATGTTGATTTGAAGGACGTTTTCTTTTCATATACAGTTGAAAGAGACGGTTTTTTTCCTGCCATTTGGACTTGATCTTGGCGACATCCTTATTTACAGATTAGTTCGTTATTCGTTTTTTCTTACAGTGATACAATGACTTCAAAGCTTCGCTAACAATTATCTGCCTTCTTTTGTAGAACTATTTGTCTTTGACATCGTAATAATGCAAAAGGGTGTCTCCATAAAAGATATCGTCCGTCATTTCCAGTTCCGACCAAAGTGGAACATCATACCTATCTTTTTTTTTTTCGTTCATTCATTTAAAATAAAAGTTTGTACACTTCACTATGTTTCTGTTGTTTGTTGTCGAATAAGGCTCAATGTATAAAATGCACAAGTAAATGCTTGTTGTAAAAACACAGAATCATCGAGAAAAAAAAATCATATTGCAACATTCATTCTATGACACTTTTTGTTTCAAATCAAATTCAATTGAACTAACACAACATAAATGTGTATTAAAAACTTAAAGTCGTTCAGCGATTTAAACATAAACACATTAGATGTATATATAAACAGTATTTTAAACAAATATTACTGTATTTCAAACGATTTGCAACAAATTAAAATTAGTGGTCTATTTTTCTATCATGCGTATTAGAAATTGACTATATTTCCCTACCCCGTATTAACCGGAAGTCGTTTTACTTTCATTTTGTTTAGCATTTTTAACTATATCGTTTTCGTAATAAACTATCATTTATGTTTAAATAACATTTTAAAAGTTCAATTAAATGAGCCAAATCGTTATAAACCTATAAGTAGTTAATATTTCGTATACGTTATGTTTTTTTCATTTCTAGTTATAAAGTGGTTAGATGTGAATAGCTTCCAAAACTTCTTATGTTTTAATATTTGTGGATTTCCTAAGAATGCCAAAGCCAGAAATGACTTTTTATTCGACACTTTAAATGGTTCCCAATATATTTTTAATTTCGAAGAGTCACTGCGCAATTCATTCTTTTGTATTTCGACTAATTATAACATATTAAAATGGCTTACTCTCTTTACAAATGAAACCAACTCCATTTACTGGATTTAATGTTATTGTTAGATTATTTTTATTTATGATTTTACAAAAGTTAGTTGAATTATTTTCGCTATTGAATTGTGAATTCTATAAATAATTGTTCAATATAAAATAAAGTGTGGAAGGTGTACGCCACGTAGAGACAAGATACACACGAACATATACATACACGCTAGAGGTTGTTTCATAATTTCAAGAGCGATAGTGTTTTTAACCAAATATTTATTGCATCGATTCGGCTATTGTAAGCCTGCGCCTTTTTGACAATCATTCACGCTGTTATGTCTTTAATTTACCGGGCGTGTTTTCATTCTATCGTTTTCTATATTTGAGAACTCGTCGTTGAACAGAAATAGACATTCGCTTCCCTTGTTCACGACATTCTTATCAGCAATTTTACCGGTAATGAATGACTCGTTTAAAGGTTAGACCGTTGCTGTGAATAATTGATAATTTCATCATCACCAGGAATGACATTGCCCCCTATTTGTATACAATAATAACTTGCCTCTACATAATTCATATTCAATTTTTTTTCAATGGACCTAATTTGGGAAAGATTTTCTGAATTATTTATTCGAGGAATAAGGAAGTCAAGTTTTTTAATGACACTTGTATTAAACAATCTTGTTAAACATTATTATTGTATTATTTCTCATTGTTGGCTTTGTATTTTGAATAACTGTTGAAAAAGCAACATTATACCACCATTTAGATTCCGTGAGACCATTTATAATATAGACACACATAAGCACACATCTATGTATATATTATGTGTCACGCTTATAACCTGCATAATGATCATAATAATAATAATAATAATAATAATAATAATAATAATGATCATAATGATAATAATAGTAACCCCTCTAAATCCAGGTGTGACAATGGTACGAACCAAACACAAGAAAGCAGGAATGAAAAGAGGAAACTACAAAACCATACAAAGAAATGGACCACAAAAGAGAACAGACTAGCAATGGAATGCTACTACAGAAGCCGCTACCCCACTGAACGAGGATACTGAAAACGAATGAAAGATCAATGGGGCAACTGACTACCACGCAACGGAACAGAGGATAACAGATCAAGCGAGGAAGATACTCAAGAGAGGGTGATTCTCTAATATGGAATTAACAGAAATCAAACAAAAGATTACTGGTGTGAGAGATCAAGTAACCCCACCTGATGAAAACACACAGGAAGAAGAGGGACAAAAGATAAACACTGAAACTAGAGACGGCCAAGATTATGAAACTACATAACTCACTGTGGAAAAACAATAGAAGTGGAGAACATCAAACGAATCATGTCCGATGAAAACAAAACTCCTATCCCTAAGGAACGAAGATTGGAAATATAGCAGCAATAGAAGGAAGACTGAGACGATATAGAGACCTATCTGAACAGCAAAAACGGAACAGGACCGTTGAAAACAATAAAATCCAGTTTTACAAAAACGTAAACCGAGAACGAACAGCAGAACTACAGGACCCGACAGAGACGAAACACTTCTGTAGCAAGATATAAGAAAAACCTACAGTACACAGCAAAAATACTAAGTGGCTGAAAAACATGAAACATGAACAACATGAAATTGAGGAAAGAACAAAAACAAAAATTACTGAAGAAACAATTAAGGCAACCCTAAGGAAAATTGCAAACTGGAAAGCACCAGGCCACGATGAAATACATGCATACTGGTTTGAAAAAATCACGACCTCACAGGAAAGGCTAGCGCAGAAACTGAGAGGATATATCCACAAAACAGACGCACCTGAATAGATTACCAAAGGAAGAACAACGCTAATACAAAAAGTGCAAAAAAGGAAATATCACAAGCAACTACAGACCAATAACCTGTTTACCAACAATGTAGAAAATCCTGACGGCACAACTCAAGGAAGAAATCTACACATCTCTAAACAATCGGATATTACTCCGCGAAAAACAAAAAGGATGCCGAAAAGGCAAAAGAGGGACACACAATTTGCTATATATAGATCGAAAGATCATGAAGGAACCAAGAAGCAGATCAAAGAACATACTCATGACATGGATTGACTACAAAAAAGTTTACGACAAATTCCCTCAAGTATGGATTCTCATTGGTTAATTTTTGTGTGGTGTTTGTACCGGTTTAATTTATCATGGTGGGGAAGATTATGAAGTGATGTTTCTTGCCGTTTCTCTTCCTTGGTTTGTGATTTGGTGTTATTCATGTGGTTTTGTTTTCTTCCTGTTGTAAATTCCATGTTACTGGTTACCTTTTGTAGCTCATGTGGACTGGTTTCCGCATTCGAGTATCTTCCCTAAGATGGCAGCTGTGTTGATCATAGCCGTCCTTTGTATGGTTTCGATCGATACTGTGATTCCAATTTCTCCCAGTTTTCTCTATGTTTTTTAGGATTTTTTCTAGTGCTCCTACGATTATTGCTATTATACTGACGTTTTTATGTTCCATATTTCTTTAAGTTCTGTAGCTAGTTTTGTGTATTGGCTTCGTTTTTCCGTGTCTTTGATTTTAACTCTGTTGTCTGCTGGAGCGGCGAAGTCTACGATTCTACAAGATGTTTCCTTCTTGTCGATTATAATAAAATCATGTCTCCTTGCTTGTATAATTTTATCTGTTTATATATCCATATCCCAGAGGAGTTTGTGTTTTTCGTTTTCCAGTAATATTTTGGGTTTATGTTTGTACCATTTGTCTGCGTATTCGAAATTCAATTGTTTTTACAACATATTGCATTTCACAGTATATTGCTTTCCCCACACAGTCATGTCTGTTCTTGTATTCTTTTGGGGCGATTATGCTACATTTACTTAATATAGGATTAACTGATTCGTCCACATTGTTTGCATTAATAATTTACCTGAGTTTTATCTATTTTAGCTTTAAGGTAGTTTGTCCTAATCGGATTGTTCTGTGCAGCCATCAGGAAAGATTCCGTTTCTCTGTTCAAGTGTCCTTTTCTTAACTATTCTCCGATATGTCTCTTGCGAGCCTTATGAAGCGTCCGTGTAGTTGTTTTTCTTCCCACTTTTGTTTTCCTCTCTGTTTGTGTCCAGTTTTGATAGCTCCTTCGTTGTTCGTGAGGACGGGTCTCTTGCTGCGGTGATCAGCCTTTCTGTGTTCTGGTTGATGTATTTTTCTTTTTTAGTGTGATACACACAGGTTCTATACTTACCAGTTCTCTTCCCCCTTCGTTTCTCTCTACATAGAGTCTGTCTGTATCGTCTTTTGGATGTAGTGCGGTGTGCATAGTCAATAATTAGTATTATTATTTTACGTGATAATTTTTTTCTGGCACGATTTAGAGAACCGCTCTTCCACAAGGATGCTACATTGCGGCGATGGGACAGGGACTGGAACTTGATTGACAGTGAGGGACCTATTAGGTTGGCAATCCGTTTTTGGAACTCGTCAAGGAGGAAGATACTAGTAGATGATGCACCAGCCCAGATATGGCAACAATACTCCAAGAATAGGTGGCTTTGTAGAGATACAGGATAATGTCAAGTGTGAGGAGTTTACAAACACGGTAAAGGGAGCCCACCTTCTTTGTTGTAGCTTTGCCAATATCTTCAATGTATTTGTCCCAATTCATGTTACCTGTGAAGGTTAGGCCCAGGAGTTTGAATGTTGAACTCTCAGGCAGTGTGCAATTTGCTATGACAATCGGTTGTTTGAGAGGCTTCTTGTAGTTATTAAAGGAAAGGAGGTTTGTCTTTGCGGCATTAAAAGTTACCAACCATTTATGACCCCAATCCACTACAGTCTAGACTCTGAATCCTTAGAAAATAACCTCTAGACTCTAGAGGTTATTTTCTAAGGATTCAGCCATTGCCTCGGATATGATCCCGTCTGTTTTGCCAACATGACGAGAGTAAAGCGTGGCGTCGTCAGCAAATAAACCAATCTCATACTCTATGTCATCAGGGAGATAGTTTATGAAGATCATCAACAATAAAGGTCCAAGGATAGATTCCTGGGGTACATAAGCATGTATGTCATGTTGCTTAAATGAACGACCACTGAGGACAACCTTGACTTTTCTTTTGGTTAGGAAGGATATAATGAGTGTATTTTCAGGAAAAGACCTTCATGCCATACATTGCCAAAGGTCTTGGGTATATCAAGCTCTACTGCCCTAACCTCGCCTGCCTTGTCGAGTGTATGATACATGCGTTCAGAGATGACTGTTAGGATGTCTGCAGTAGATCGTGCTTGTCTAAATCAATACTGGCGGTCAGAAATAAGTTTAGCATTAACTAAGGGCCGGACTATCGCTAGATTAATTAAGCATTCAAAGATTTTAGCAAAGATCGGCAGTAGACTAATTGGGCAGCAGTTCTGAGGATCAGTTCTATTCCCAGAATTATTGTAGACTGGTACCACAGAGGCAATCTTCCAGCTATCGGGGAAGCAAGATTGAGCTAGACATTTATTGTAGAGTTTGGAGAGGACAGGGGCCTTTCAGCAGAGCATTTCCTTATTATAATTACTGTTATGAGATCAGGCGCACATACTTTGGATTTGTAAAGGTTTTTTAATGATGTATCTTACTTGAGATGGGGTGATGACCAGGTTATCACGTCTGGCTTCGGTCCAGAATAGAAATTTGGGGAGGGGGTGGTTATCAAAGTTCAAATTGGAGTTAGAGACGAAACGCTGGGCAAGTAGTTCAGCCTTAACAGTGGCGGTGCCCACGACATCATTGTTGTTTGATAGTGGGAGAATTGTAGAGTTACCATTGTTTACTACACTATTGTAGATTTTCAAGAAATCGCGAATACCTAGTTTCTGTGACTGAATGCGTGTTTTTGTTAACTCAGTATATCTTCTCTTTGATTCGATTATCACGGCCTGTCAATTATTTCTTGATTAATTAATTTATTTCTGTAGGTAGCTGCCTTATGGCGGCCGAATATACGGAATGATTGCTGCCTCTCAGCAATGGCAGCTGTACATTCCGAGGTGACCCATTGGGGAAAGTGAGGCTTGCTAAAGAATTTTCGCATGGGGGCATTAGCTTCAATGCCTGCTTTGACCCATTCAGTTAATTCATTTGCCCACGGGTCAGCAGGGAGTAAGAAGGTTGCCCTCCATGGGACGTTTTGATGTGATATCTGATTGCCTCAAAGTCAGCCTGCCTATAATATCTCGTTATTTTGAGCAACGGTTAATCAGCTTTTGGACGACTTTTTAGGGTTATATGAATGATTAGCACAATGTGATCAGCATTCCTCAGTGGGTTATGAGCTTTTGTCACACAACCCCCGGGCATTGAGGTTAAGAACAGATCTAGAAGTAAGGCTTGCGCGTCTACTTGATCGGGGATGCAGGTCGGAAAATCGACAATCTGAGAGACGGAGTGGGATAAGGTGAAATTATACGTAGAGTTTCCGGCTGCGTCAGTAAGGCTGGAGAATCCCAACCAGTCACGGTGCTGTGCATTAAAATCCCCAAATACATGTATCTGGGCATTCAAGTCAATTGAGAGTGCTCTATCTATGTTTTCAGAGACAGAGTTTAGCAGTGTACAATCCTGGGTCGAAGGGGAACGGTATAAGTAGTATAAGTAACTGACGCTGTGATGTAAAGTCAATCTAAAGTAAATATAGTCTTGGTCATCCGATTCTAACCTATTTTCTCTAGTCAGGGGGAGGGTGTTACGAACATGAACTCCTAGCCCGTGCATATGTTTGTCAGAATTTTTACGGTAGAGTGGGAGGTAGTCAGTCATGTCAAAGTGGTGAAAGGAGATTAAGGATTGAAGGTTAGTTTCATTTAGATCTAGGATATCAGGGGTGCTTGTCAGGAGAAAGGTGTCTACGTCGTTGATGTTGGTTCTAAGAACCCGGATATTTGTGAATGCGAGCCTCAAAGGCGGAGGCGAAAGTATGTTTTTGGGTGTCTAATTTAGGTTTGATTTTATTTTTTTGTAATGACATGTTTTTTTTGTTATAGAGTGGGTTGGGCAAGGTGAGTCTTTGTTTGATGCCAATAAGCTCACACAACCAGTCCATTATGTTAGTTGCGACCTGGTCCCTGGGGGTTGTGGCCTCGAGAAAACCAACCGGAGATAATTGCAGCGTCCCTTTCCACGCGCGACATGGAACTGACAACTACCCACGGTATCATGCAACTGATGATAGAGCAGCCGTTCTTAGCGCTACTCAAAAGTTGGGCTCCTGTCCTGTCAGTCGGAAACAGCAGCCAGACAAGCTGTCTAACCTGTACCCTCAACCTGTCGGAACAAGAGCGCCCAGACTGGTCATGTGAGACTTTGTGACGAAAAAACTTTCCCCAAGTTGCCCAAATTGAGAGAAAGAGAAACGGCGTGTATTGTCCTAGTAAGGAAACAAGACTAGGCACTGAGTGTTTTTAGGCGTCTAAGCGCTGGTACCTCTGTGTCTGGCTAATAGACCAAAAAGGAGTGCAAGAGCCGGCGATAGACTGAACCTATCTACTCCTTAAGCAATTGTAGGTTTGCAAACCGGATATTTTGTTCGAGATTCCAACTCTACGAAGGTTGTCGATCAGGACTAAGGAAGCCTCCATTCCCAACG
The DNA here is from genome assembly GCA_963556195.1 of Sepiola atlantica. NCBI lineage: Eukaryota > Metazoa > Mollusca > Cephalopoda > Sepiida > Sepiolidae > Sepiola > Sepiola atlantica. The sequence continues at coordinate 66,522,838 of OY744527.1, read as the reverse complement.
GTTTGCTGCCAAGTATGTGAGTGGCCAAATAGTATGGGAATAAAAAAATAAAAAATAAAATAAAAAAGTGCTTATCTTTGTCTGATTACATTTAGAAATATGGGGGCTTGCCCGGCGTTTGGCCTCGAATGACTGTAGATGTTAATGTGTGTCAAAGAGGGCTATATAGATAAATAACAGAGTGTGTATGTGTTGTTCAATTTGTTAATTAAAAGCTTCAGATTAAATCTTTCTATGAACAAAATCCACGTGTCTTCTAGATCTTCTAGTATAATTTTTAATGTTTAGTTCGTGTGTCTCTGTTTTTTCTTACAATAACAGTGAATGCTATGTGTTTTTAAAAATTATGCGTTTCCAGGCAAATATGTTTTTATAACAGTAATGCGAATCCTATAATTATTGATTCTGTAGTCAAAGGACAGTTCACATTTACCTTAATGTATTTTTTAAAAAAAGCTTATAAGCGAATCGTTATGACTACAGTTAAAATTGTGATAGATTTTGAAGGCAATTTTAATGAGTGAGTTATGCTAGAATGTGCGGCTTTAATTGATATCAATGAAAGAGAGTCTAGGTGAAAACACGTTTGTCGAGATTGTCAGTAGTGTTCCCTCGTGATTACAACTCGTCTGGTGTTCTCACATCAGCCGTTTACTGTTGGTTTTTCGCGTGAAATTTGAATGAAAACAAGCATTATAGCTGAAGTCAGGATGGTGCTTTTTAATCTACATTTTCTATTCTCTATAACACTTAACGACCGTTTTATTGTGTCTTTATTCAATTATTGTTATTTCCCTTTTTGAATCTAAGTCAGAATTGGTGTGAGATTATAGGATCTCTTATATACACACACATATGTGTGAAAAACACGTTCGTTGCTCCGAGCGAAACTGGTAAAATCTCCCGTTTCTTGATGATTTATTCCTGTATTTCCTGTCGTTTCTGTTTATGTTTTACTAACATCTTGCCTTCACAGCATTTGATTTTATGATATATCCTGCGTGTTATCTTCATACACACACATATATATTATAAATATTATTTATTAACTATTATTTATATTCAGACAAGCTTGTTCTGCCTTTTAAAGGTTCACTAGTATAGCGCTAAAATTGGTCTACCGACCGCACGGCTCACACCTTAAACATCGAGGTTTGTAACCTGACATCTATAAACGTGCGGCTAACAGATCAGCTGTGGGAATTAGACGTGTAAATACTGCTCTTAAACAATACTTTTCCTAAATGTATATAGAGGGTTCAACCAATGGAGGGAACCTTTGCATTTCTACTAATGCGATATCATTAATTAATACCAAACAGAGTACCAGAAGAATATCCGTATTAGGACGATAAAATTTAGAACAGTTTGGCACCACATTTTTGGCACCTTACGAATATTACAATCAAGAAATAATGCTATTACACCTTATGTCTAGAATACTGTAGATTAAACCCCAGTATATGATTTTGAGTCTGGAAAATATCTAAAACGTAAGTTGTAAGCTTGTGATGTCTTATGCAGGAATTGAAATAGAAAGCATCTTGCGTAATTGGTGTCTTATTAATATGAATCATATTTAATACAAGGCTGAAATATTTAAATTTTTAAATCGGGAGATGTGCCGACATTTTACCCAGAAACCCGCTTTAAATTTTAAAATGAATCTTAAATGTATGAAATATTTATTAATACATGTCTAATATCGTTTTTTTTCGAATTCTTCAAAAATTGAACGTATATAAATTTTCACGCAGGTTTTCCACCTTTCCTTTACCCCTTTTACATAAAAGTAAATTAAACTAAAGATGAGCTAAGCATTGTCTTTAAATTAATTATGATCCGATAATTTTTTAGGAAATGAATTCTGTCAATACAAGTATATACATATGTAAACATACCTAATTTTATACTTAGATACTAAAGAAGACACGTCCTCAATCGAGTGTAAGCAATAAATATAGCATTACTTTTACATTTTAAAAAGTTTCTTTTTTTGAGGGGCACGGTACGGTTTCGATGGCATCGCCTAAATGTTAAAGTTTTCCCCCAAAAATGTGATCTCGTTACTCACTTTGTTTCCTAGAATACATCGCAAGCACATACATATGAATGACGCTCACAAGCACGCCACAGACCTTCATATATATATATATATATATATATATATATATATATATATATATATATATATATATATAAGTATACATTTTTATTTATACAAACATTATTGGTTACATATGTGCATACATGTTTCGGTTGCACTTTTCCAAGAAAGTTAACCTCATCAGACCAAGAATCTTTCAGGAATAGATGGATTTGAAGAATTTTCGATCCTTAATAACTCTTTTTGGGGATCTAGCATCTTCTATTTCCTATGAATTAGTATCGGATTACCTATTTCACTAGTTGACCTTTTTTGCCAGTGGTTGTCCCCTCCCTTTTTTATTACTCTTTATGGCGTGTCCATTGCCTTTTCTTGTCCTCATTTTATTGCTCTCGCTTGCCAGTTAAACAGACTCACTCAAGTATAAATAACTTATCTATATATCAGGAATCACACATATATAAACAAACCCAAACACATCTAAATAAGCAAACAGATAAATAAACGGACATTGATATACATACATATCTAAACATGGACACCTACACAGATTCACTATCAATCAAGCATATATTCAGAATACATACGTGCTTATAAATATATTCTAGATGTATATTCAATAAAAAATAAAGAAATAAGAATATTCTAGATATATATTCAATACATACATCCATACGTCTATACAGACTCAACATATACAGCTATATGCACCTATACACGTATATCTATACACACACACACAGACATATATATATATATTTATATATATATATACACACATATACATACAGATACATGTATACACACGCACACACACACATATACATGCACATACATACAGACACACACATACACATACATATATATATACATAGACATATACTAATACAATACATGTACGATATATATATATATATATATATATATATATATATATATATATATATATATATTGATAGTAGACAGTTTTTCCCCATCAGAGTTCAGTGGAGATTTTAAGTTGAGTTTAGTTGTGAGTTGTACTCTATCGACCACCTGCTGAATCGAACGGATTCGATATTCTGAACACTCGTAGAGAAAAGGCGTTTCGTTTCGATCCTCCAATGAGTTGCGAAGTTCCAGTTGAAAAAAAGACGTTGAGTTATTATCCAGGGGCAACGGCACCCCCATCCTTTACCTATGAAAAGACTGAAGTTCATGTACACACGAGTTTTAAGGAGAATACATATCATTCTCTAATATACAAATAAAGAGTTGTTGTGTTTTTTTTAATTGTTCGGTTGTCTGTTTGATTTCATCATGTGTTTGTTGTTGTTCATGGGCTTGTTTTCCACCAGTTGGTTAGCCTCCCGGTCATGAACCAAAACACAACGTGGCAGGGGGTACTGCTGACGAAGACGTTTCGACTCACGTTGCGAAGCCTCTTCCGTAGGGTGGATTTCATCGAATTGGCATCTTCGAGAACGGCGAAAAGAATACGGAGACAACATATTCAAAGACGCCAAGTTACCAGCCCGGAACGACAAAAACTTTTCGAACGTGAACCCGACGGTATCGGATTGCTAGATGAGGGAAGGGGACCACACATTGTATACTTATATCACTAATTACCGACATTGCTTATCATGATATGATTGATGTGAGGAATGTATATATGACCAGTTAGTTATTATAATATAGACATTTTATTTTTAATCAAAACAGATAGGAATGCATTGTATTATTTCTACATAATTATATATTTTAATATGCTATTTTATCTAATATAAATACGACATTTTAAATGTTTCTAAATAGTAAGTAAATACAACGATAAGAAGGAGTATTGGTTTTACAATGATATATTTTTACTTAAATTCTATTATTCTCAATTTAACGTTTACTTTATTGGCAATGTATGCAATACACTTAATCCTTACAATAAACATCATCATCACAGAATACAGACAACGACCACGAAGATAAAACAAAACATAACTCATTTAAAGCAATAATTGTTATGTATGTAATTGCTCTGCGAATGTATTCAAATGTAACTACATTTTTAATTCTCAAACCTATATAATGTATAAACCTCTGTATTGGCAATTAAGGAACCTGGTGTTAATTAATGGGCATCATTAGAAAAATGATCTAAATAAAAATAAAATGTTACATTAAAGTGAGTAGGACGCCAAATAAAGATACAAAAGAAAGCTGACACTTTCGATCTGGATTCAAGAGATGTACACTGAACAGTAAAAAAAAATAAAGAGTGGATAATCTCTCTATAGAGAGTGATACACAGACATATATAGACAGAAAGTGGTAAACAAATAAGGAGACGCGTACAGAGAGATTATCCCTGGCAGGTTTATTCGATTAATAGTGATAGGAATTTTTTGATGATCGCTGTAAATGCGTACATTAATGGCCGCGTTAGATTTACGATAACTTCTGCTTTTTGTCTAGTCCGACTTTTATGCAATCGGTAATTATGGCGGTATTTTTCTTTCTGCCCGAATCGTGAATCTATGATTATTTCATGAATTTTCGTGGAGCGCCGCATATGCCAACCGATTCTCTGTGGACGTACAACATGCCACTTCTAATTATCTACTTTTTTCATGCTATCAGACTTGAAGACCATCCTGTTTCTTGACTGTCTCAAGCATTTCATCCAATTCCCAATTCTTCCCATCACGAAGACAATATATATTTCTTTCAGTTTCTTTTTTCATATGCTGTTGGCTCGAGAGACGCACGCAACACAAAACCAAATCTCTTTTTTTGCTATTTCAAACAAACGTTTTTACTATCCTTCCACAAAACGGAAATTGAGATATATTTTGACAGGATATCGTTCGGAATTCATAACAGCTTATGTTACATAGGAGAGCGTGGCGTAACCTGAAGCCGCTAGAATTAAACAAGAACACATATGAGCATGCCGTCAGATGACAACGAGAATTAATGTTTTCTTTCGATCCGTGACTCCGACGAAGGTAAACGAGAGACTTACGATTACCATTTGTGTATATACTATCCAGAACAGTTATTATTGCTGACAGACCATATTTATGACCCCGATTTTATAAAGTATCTAACACAAAATCTCAATCACATTATTAATGTGTCGACACCGAGAGAGATGACCCCCTAACAGAAGCAGACAAGCATAAACCAATACAATGGGCGTGTTTAATTGGTAGTAAAAATAGGAGATGTGAGAGTGGTAAAATTTGGTGTTTAAAAGCAAAATATGTTTATTGTTAGTTTTACTTATTGGTGTATCTTGATAGAAACAGAGAATAACGCTGTGATATTTGATAATATCGGAGTCACTGGTAATTTGTAAATTGACTCATCATTTTCCTCAAAATAGCAAACAGAGACAATGACATACCTCCATATGAGTAAGTTAGTTCGTCAGTGCAGCATGTTATCGAATCGAAAACAGACGTTCAGATGAATAAGAGGGTGTCGGCTTTTACACTGTGATTAGTGTGTCTGCATGTTTCCTTCAACTTACACAACTTAAGACACTTAAATAATCATTCTCTCGCACTCTCTTGCACTCTCTCGCTCTCTCACTCTTTATATATATATATATATATATATATATATATATATATATATATATAGTCTCGGAAGTTTCTCAACCATTAAAACTATATAAACAAAAAAATATATATATATATAAAAATATATATATATATATATAAAAACCTTATAGTCTCAAGTCTTCCAGTGGAAAATCACTCATGTAAGTCAATTTATTTTTTACAGTTATTATATTAGTTAGTTTCTAACACTATTTTAAGGGATCATCAGTTGTTTACCATGAAAAACTGTTTCGGGAATTTAAATATATATATATATTCATTTATATATAGACTGTGTTGCTGTATCATAACTATCCAGTGCGGTCAGCCTAGCACACATCAACAGTCAGCGATCGAACCTAACATCATCTATTTGATAGTCGGAGGCTCTACTCATTAGACCACGGGAAGGCGCCTTTGTTAACTGTTGGTAAATAACCATTGGATGCTACTGGACGAGGCTTTATTACTTTATTAAAGGAAACAGCTTTGTATTACGCTAAATAGAAGAGGGCGATATCAATAACAGAAATGCTCAGTCGGTTAGGGGATTGTTTTATATAGTCATTAACAAAAGACTGTTTAAGTGTAGAGCAGCTATACAGTAGACTGGACAATCACCAAGGATAACACAACAGGACGAGCACCGTTGCTCAATGTTTTAAATATAAACATCGACCGCTACTTGACAGAACTTCATTTGTTTATTTACACAAAGTTTGCATTATGAATAATAGTAGCAAGCGATATCATTAGCTGCAGGATATATGATTGTATATATATATATATATATATATATATATATATATATATATATATATATATATATATATAGATAGATAGATAGATAGATAGATAGATAGATAGATAGATAAATATATATGTATATATACACATACATATTTAATAAAAATACAAAAGTGAACGAAATCCAACGGTATTAATTAAAAACTAAAAGTAGAATGATCTATACCTCAACGTTTCGCCCAGGTTTTGTGAGGTCTTTATTACGAGTGAAAAAGCTAAACGTGGAAAAATCCCACGTTTAGCTGTGCCCTCCTTGATAAAGCCCGTGAAACTACTGCTGAAGTATATATATATATATATATATATGTATATATATTTATATATATATAGTCATCCACATACAGCTCATCAGTCTGGCTAGACCATATAGTGCCTCAAGCCAGGATCGAAACGCAACCGTCGAGCTGACAGTCGCCGACACTGACTGAATGTAATAAATATCTCAATGTTAGTAAACATTGCAAATGCCGGAGCTCGAATTAGTGTTTACCGTATGAGCATTGCCTTTTTTAGCTAATGGCAGTTGGCGATACCCTTACAAACGTAAGCTCTACCCGGGGGGGGGGGCTTTATATAGTCATCCACATACAGACTGTTTCGCTGTTTCACAGCTCATCAGTGCGGCTAGACCAGTTAGTGCCTCAAGCCAGGATCAAAACGCAACCGTCGAGCTGACAGTCGCCGCTGCTAACCTATAAATATATATATATATATATATATATATATATATATATATATATATATATATATTCACATATAGTTGTTATTGTGTATTATCTATGTACGTACACGTTTCGTACTTAATAATCGGGACTCATCAGCATAGAGATATGACTATTAACTACCGGTCATGCGATTCGAAACCCCGGATTACGAGTATTTTGCAACTTAATTCCGACGCCTTCGTAAAATTTTGAATAGCGAATAAGCTGTGATCATTTTAACACTTTATCGGCAGCTTAAATTCTGAGAGCGTTCTACCTTTTTTAATGAAAGGAACGATGCGTTTAAAGCTAGTGACGTCATGCTGTGTTAATACTAAACTTACAGTGCTCTACTTTTTCGAGGAGCGACAAATAATGATAACTATGTGTTATTGTTTATTACATATATATATATATATATATATATATATATATATATTAGATATTATCTTCCACCGATTTTTTTACGATCGCCTTTCAGCCTAAGATGTAATTAAATAATGTTATTGTTTTAATTTAATCTAATTTTCTATTGTTTGTTTTACAGAGAAACTCGAACGAAAATAAACGTTATTGGCCCTTTGCCATGGAACAAAGTGTTGAATCTTTTCTGTCAAAGAATGGTAAAATTATATCGTGGCCTCTCTGTTCGCGCTGGATATCCATAGAATACAAATATGTTACAAACACCTACAAGGGTTTTGGAGGTATACACCTATAATCAGATATTATCTGAAACTAAGTTATATTAAGCGGAGTACTTAGTAATGTATGTTTCAGTTTAGACAAAGGTGGTTTAATAATGGCGCGGGGTATATGTTCGTGCTTACGTCCATAGAATGGAACTAGTTTTTAAAACGTCAGCAATATACTACAGATGAATGATATAACTGTCGAATTTCCACGTGTCTCGGTAGTTTATATAATCCCGTATGGGCTATGTTACTAATGTATTTATACATACTTAAATGATATAGTTTAATTAAGCTCACAATGTCAATGACTCGTTATTAGATAAAGGTTTTTATTTGCATATCTACTCTTTGGTTGGGTTCTAACATAAGCGAGTTCAACACTTAGAAATCATGACAGAAAACTCAACAAAATTACTGGATAACATATCTACTAATGCGTATTAAACAATCAAATTCATTAAATTTATGAAAATATTCCCATATTTATGTGTATAGCTATATATATATATATATATATATATACACATTATTATCAAACGCCCGAATTTTTACTATAAAATTATCTGAAAAGAAGTTTGATTGAAAAAATTGTAATACACCATTTAACAAATAATATGTTTAATTACTTATTTTTGTATTATAACAGTAACAATGATAACGTACTACGTATTATCTTATATAAATAGAGATGTTGTCTGTTTGTCAATCCGTCAGTATTAATGTTTTAAACTTAATAAATACATTACCCAATTTGTCTCATTTCGAAACACTAAAGATCTTAACAACTTGTACAAATGGAGAATAGTGCATCAATAGTAAATTATAAATTAAAAAAAAAATAAGCGGATGAGACATGACCAGGAATTGAACCCAAAACCCTGAGATCCTCACACTGAGGTTCTACCAACTGATCTATTTTGTCTGTATCTTATAAATATGGCTTGGCATTAGACCATATCTAATAAACTTAAATTAATGGGATCTACGGCCCAATTAATTTTAGTTAATAATTACACTTTCCTCACTGATTAATTATATTTTCTTACATTTTGACAATCACATTAAAATGTAGAACTCATGTGTTTAAAATTATAAATCTTCTCTTGTTTAAAAATATTAGTTTCCGTGCTTTGATTGCATCTAATGTCAGGTTACAGTGTAGCATATGATATAGAGTTATACTTCTATGAATACATTACACCAATCATGAAGGTAAATACAACATTTTAATTATTTTAAATGATTACATATTGGTAGTTTATTGAACTTAAATAAATTATATAACGATTTAGAAAATGTTCATATTTACAATATGTGTACAAGCCACTCATTAATAAGAACACTTTGAATATTTGCTGGTTTTGGAACGAACACAATTCATATAATAATAAAATGGCAGTGGTGTTCGTATTTACAAAGTGCACGACACCACAAGGAATAGTACGATTTTGTTTAAGTCAAGTATGAATACATGAAAGACAAAGTATGAGAGAAAACTCTTCATCATGGTCATAATAAATAGTATTGTATATGTTTATATGAGCCTGCATCATCTGTGTTATTATCGAACCAACGATCACAGTTTTGATATAACTCTTATACTAAGTTGTATAAGTATATATTTAATCAACAACCATGACCTTGATTTATATCGCAAATAAAAAGATTATATAAAAAACAGTATTTCTGGCGAGAGTATCAAGTTTCATAAGAGTCTGTCCAAAAGTAAAGGCATTATAAATATTTATAGGATTTGTTTTTACATAATTTACATATTTTCGTTATTCATAATTTGAATTGACGATTTTAATTAAGATTATTTTCAATACGATTTCAAGATTTTAACCGATCTTGTGTCAAGTCTTGATCAAATGTTTCGGTTAATTTTCAATTTCCTTCAAAACAAACTGATGTTATTTTTAGTGCATCCATTACTGTGCAAATCTAAAAAAATATGTTCTCATTTGGAACGTAAAAAAACATAGCAACTTTTAAAATCTTAAATATTAAATACAACATCTCTAAAGTAATTTGTTATATTTTCATTATCGGTTGTTGGATCATTTTATATTTAAATCGTACGTACGTTTTGTATACGTTTTATTTGTTTACGTATATTTCTAAGTATATTGTATGTTAACGAGTGGTTCTATTTCACCCATATATAGGTCTTAGAGATGTACTATCATTTAGGAAAAGAGTGGATATGGGAATAGTGATAACTATGCAGTTGCTCAACGTTTCCCAAAGTTAATAAATTTGGGTCTCATCATTTTATAAACTTTTTCGTAATACAGAGAGTGATTTGAGGGGTGGCTTCAATAGTTGTTCAATGATAGGTTCGGTTTAACACATAGATGGACCTCTTCGGATAAGATTGCGATTGGTAATAGTAAAAACTGCAGTGAGTCCACATTCTCCAAAGTAAACATAATGGGGCTCGTTACTGGATAAAGCGTTGTGTTATACCAACAGTGATTAGTAGGGAGGGGGATTGATTAGATGTTAAATTAGGAAATAGGACACAAATACAGAGTTAGAAGAGCTAATACAAATAGATTTACAGGTTGGTGGTGGCATACAGGGGAACACTTTACTATCATTTATCCAATCAAGGTTTCTTACACCGAGACTTATGGACTACTATACTTATGCATTCTTAGTTGAGGGTTGTACGGCAAGATGCTAAAATCACATTACATTTAAATGTTTGCGTGTATGTACATTTGGGGAAACATGGAGTAAGGATGGGCTTCCAATGGCCAGCGGTCTTGGTAAAGAAGCTATTAGAGTAGAAGGTTTTCCAGGATCTTGGAACCTCTACAGTGAAAGGGTGGGATTTTTCGCATAGCCGATTGGGGTATATGTTTTATAAGTTCGTTGGAGCACATGACGTTGAAAGGTGCTTAGAGACCGTTTACAGTTTGTATATGGAACTCTGACAGCTCAATTCACCCAGTGTCAGAGTAGACAGAATAGTAATGGTTACTCTATTGCTAACTTCCGAATGCAGTGAAGATCATATCATGGACCCATATTTATATAGATCGTTATGACAATCAGAAGAAACAAGATTTGTCGAAGCTTTATCATGTGTATGACATGCACATTTTCCTGAAACTTTTGTATTCTTTTAATACTATTTTGCATGTTTCGTATTATTTTTACTAAACATTTTATGTATGTCTTTTAAATATTGACATCAGCATTTTTTTTCTGATTACATTTGCCCATGTGAAGTTCAGTTTTAATAAAACATGAATAAAGTGAACAAATGTTGAATGCTTGTTTCTATCGATTAACTTCCAGCATAACGATGACAATTTTCGAACACAATTACATCTAACATGTTTCTTTCGAATATAATTATAGAAGTTCATACATTTCTGATGAAGACAAAATGAAACAACGTAACATGTAAAATAAAACTAATTTCCCCAAATTGTCATCGTTTCACCATTGTGTTGTATTGTGTTTCATATACTCAAATATAATAATCCACAACTATGTCGTTCTGACATACTTAGTGTTCAGCTTGTTTTTTTCTGTATTACCAGTTAGGATTGGATTAAAAATTATGGTCGGATAATTGAAATATTTTATCGTGTTAGGAAAATAAAATAACGTTCTTGCAAAGATTAATTATGTAAAAAATTACATAGACAAATATAATAATTATGAAATGCTGGTTGTTTAAGCTGTTTGCGATTCGGTTTCTCATAAGAAACTGGCAATTCAATAACATTTGAACGATGTTAGCTTCTATTACATGAGATACATTTGTAATATTATGATTATTTTTTGTAGTATGATAACTATTCCAACTTCTATTTTTATCTTCGATGTAATTCTTACAATAGTCCGGCTGATGAATCCTCAGATCACCTTCAGGTGCACTTGTCAACCTCGAGATTTTCATTGTTGAACTCAATAATCTATACCGAAATTTGACAAGAACCTGTACTAAATCACGTTCAGATTCCCGGGTTCGATATCAAATATTACATCTATCGAACCGTTGTAAGAATAACATTCACGATGAGAACAAAAGTCCGAATAATCAAAATAATAACACATATTAATTACTATCTAAACATTTCCGTAACATTATTAGACTATTTCATGACAATAATTAAATATATTTCAAAGATACACATCGTTTATTGAAATTGAATCAATCATAATCATCGTAGAAAAATATATCTATGCTGAATTTTTTTATCGCAGCACTTTATTCTTGTGTCTGCTTACCCTATTTCCAAACCATATCACTAGTTCAGACTTAGTGGCCTTGCTAGAAGAGAGTAGGCTGTGATCTGTGTCGACCAAACATTGGCCGGTAATAAAAGATTGAGTTCATATTTACTAATTAAATCTACATTGAGATTTATTTAATTCTACGAAATACGTATAATATTTCAAACCTTAATTTGTTGAACTAATCAGCACTTATTCAAAGATGTGTAGCTAGATTTGTTTTTGTTTTCTGATTTTTTCACTGGCCACGATCTTATAATATGTCTGTCGAAGAAAGGGTTCCGCATATTTCTACTAATCACTCGCTAACTAATTTATTTTAATTTACTATTTCAAAATGTATTTTTGCCTACGTATTAAAGTACAAACTGACAATGTTCGGAGTAAGATAGACTACATAGTATTAATTTAGGAATGATACAGAATAGGCTACAGTACAACTTATCCTGGAATAAACTATCGATACATGATTGAAAATGAGGAAAATACAGAGTATTTGGTAGTTAACTTACAATATAAGACGCCAAAATAGCGTTTGAATTTTTTCAATCGTAGAAGTTCTATTGTGATAGATGAAATTGCTCGACAAAACTCTAACCGTAGACTATCTAGTTTAGCATTGCTTTTTTTTGATCGCCTTTGTTTAACATTATGTATTGACAATCATGTGTACACTTTCTCGTAAACATACCAAAAAAGGACACGGAAGAAACCTGATAAAATGTCACAACTAATTATTGAATTCTTCACAAGCATATATTAATGAAAGTCAGCCATTTTACATCATCTTAATGAGAAGATGTATCTCCTAGTTTGATCTAGAACACTTTCGTTGTAAACGGCATGATCTCGAAACACGCAGACTCGATGAAACTATATTATTGTCGATGCGGTCAATTAACTTTCTGTCGATTTGTCTGCAAAAATTAAATAGCAAATAGAATTTTCGTCATTCTCTCACACTTGACTCTTAAATGCTTTATGTTTGTTATTGGTTTGACATCGAAGATAGTGAGTAACTATTAAGCGGATTTGTTGATGCAGCATCATACTAATACCTACTCACACTTGTCAACAGACTCGTTGCAGAGCTCTAACAAGTGGCAATTGTACACATTTTCTGTGTATATTATCTTAAATATGCATTTTTAGGCATGTGTTATATTTTCTGCTATAAAGTTTACGAGGGTTGTCTCCTAAATATATACGCTATGGAGTAAGAGAAAAATTCAATTGCCTACAGGAATTTATTAATGATATCAGATGTTTGTGTTGCAAAAAGCCGTCATGACAGAGAAACACAACGAAAGTGTCATATATCACATTTTGATCGAGAGAATGCTTATTCGATAATATGGACTTCGATAAGATGGATTTTAAAAATATAATTTCATCAACTCTTTGACATTTTCAATCGATGTTGATAAGATTTTAATAAATCAATTTACCTAAAATATTTATTTACACTCATCTACGTTCTCCTTGTGACGGAAGGCTGCTATAGCCGATATTTTTGGCGCACTGTTTTGATTTACAAAATAATAATTGGGATTCGTTTAACATATCTTATGTTATAATATCTCATATACCAAGCAAATAGTTGAGTTAATGTTTAATTTCGCAATGTTTTGTTAGTATTTAACGTTTAACATTTGACAACTTACTTTCAACAACCTCCAACAGTGCCATTTTGAAAATCATGTGACAATATTTTATACAAAATTCATATTCTTACTCCAATCAACTTAAGTGGTTTAGTTTGAGTATTTTGTTATATATTCATCACTTTTAAATAATTAAATGCAAAACTTTATGAGTATAAAAACAATTTATTATCTACGATTAATTAAACACGAGTAACTATTTCAGCCACAGCTGGTCGGGATGCCCAGCTTCATACCTTTCCTAACGTTAGAAAATGGTTCCCGAAAAATAGATCAATTACATAGGCAGGACGATATGAATTAGCTTACTCAAACAATCAAGTAACTTAAGTTAAACGTAGCTTCTGTGTCGATTATGCGTTATGATATGTATACAAATCAGACTACTTGCAGCAGCTTCCCATCACTCGTTTCCCCTGTATTTTGTTATCTAATTCTCGCATTTCATGATCACCATTTTTAGACAAAGGGGGACTATTTATAGTTATCTGGGTCAACTATTGTTTTCCATAAATTGTGCAGAGATATTTGTATCCTCTTATGATATTTATCATTATTCAACGTGCAGTCACCCTTATACGTGAGTACTGTTTTTATTTATAAGTAGTGACTCATTAAGAAAAAAAAACATTGACAATATAATCGTGATAGTAACCTGCGCAGTTAGCAAATCTGTTACAATTGGAAAATAGTATTAGTGAATCTATTTCGTCTTATCGATTATTAAAGTTTCATTTCCATAAGTATGGAACAAGGTGAACGACGTATGAAAATAGATTTGAACTTCAGGTATTGCCACCTTGAAACTTAATTGGCCATCAAATAAAGCGCTTGTTTTATAATTATACGCTATTTCTAAAATCATTTCTTATTCCTTTACGTTTAAGCATGATTTCATTGTTCGTAATCCACAACCCGACACACGTAAACGCAGATGTAATCAATCAATTAAGTCGTGGTCAGTAGGAAATATATTACCAGTAGTGCAATGTGTAGTAAAGCTATGAGTGTTTATCCAAATAATTTGATAGAACGGCAAACGAAAAAAAATCCCACCGACTGAAATAAATCATGCTGTTAGCACTTTACACTCACTATCTTAATACAGTGTATCAGCCTATTTTGGATAGAATTATATAAAACAACAACGCTAGTTCATAAAATAGAAGCATTAATATTGTAGCTATAAACTAGTTTAAGTGTGCTGATTCCAGATACTAGATACATTTCTACTCGTCACCTCTCGTAACAGCGCAAATGTAGACATCAGTGCGAGATGTCTAGTGTCCAGTCTGAATCATATATGAGGCATAACTGCACTTTTAACATGTGAATAAAAAAACCTAACATACTGCTTCATACAAATTACGTCTAGATCCTAAATTATTTAGGAATGCATGTATAAAAATATTTACATATATACATAGGTGTGACATAGCTGTCGTCACGCTACACAGGTGATTGGGTGATGGTGATCGTGGAATCAGGTCAGTTGTGTAATCGGCTTTGTTCTGGATGCGTCTTGTATATAATCGAGAGCTGTTCAATTCCGTTGCGGTGCAATGACAACGCGTCTTACTTGGTAGAGTGAAAGAGCTCATGCAAATATATTTCTAATTAACTGTAAATTATGAACATAATCAGAATCTAGAAAACATTATTTCACAATATGCGTACACACAGAGAAGTGAAATGAGGTGGCCTACACAAGTATTTGTACTTTCTGCTATGTATACACAGGGTGTTTTAGCCAAATTGGACACTTGACAAAAAGAAAAAGAAATACCACGAGGTGCTGAGGGGCGTGATGGAGCCTTGGATAGACGAAATTGCAGGAGCCCTTACGTCTTCCATTTTTCACGCCCGACTGAAACCCCCTTGACTATTGGAGTTGGATATCACACATATTAAATTAAAACCTTCTGTCTTACATTACTATTGTGGAGATGCATATGTTTTTTTGGAATTTAACTAAACGAAATAGTATGATATCATATAATCCATTCTGCTTTTTATGGCATAATTATTGTGTGTATTACATTTTCTACAATACTAGGCAAATATCGAATTTATTCTCGTCTATTTTCACTTGTTCAAAGCATAATCTACTCTCAGATACGCATGTGAATATGTATTTTTGTCGGACCCGATCGCGAATATCTTTAAGAGACTTTCTGTCAATCTGTCAATCTGTCAATTTTTCACGCTTCAGTTTGAACCAGCTTTTTCTTCTGTGAGATTGATTAAGTTCTATTGATTTTGATTATATGTCTAAACTTATCGACATAAAATGCTCTGTCAGTTGACTGGTTGTTCAGTTCATTCGTCTGGCGGTCATGATCTTATTTTTAAATTACTTTAATTATTAACGTTGTAGGTAAGCTGACAAGTACAATAAAAGTACGCCGTTATTTTAACCGGCAATAAAATACAGAGTGTTGCAGCAAAATCCGACAATTGAAAATAAAATAACAAAATAGGCAATGAAAACAAAAGTGTTATATGCAGAGACCCGGGAGATTATTAAGCAAAATTTAGAGTTACATATTACATTATTTTTAAATGTAACAACCGTCAACGGAGACAACTATCTAAAGAGGGCCGCGACATTATTCATACTCTCAGGCGACCATGTATTTTTCGAAAGCGGCGAACGCTACAATGATAGCAACCTTCAGAAGGTCGACGGTGTTGTCCGCGTGCTTTGTTGTTCTTGGCCTGTGTCACGTCCCAGAAACAATAGTCAAGGGGGTTTCAGTCGGTCGAGAAAAACGGTCAGAAGTCCAGCGATAAATGTTGAGGAACACTGTTACGAAGTCAGGTTTAGACCGTCATGTCGTTATGTGCAAGGGCAGAGTCCTGCTGGAAGACATAGGGGCCCCTGGCGACGATTTCGTCTATCCAAGGCTTCATAACGCCCCTCAGCACCTCGCGGTATTTCTTTTACTTTTTGTCAATTGTCGAATTTTGCTAAACCACCATGTGTATACATAGCAGAAAATAAAAATACTTGTATAGGACACATCATTTCACTCCTCTGGGTGCATGCATATTGTGAAATAATGCTTTAGAGATTCTGGTTATGTTTATAATTTACAGTTAATAACAAATTTATTTGGATGAGCTCTTTCATTCTACAAACTCCGACGCGTTTGCATTGCACCGCAACGGAATTGAACAACTATCGATTATATACAAGACGCATCCAGAACAAAGCCGATTCCAAAACTGACCTGATGCTACGATCACCATCACCCACTCACCTGTGCAGCGTCTAAAGATATATCCCCCCCCTCTACAAGAACAATACGCATCAATAAAATATAGAATAATAAAGTCAATGAAAAATTATCAAAAGTCGTATCGTCTCTTATCTTCTGCAAAAGTTTACGCTTTGCGTGTGTGTGTTGTAAGTATTCTGATTTTTTTCAATTTTTAACATTACGTATTTATCTATGTATATTCATGTCCTTTTTTTAAAACACTTATTCATTTTTGCGTGTGTGTGTGTGTGTGTGTGTGTGCCTTAGTTCATTGTTCATTCATTTCTTGTTTCTCATTAAAAGTTCGCTCCTAATCAATCAACATAAAAAAGTCTTACTTAGAGATTCCTTTGGACTCCCCGTTGTGTTCGAAGTTTTACTTCTTCTCGTGGTAACTCAGGTCGTATCTTTCCTCCCCATGACGGGGGAGGCAGGCCGCGTGCACCAACTCGCCAATGTTACATTGATTGGTTTTTAACTACGTTGTAATGTCAGCGTCGTCGAAGAAGAAGAACTCTCGTCCGTTGATCCGAAACTGGGCGATGTTTCGTTCACTACCATTCGCGTTCCATTGTGTCGCCGCTGCTATGTTGACTATTCGTACTGCCTGTGCGTTCCTTCTCGCCGCCTATTGTCGCCGCCTGCAGCTATTCGTACTAACCTTTCTCGTTGTTGTCGCTTGCTTTGTCAGGCTGCTATCATCTCTTCATACCGGCGATTTTCCTCGCAAGCTGAAATCAATCTTTTGCTTCAATAAATTTAACAAAGCTTTTACTGTTTTCTTTTTAAATTACGAGCCATTTTTTATTCACTAGCTAATTAGTCGACAATGAGAAGTTCGCTGGAGAAAGGGAGAGAGGCCACGCTAGTTAATCTTTAAGTTAATCACGCAATCACTTGCGAGGGAGGAAGTTTGGCCCTAACTTTGGCTCTTATTTTGGGATTAGAAAACCCTTCTTTATAATAGCTACATGACTATGCGTGCTATTTCGTTGGCTTCCAGGCAAGAACTGAGAAAACCTCAATTTAGTTTTCTCACAGCGAAACACTCTGACATCACGAAACCTCGTGATCATGCAGGAGTGATTTAACCTTCTGAACACAAGGTCTCGTCAACGTCACCCGAACCGTGAGAACAACACCGAACCGAACCTGCACGAGATGACTCTGTCACAATCACGCAATTCAAATTCGATCTCCGACAGATGCGTGCATTCTCATAGGGCCATTATCCAACATTACCACTGCAGTAATATTAATAATTTGCGTTTGATTACTAAGTTGCTAGAATGTTTTCATGGAAATGACTCCAGACAAGACATGAATCAACTTGATGTAAGGAGCTAAAAAAATACTACTCCAAGGTAAAACGCTAGTGACAGATTCCGACCCATGAAACAGCAATTATTCCTCCTGTGCCAGAAACATTGCTCATGGACTGTGAGGACCGAAGAAGAAAATACGGAAAGCCAGAGTTACGAATAGATGGTCGTCAGAGAGTGTGACTAATGTCGTGGCTCTCTTATGATGGTTGTTTCCGTTGACGGTTGTTACATTTAAAAATAATGTAATATGTAACTCTAAATTGTGCTTAATAATCTCCCGGGTCTCTGCATATAACACTTTTGTTTTCATTGCCTATTTTGTTATTTTATTTTCAAGTGTCGGATTTTGCTGCAACACTCTGTATTTCATTGCAGGTTAAAATAACGGCGTACTTTTCTTGTACTTGTCAACTTACCTACAACGTTAATAATTAAAGTAATTTAAAAATAAGATCATGACCGCCAGACGAATGAACTGAACAACCAGTCAACTGACAGAGCATTTTATGACGATAAGTTTAGACATATAATCAAAATCAATAGAACTTAATCGATCTCACAGAAGAAAAAGCTGGTTCAAACTGAAGCGTGAAAAATTGACAGATTGACAGACAGTCTCTTAAAGATATTCGCGATCGGATCCCACAAAAATACATATTCAAATGCGTATCTGAGAGTAAATTATGCTTTGAACACCTGAAAATAGAAGAGCGTAAATTCGATATTTGCCTAATATTGTAGAAAATGTAATACACAGCATACATATGCCATAAAAAGCAGAATGCATCATATGATATCATACTATTTTGTTAAATTCCAAAAACATTTGCATCTCCATGATAGTAATGTGAGACAAAAGGTTTGAATTTAAGATGAGTGATATCCAACTCCAATGAAATGCGAAATAAATAAGACGAATACAAAAATTGCATTAATTGAAAAGAGTTATTCCTCCAGGAACCGTGTACAGAATGGAAACTTCATGTTGATCACATTCACAAAACTTAACCGTCTCGCTGGTAAAAAGGCCATATTTGTGAACATTTTGTAGGGTTCGGTTTCGTTCCGGAGATGCACCCGTCAAATGTTATACTTATTCTATCCTGAATAGAGATTGGTTTATTGTCATGCGTCTGTGTGATCAACACCGATGAATTTCGGCGGGGCTATTCTTAGCTAATTTCGTACCCCACTACAGCGACCGGAAAGCTTTTTTTCTTATCTCACTTTCTTGGTACTACATTTTTATGCAGTGAAAAACTCTAAAATCCAATTCATAACAGCTTTCAGTATAACTGATTCCGCTGGCGTTTCCATACTAGCCGATGTTATCCTTTGCATAATTTTTGCAGCATAGAGACGGCCTTGCTGGTAATCACTCTTCTGTGTGGCAGTAGGATTTGTCGACTTTGTCCTAGGATGGATATCCTCTTACGAATTACATCCTCTTTCGGAAGACTTGTTTTCTTTACTGCTAATCACATGAGGCGTCTCTACAGGAAAAGGCCGACTCCTTCGTTCTCCGCTAATTTTTCTACCCGACTGGAGCAAACCCCAGGAGATCTGGTTTTGTCTCACCTTCCAGTCATGTGCCACATTTTGCTGCAGTGAGAAGCAATTAAATCCATAACAACATTTTGAATGTCTTTTTTGCCGGATGTTACCATACCAGCCCCAGGTTGCCTTGCATTGCATATAAAGAGAGTAGAAGTTAAGCTTTTAGTTTACTTTCTGTAGCCTCGTAGCTCTCGCTTTCTATATTTTCTTTTTTAGTCCTCACATTCCATGGCGATGTTTCTGCCAAAGGAGGAATAATTGCTGTTTTATCGGTCGGAATCTGCCCCTCTACAACTTATAGTTGGCTAGTGTTTTACCTTGGAGTAGTATTTTTTTAGCTCCTTACATCAAGTGGTTTCATGCCTTGTCTTGAGTGATTTCCATAAAACAATTCTAGCAGCTTAGTAATCAAACGCAAATTAGTAATATTACTGCAGTGGTAAGACCATTACATCTATGAGTGCATTTGGAATGTCGCGTTTGCCGACTGGTTCCACACAAGTAAAACGTTGTCTTGCATCATTCCAGCTTCTTAGTAATCAAATCATATTTCTTTATTTTACTGAAGTTGCAATTACATCAAATCCATAACAGCATTTAGAATGTTTTATCTGCCGGCTGTTTCCATACGTACCGATAGTGATCTTGCATACTTTTTGCATCCTAGTACTCAACCCCTTTTTTAAAAACTTTATTGCCGCCAGAAGCAATTAAATCCATACAATATTAGAGAATTGTTACTACTCTTTCATATAAATACTTATATATTTGCTCTTGTTTTGGTCTACATTATATTTTTAAGTGATCGTAAAGTTATTATTTACTTATCACTCGATATTACATGACATAAGTGAGATATTTTTTACAGTAAACCAAAACCATAAAATATTAATCATGCGAATACATCTCAGTGTGCCCATGTAGTTCGGTTTTCAATTTCGAAATTATAAATTTATAATTGCCGTAAGATTCAGCCTCCGAAATTCTATTAGATAATGTGTTCTAATTATTGTGCGTTATTTACTATCTTCCAATTATAGAACATTATAGTATATATATATATATATATATATATATATATATAAATAAATGTTTCGAGGTACAAAATTTATACATACATTTAAAAAGAATACGCGGAAATCTCTCTAAGGCCCTTTCGACTATCATCTCGTCAGAAGAAAATCGATAGTTTTAATTAATAATAACGTCGAAAGAAAGAGCAAAATGGGGAAATTGAGTGTGCCAAAATTAACGTTAAAGCGATTAAAATTCAATTTAATGATTTCGATTAAAAGTCGATTAAAAGGCACTACGTTAGGGGATAAAAAAAAATGGGAAGGAGTTCAAAGTTCCCCAAAGAGATTAAGCGATCTTACAAATTCCTTCTGCCGGCACAAGGAAGGTTTTCGAATGGCAATAGAGACAGATTCCAATATTTTCAAATGGTTCTTGGAATCTGCTCGATGCAAGACCTCAAAACGGTCTATTTTATAGCCACTGGCACAGCTAGGGTTTTCAACAAAATGCTGGCCAATAGCAGAGTCCAAAGAATTAGAGGAGGGGTAACACAAGGACCCTACCATTCCCTGACGTATTTTTGATGGAATGTGCTGGTGTATGCGAGTCTGCAAATGCAAGGAAGTGCGCCCTATATAGCCAGCATCACATTGGCATTTAAATTGGTATACAATATTACTATAATTTGTATAGGGCACACTATCCTTGCGAAAGGAAGGAAAAGCAGGTCTAGTAGCATAAACTAATCGTAAGGAAACAGAGTAGAAGCAATTGTTAATGCTATCAACAATCTGTTTGCCTAGTTTAATACTATTTCCCCCTATCCAAGGTAATTTTAAATAAATGGGGCATTTTACAGGCCCAAATATTTTAGGGGATTTAAAATCAGCAACTTTGTTATTAATGCAATCATTGATAAGGTCCTCGGGATAACCATTATCAATGAATATATCCCTGATCCTATTGAGTTCACACTCTAATCTATTTGGAGAACAAATAACGAGAGCTCTATGCACCAAAGTGTAAATTAAGCCTACCTTTCTAGACTTAGGCACAAAAGAAGGCCAGTTTACATACAGGCCCGTATAAGTAGGCTTCCTGTAGATGGAAGTGAGAAAGCCACCCCTTGAACGTTCAACAAGAACATCCAAGAAGGGAAGACAATTATCCTTTTCACTTTCCATCGTAAACTTTAGAGCCTCATGAATAGATTTTAACTCATGAAAGAATGCAAGTGCAACACTCTGCGAAGAAAACATCGCAAAAGTTTAACGTTAATTTTGGCACACTCAATTTCCCCATTTTGCTCTTTCTTTCGACGTTATTATTAATTAAAACTATCGATTTTCTTCTGACGAGATGATAGTCGAAAGGGCCTTAGAGAGATTTCCGCGTATTCTTTTTAAATGTATATATATATATATATATATATATATATAGAGAGAGAGAGAGAGAGAGAGAGAGATATAGAGAGAGAGATATGATGAAGATTCTTGTGTGAATCGAACATTCGAATTTTAAATAAATAATATATTTATTTTAAAACAAAATTGCATTTGAGTGGTCTCTTAACCGTTTAAAAATTAAATTTTTTTAATCCACTCTAGTAGTGAAAATATTATACTCATATATATATATATATATATATATATATATATATATATATATATATAATCCAGGTAAAGCATCCACAGAGTCGTAATACAAAGAATTTCAACCGGGTTTATGAAAAGTGTTCAATATTAAATAGAGCTTTTATATATTATTATTTTTATTTACACAGACCTGTATAAAATATGCGACACTGGCATGTCGATTTTATCGATCAACAGCTATTATAAACTGAAATCCCATCAGGCAGATCGGATTCTTACTCTTCTTTATGAGATCTCAGTTTATAATAGCTGTTGATCGATATGACAGTGTCGCAGATTTTGTACAGGTATGTGTAAATAAAAATAACTATATATATATATATATATATATATATATATATATATATATATATATATATATATATATATATATATAGGGGGTATAAATGTGCATTAAAATAGTCATGCCAAAGTATATGATTCGTTGTCCACATTTTATCGGTGTGGGTAGATACATATAAAAACAATAAAGTATTTTAATAATAAATAGGTTTCAACGTAACCCTAGTAAATTAAAATTATTTCCATCTGTTTATATCATTTTCTACGGTCGTATTGTTTTACAAGTAGATAAAGGAATATTATATTATTCTATATATTAAATAAAATAAATATTTTATGTTACATGGCGTAACATTTTCAGGTCCTTAGCTCAAACTGGCGTCATGTGTGATTTAGAAATATCTCTTTGTTCGAATTCCGCATTGCACGTAGCTGTATACACAAGCATGAGCGTTGCTTCGCTAAGTTCGATGACAGTAAAATGTGATATGATGAAAGTACATCTGACCTGTACGCTTAACCAGGGATAAGAATCATGTTGCCATGATTGCTCGTTCACGACAAAAGAAGTATTATGATGATTAGTAGTAGTAGGATGAGTAGTAGTAGTAGTTGTAGTAGTAGTAGTAGTATATAGTTTTCACACGAGTGCTTATCAGTGATCGTTCACTGACAATAACAGGTTCTCTGGAGTCCGAGTGGCAATAAGTTTCCCTAAATGCCTAGTACTCTCCGCTGTTTCAACAACCGTTACAAATTATTTTTCTTTCTCGCAACATTCGTTTATTTTCGTTTTTTCGCTAATAACGTTGCTGGATTTCTCTAGAAATAAAGTGACATATATATATATATATATATATATATATATATATATATATATATATATATATCAGCAACTTCTAATCGTATGTTTTAAGCACTGGTCACTGAATAAGTTACACGGAAAAATGTGGTTGTTCCTAACCACTAAAATGTATAAGTTGCTTTGTTTATTTCTATCTATCTGTATTATGGGTGTTTTTGACATTTTTTACACTTATATCTTTACATTTGAATGTGTCTTCTTTTTTTCAATTAATCTCTTCATTTCGTATTTCGTTGCCGAATAAACGTTTATGTCAGACACTGCTTTTTTTCTTGTTTTAATCGACGGATTTATTTATATATAGGTAAATTGGGTCATTTGCCTTTTAGATATCTGATCCATAAAAGTAATTTAAGTCGCTGAAAAAATATATATATATGAACGTCTTACGTCTATTTCTTACTAATGAGCGGGTTACCCATCTTCAATTGTCTGTTAGCTCTGCGAGGTGGTGTTTAAACTTAGTCTTTCTCTCTGGCTCTATCTATCTCTCTCTCTATATATATATATATATATATATATATATAATATATATATATGGGGGCTCGGAAACACCTGATTAGTACACGGGCGCAGGATACCACTCTCGGTTTGATGGACTCGAAGACGGTGTCAAGGTATCCATCGAAGAGAAGGGCAACTCTCCAGGCCTTAGTAATCCTTCTTAGTCTATTAGACGGACGCAGGGGTACGAACGCCTGGCCACTTCAAATACACACAGTGATTGGAGTATTTTCCCGACTAAGACAATGAATGGCGTCTCTCTTTCTCTCTATCTGAGCAACTTGGGGGTGGATAGTCACTAAGTGGCACATAACTAGTCTGGGTCCTTTTCTCCGACGGGTTGAGAGTACAGGTTAAACAACTTGGCTGGTTGCTGTTTTCCACTGGGAGTACAGGAGACTAAACTTTTAGGTAACGCAAAGAACGGTTGTAAAATATAGTGGGTAACTGTACGTGTCATGTTGAGAATAGAAAAAGTACACTAGAGTTATCCCGAATGGTATTTCCCGAAGCTACAACACCCAGTGAGTAAGTCTCAACTAATGCTCTAGTTGTGTGAGCGTATTGGCACCAAACCTAAACCAGACACCTACCAGAAATCACCTTCGCAACCGCAACTTCAGCTAGCATTCACAAATATCCGGGGCTTAGAATCCACGTCAATGACGTAGCAACCATTCTTCTAGTTTTATTTCCGGATACTTTAGCACTAATTGAAAGACATCTACGATCCTTAATCTTTGCACACTGTTTTCAAATTACTGAATATCTCCTACCGTAAAGAGCCTGACAAGCATGTGCACGGACTAGGAAATTATGTTTTCAACACCCTTCCTCTGACTAGAGAACATAGACTAGAGTCATATTATAAATCCTACATGTGATTTTGATTAACATACATCACAGCGTTAGTTACTTATATTTCTCATACCGTTCTCTTTCTACCCAGTACTTAACTCTGTTTTACTTTGTCTCTGAAAGCATAGCTGCATCACTCTCACTGCTTCGAGGACCCAAATACATGCATTCGGGTATTTTAATACACATCACCGTAACTAGCTTAGATTATTCAGCTATACAGCCACAGCTGTAAGTCCACGTGTAGTTTCTCCATACCACACCCCATCACACAGCCTCCCAGTTTAACTGATGCAGCGCCAAGAAAGTATCTAAGATATTTGCTTGACAGTTTGACATGGATTTTTCTTAACAAGTGCTTGCAATTGTTCATTGTAAAGTTTACACGGTCGTCCTCTACGTTTTTATTTTTCAAGGCTCAAATCTCCACTACAGAATTTTAGGAATAAACATTTTACTGTCAACTCGTTTGTGGACCCCCATCCTCACGCTTTATTGATATTAGCAGAAGTGTTTGATGCATTGTGCTAAAGTTTGAACTCATGCAACATTAGAATGCAAAGGTAATGTTTTGCCATGTTCATAATTGAGGGTCTTTTTATGCTTTTAAAAATAATTTCTATCCGAAAAGAAGTCACAAATTATTATAGATAACGGATTAATTATTATATATATTTAAATTTCCTATAAAGAATATACAAATTCTGTGTTAAGATAACTTTTAAAGACCCAGCGCTTCGGGCAGCCATTATTTTTGTAATACCCTTATAGATCTCACAATAGAAAGAGAGTGCCTAATAACACCAATCCAACAATTAATTCGTTTTTCGATGTTTTATGGTGTCTCCAAAATATTATATTCAGATTCAAATGTATATCATAACAATATTTCATATTTATGAGAAATTGTGTTTCTGGGAAAAACTAGAGACACGCCGAAAACAAAAATAAAATTAAAGTATATTTCGCATCTGTTTTTTCCATCAAATAGACACATGGCATTCGCCGATATCGATTGTCACGATTATGGAATAGCCTATATACAAAGAGTTGCGTTCAATCGATATTACAGTGAACAGTACGGAAACCAAAGATGAGAAACGACTCTCTCAGACTTCCGGTTCGGGGAAGGAGGTAAGTAGATGCAGAATAAATAAAAGTTAAGAGTGTTTCATCAAAAACATACGTACCCATCTTATGTAAACAGTTAAGCTATTAATTAATAAAAAATAATACATTTAATGATGCGTAAATATGCTTAAATGAATTCTCAGGTTTTAATAATTGAACATATTCTCATTAATTCAATCCATTACGCATTAATTTAAACAATAGCATTTTCAGTGATTGTGTAGTATAGTCAACAAGACAAAACTGGTAAAAAATGAATAGATAACCAATAACTGTTACCAAACACAGGAAAATTTACTTTTCTACTTACCTGCATAATATTTCTGCGTGTTCTAGTTATGTTACCTTACACATACAGACTGCTTGAACTTTTCCACTAAGCATAAATCTTGGGATCACCTGCTTCTCATAGTTGCACACACACTATACAATATAATTCTTTTCTCTTAACTCTGAGTTCGTGTTTTCCTTTCGGCCCTTTACAGACCTACAGGCGACGACGTACAGTAAGGGATTCTTGAGACCTCAAAAAGGGCGCTACAACAACTGAGGATGAGGTAGAGTAAGAGATATTTGAGAACCTTAATATAGACGGCACAACTGACGACGAACTATATGAATAGTGTTTTATTGAGTACCTTAAAAAGGGCAAAAGTTATCCAACAACGTTCTAGTTAAAAAATGGCTTTACCGGCGGACCAAAAAGAAAGAAAAATACCTAAAAGACCAATTATTTTCTTTCAAAGAAGAAAGGTAAGTGATTTGTCATTGCTATTCCGGCACTGTGTAGATCTTTACAAAAAAGGTAATGCATGATATTATCTTTCCTCTCCAAGATATAAAAGTCTTGCCGCCGAAAAAAATGAAAGCCTAATTTTGTTTCTATTGACTAAAGTGCTGACCATAAATTCTATGGTTACGTGAAAAGCGTACTAGCAAAAAAGTGATCTTTTTTGGGGGGGGACGAAAGAAATATGTTATACTATATTTCTCTTTGCACAACTAATAGTACGTTTAGCACCGTAATATAAAAGATACAAAACTTCTAAAAAGGCATATTCTATAAGTCAAATTTTAAACATAAGAAATGTGAAGCAAATATAACAGAACTCGTGAAATACACAATGTAACAACATCTAAAACAAAAAATGAAGCAGACGAAAAATTACTAAACTGATTAAATATTTCAGAAACCTCTACTAGCACAAAAAGATTAGCAGACGAAATGTTACAAAACAGAAGAAACACTTCTGGAACAAAAGAAGTAATCAAAAGATGGAGGTATTAATGCAAACAATATCGCATAGCAGTACAAAATACTGAGAAATAATGTTTTTCTAAAAATGGCGTTTGGAGTGCAATTGACAATTTCGCTTATTCGCAAAACTACGAAAAATGTTCACTCCATATTTCAGAAGGTATGATGGTCTATACAAAGATGATTGTAGAAAATCGGGAGGACTCTGACAAAAATGCATACTGCACCGAAAATTAGAGACCACATACTAAATTTGTGGACTTTATTTTATCCAGAAAACTAGCGACGTGACCTTTTCTGAAGCGAGAACACTTTAATAGAATTATTCAGCCTAAAGACTTATTTGATCTACCCACAGTTGAAGTGTTGAATTTAGTAACAATAGATGACGAAGATTACGCAACTTTTGCGTCAATCGTTAATAAACATTGTGGCGAAGGCAAATTAGCTGAACTAAGCGAGGAAATGTATGTGCAAGGACCTGTATCAGGAAAATACGCTTAAATCAAACGTAGGGTTTTAAACAAGTTTGATAGTGATCCAAAT
Source organism: Sepiola atlantica (assembly GCA_963556195.1). Taxonomy (NCBI): domain Eukaryota; kingdom Metazoa; phylum Mollusca; class Cephalopoda; order Sepiida; family Sepiolidae; genus Sepiola; species Sepiola atlantica. Next base: position 66,494,759 of record OY744527.1, on the reverse strand, counting down.
TTTAAATCACAGAAATAATCCGAATACTGCCATTGATTTGATAGAATAAAACAAGATTCTAAATACATTGAAAAGTCGGGCATCGCGCACATATGAAAAGTACTCAGGAATCACAATTTAATTCTGTTTTGAACACAATTCAAAACAAAAAGAGGGATTTCTTTCACGTTCATACAAAAACAAGTCAGCCAATAAAAAGAACAACAGGAGAGATTACGGCCTACACCTTGTTGTCGTTGTGGATCGCTTCGCGGAGTAACGGATTGCTCATATCGTTTCAAAACCTGTCTAACTTATAATACAGTCGGACACAAGTGTTCACATCGCCGAGCGAATAGAGAAAATGAAACTCGGGTTTAAACAAAAAAATAACGAATAGGACAGTAGAATTATAAAATATATGTTCATGTGAAACTCCTGAATAAAAACGTAAAATCATAATTAGATGCTGGTTCAGACGTTTCGATTATCAACATGCATACATAGGGAAGATGGGGAAAAACGACCATGCAAAGAACCAAGAAGATAATAAGAACGATCACATAGATGAAACTTTATATTTGAGAGTGAAATTATTACCAACATTACTTAAAACAGAACTACGAAAAAATAAAAATATTCGTATTAAAAATAGCAACAATTTATTTGGCAGATACTTGATCAAGCGGTTAAACTAATAATTATTACCAACGAACACTTTTGGTCAGAAAATAAAAAAATATGATGACTGAGTGAGAAAAACGAAAACGGGAATTTGCTTCTACCATGACAAATCGTATGAAATGGACTCAAAATTAATGGTCGGCAGTAATTAAAGCACATAAAGAGACCAAATTAACGTTGAAAAGCTAATACTTAACTGAGAGAAATTAAATCAAATTACTGAGATAAACAGTTGAAAGTTTAAAAAATACATTTATGGTCCCAGAACTTGAATCGCTGAAGTTACAACTTAACCACATCTTATAGGAGCTAAAGACTATGAAAGATACATTGACTTGTCTTTAAGCTTAATGTCGAAGCAGAGAAGACATTTTTTTCAAAGTTTAAATATGTGCTTCAAAATCAAAAATCAAGAATGAAAAAGCTGGAAGATATCACATCTGCATTTTATAGAGGCCTTCAATTATATCATACGAGACACTTAAACAAAATTATCGAATGACTATCGAAAGACACCGACAGCACTCCGAAGGTATAAGTTATAGTTACAAGATACGACACTTTTGACATACAGCTACCTCAAGCAACTTCAGAAGCGCGTAAATCCAAAAAGGAGAAACTACTGTGACTCCTGGGGAAGTACGGCTTGACAGGTGGTTCTAATGGTACCTTACCTATACAAACTACTTGAACTCTAGAATTCATAATAAATATCGAGAGCACCTGCTTCTCAGAGTATGACCCACACTAGTCTATACTGGCAGTCAATACTAACATGCAACCACTCTTATTATATGTTGTATTATTCGTTTTACAGTATACTTGTTTTCTCTAAATTCCGAGTTCTGTTTTCCTCCCAGCCCCTTTACAAACTCACAACAGTTTCTTGATTGTAGGATTTATTATCTATGAAATTCTTATCGTCACTTTTAATCTACCGTTCAAGTCACATTCTAACATAACGCACGATGTTTTTGAACACTACTTGTAAACTTCAAACTTAAAATATATTAACAAAAGGGTTTACGGAACCGTAAGCTCAAGTCCGGGGTAGTTGTCAGTCGGCTTAATGTTAGCTTTTCAAATTATTTCCTCGTTTTCCATACTTAACAATTGCCGAATTATCATTTTAATTAGATAACAAAACATAGGTTTACTTTAATTCGATAGTGTTTTTATTTTGATTGTTGGTTCTCGAATAATATGGATATACAATAAAAGTAGTATCTTAATATATAAATTGTTCATTTATGATATCATGCTGATATTAAAACCTATCAGCATCGATAATGTTTATATATTTACTTATTGCATGTTTTGAAATATATTATTTTCGAAATTTAAGTTTTATTTCCTTTGAATGTAAATGAAAAGGTTTATTAAGTGTAGTTTTAGATACAGTTGTATTTATATGAAAAAAACACAATTACTCATTTCTGCACTTACAAAACGACTTTAAAAATAGGAAAAATTGCAGAACGCAAACATCTTTAATAACTATAAATATTAAAAATATTTTCTTAATGCGATACATTTGTAAATTAATTTACAAATACACAACATAGCACAAACATGTATTAACCCTATATATGCCAATTATGTTGTAAATTCTGTGCTTAAAATAATAATTGTTGTTCATTAGAAACGTGTTTTGTAAACTATGCAGAGTGCCGATATGTTTGATATTCTCCGATCTTTCAGGGGATTAAACTGGCGTCAATTGAACCGGCTACTATGAATTTTCAGACCTTAGCAACCTCAGCATACGGCAGGTAGTCACAGCTATATTGTCGACTTGTGAAGACTTCTAATTCAGCTTTGACCGTCGTAAGTTAAGTAATCACGGTAATGAGTCCTTCCGTATTAGGTCAGTAGGAAAATTAGTAGACTTCCACTATCCGAACCCAGTTTATTAGCACACAAATGTCGTATAAGAGGGGTTCTAATGGGTCTATGTATGTTTCGAAATCATTTTCTAATGACCGACATTGAGGTTCTTCGTTTATTAAGTAAGACAAAATTGGACAGGATTTGGTGATTCTATTTAGCTGCATCCGAACTTATCAGATAAAGATCAGAAGTGTCACACATTCGGGATTTATGTGAGAAGTGTTCTCATAGCAGTGAGTCATGCTCACCTATTAGATATGCTCTCTGAATGCAAATGAATTAACCATAGAAGACGGTGAGGTGTTGCAGAGATTAGTGTTTGCATACAAGAAACAGTTGGCTCAACAGCTATAGTTACATGTAATTGTTCATTAGTTAAATGAGCAATACGAACCAATCAATGCTAATGATGCCACCAACTTAGATTGTTACAGGCACACATCGAGAAATTCCCCGTTTCTATAGGAATTGAAGCAGATGTTTAAGTTGACAGTCTATTTCGGAATTAGACAAAGGAAGAGGATTAAAATAGTTGCGTATCTGTAATGAATGAATTATCTGCCAATTAATTGCGGATAAAAATTAGAATGCAATAGTTATATTGAAAGGCATACGTAGATTTGTGACAAAACTAATAAAATGCGTAAACGATTATTGTAATTATGAAATTTTTCATTCGATCTCAAAATAAATTTATATTCAAAGTATATTTAAAAACTAAATCTATTATTGAAATTTTCCATTGATGAATATATTTGAGAAAATGACAGATCGGAGTAGGAAGCGCAAAAGCATAGAACTAGCTGAGATGGAATTAGATCAATTCAAAAATAATAGTAAACACCGAAGAAGACGGCATTTTGTCGACGAATCGACTGATTTATTTCCATTACAAAAATTTAATAATCGTACCCAAAGCTATAATGTAGAAAAATTATGGAACCACTCGACTCATTTTCTAACGACCTGTGTGACACCGACATTCCCTCGTAAGTTAACCGAAATGTTGAAATCATCTGTAAGTGATGGTGACATTCGTGGTGTCCGTTCAAAAACGACGCTGGCTATTTATTATTTTTTGTCAAAACAACGTGTATTGTTTTATCGTTTGTTTTCTTTTGGTGCTTTTAGATAAACATATCCAGTAGTGAATTTCATTTAAATCTAGTACGTTTATTCGAATAAAGAAACGTGTTTATTGAATGTTAGATATAAACATATATATTTGCTCAAAATTTAGGACCGTTATATTTTCATCGACATATTAATTTTTTATTTATTTATAATTCCATTTGTAAAACTGATTATTAAAACGTGTTATGTTTTGAATGTGTCATTATTTCTTTATAAACTTTGAAACTCAAGTGCAAAAGCTGGATACATATTTAATTAAGTATAATTATCGAAAACTTCAAATTTGTTAGAGGAGATATATGTCGTCGTGTCGGCTGCATAGGCTAATAAAATAAGGGGGTGGAATCTCTTCCTTTCGAGGTCGCCTCGCACTCGAGGGAATCTGATTGGATTAGATTGGTTATGTGACAAAGATGGATTTATGATAATAGATCATTCGGAAGTCAGAGTAAGTAGCAGTATGTATTTGAACGAAAAAAGTTTTGAAAATGATGTATTATTTGTATTATTCGGACTATTGCTCTCACCTTTGAAGGTATTCTCGCATTGGTTTGGTCAAGTTAACTCCCGATCCTCATCAAGTGAGGTTTTTCAGAAATCAGGAATACTGATGTTAAACTCAAGAATATATACAGAACAGAAATCTAAATGAAAAAGTTCCCAACCATAATCTAAAGAATGACGTAACATTAAAATTATGATTTTATAAGAAGTTATACTTTAGTTAGAGAATTGATAAAAAAGGTAAAAACAAGTATAATGTTAGACTACAATAATGCTTTCTATTTTATAAGGCGTTATTTATTACTGCTTTCTTTCCCATTAAACACATTAGACACAACTGAAATACAATGCAGAGGGACACGACAACCATATTGCATACTACATATAGATTCATATACATAAGATGACTAAACGAGAACAGTAACTACGATAAATTACCGCATAACTGTATACAATTTAGGATGCTGCAAAGTGATGAAGTAAAAAATACGACATTACTTTTTTTCCAACCTGATATATGCGATACTTCAAAATGTTAAAAGTGTGTAAATAGTTACCTATAACCAGATAAAATGTTATACTAGAACTATGTCATAACAATAAAAAGGTTATATGTCGCAAGAAATCTCAATGAATAAACAGATATTTTAAATTCTAACAAAATATTTAATTAACCTATCGCCTTAGTAAGAAAAGCATAGTATGATCTAAGATGTATCCAGTTAAAATGATTATTTATTATTAGTTAACATTAATTATTTAACAAATTGAATTATGCACTATCGTTAGTAATAGTAACAGTTATCTTGATTCAGATGAATTATTTACTTAATTAGAGTGCTAAACCGATCAGCCCTGACCTTTAATATTTGATGTAAATTCAAAGTGTAACATTATTTAAGCGTGTGATAAAACCGTATCTAACTACAGAAATGCAAAGTATTTGGATTAAATGAAATACAAAAAATAAGAAGAAAATTACTTAGAGGTAACTAATCGAAAATGGAAGAAAACGGGAGGGAGGACAATAAATAAAAAGAAAAGATGAAATAGAAAAAATAAAAGAAATACAATTTGAATAATTTTCTCTGATAAAGTATTTCATTTTGTATATTTTACATGTTGCCAATAGTTACCTAATTTGTGTTGTTTCCTCTTTTTACAACATTTTGAATGCTCTATTCAGTTTACCTTTTTAAATACATTTGTTAGATGAGGATTTAAAATTCATATTATTAGAATTATTCGGATTACTGTTCTAGACTTGAGTGTTATTCTCACAACGTTTCGGTCGATGTATCCTTCAGCCTTCTTCAAGTGCATATTTTATAATGCGGGAATCTTTATGTCTTACTCGGATATCTGTACGGAATTTTGTACGGAACACTTAATTTAATCGACAGGAATAGTATGTTCTCGTTCCATCAGCCATTACCGGGTAGAAGTCTAAAGTAATTTGCAAGTGTATTCTTAGTAGAACCATTAGGATAAAACCCTCACCCCCGAACAGTGTAACTTAAAACTGAATTTTACTTAGTTCTAAATCCGTTATGACACATGTACTAGCGGAGGTTACATCGGTCGAAACGTTATGAAAATAACACTCTAGACGAGTACAGTAGTCTGAATATTTTTTGTCGTAGTTGGTTACAATTCTGAGAATTGTTGATTAAACCTTTTTATTTAATCCCTTTGAGGCAGAGTGTCTAAAATCCGGGTTCCAAGTACTTTGTATTTATCGAGTATTACTTAATTGAGAAAGGGACTGCACTCAAAATATCTACATAGAATACAATCTTGATTAATTCTCAGGCAACTCTTAATAATATAGATACCAGTAGAGAATCCACCTGACGTAGGCCGGAGAGTACAACGGCTAAAACTTTGTGAAAGTGACCAAAACCAGAATTTAAAAAATAAAATTATCAGAAAAAGATATTTGTAAGATGCGTTCATGAAAGACTTAAGCTCGATAATGTTTCAAATTACATCCAATAAAGAATGATGAACAAAGCTTCTTTTTAAGAAATTCCCACACGCTTTAAACTAGGAAACGTTCATATAATTGGCGCCTTTCTTGGCTTTTTGGCTAAGACAAAGTGCAGTATCTGTTCCGATGGATACAACACCCTATGAACCGGTGTTTCCGGTGCAGTCCTAAGAGGTGCACCCTACCAGGCTTTGCCTTCCCTCTTTGGGGTGGAGTAAGTGCATCGCTTACTGCCCGAGTCGCCCCTACCGGTGAATGTCGACAGGGCTGCCCAGGCATTTTTAGTAGGCCAGAGTGCTCACCTTCTCGGACGCTGGCTTTTGAAATCAAATTAATTACGGACAAAATGTGACAGAATTACGTCATGGAAATACGAACTGACCGAGCTTTTTAGAGAAGAGCTTGGTCGTATCCAAAATAATATGTGTCTATTCAATCTACAGGTTCAGCGAATGAAATGCAATTACAAACGTAAATATGGTAAACAGAAGAACATATTATTTCGAACATTAATGTTGCCGAGGAAAACATTCTGTTTTATATTAAACCAGCGCAATATAAGAATCAGATACGCCCAAAGGTGGAGCATTGTGGCCACATCTTGGGAGGTTCTTCTCAGGTCACTTTTTCCTGCTTTAACACAGTACGAACTCTACTAGTAGGGGGTGTCCTCCTTTCGTCCATAAATTCTACTAAGATAACCCCGAACTTTACGCCAATAAGTCTTATTGCTACAACTCCAATTAGACGACACTAGTCGTCATACGCCGATCATATTTGATTATGTGAAAAAAATTCGCCCGCTGTGTTACAAACGGGGTTTTATAAGCGTTACTTCGTAAGAAGGTTTTACCGTTGCATGCATTGTATTGTTTCGTATTGGATTAATAATCCTTTTTTTTCTAAAGAAATAGGCTTCGTTAATTATTACATTTTTTATGCAGACATAACATATCTTATAAATTTATTCATTATGAATGATTCACTTAAGTACAAACTTTTATTTTAGATGAAAACATATGGAGGTTTAACACATCGAATAGGAAAATATTATATAGCTTTATGTGAAAATTAAACCGTATGTAAAATGTGTTATAGTGTAGTAAAAATCTAGTTACCGTAACAAAGGGTTAATTTACGAGAAATAGGTCAAAATATGATAAATAGGGGCCATTCAACTGTAGACAAACCAGAAGTACTAAAGACCGGACAATAAGGACGACTGCTATATGAGAGTTTCTTCGTCCCTTGATATTGTTTAGGAGATGTTTCATTGTTCCTTACATTTCCATGAATATCATAGACTATAACAAATAAATTGAAAATAGACTTATTCCTGTATTTTCTCTATGACTAAGAGCAAACCGGATATCCAGTATGAATAGTTCCCGCATATACGTAACTTTGATGAATGCACATTATAAGTACCACTGAGTTTAAAGTATGTAGAATTGAAAAACATATGTGTTACACTATAATGAAAACAATTATAAAAATAGCCCGTTCTGAAATATATAGTATTTTTGACACAAATAAGCAATCATGACATAATCACAAACAAATTTAAATGATGGAGAACACAATACTTAAACATGTCTGCATTCCAAGAAACTTGGTCAAGTGTCGTCCTGGCGCGTCGTGGAAGTGGAAACACGACGAGATCCGTTGTCATAGCAACTGAGATCATCGCTCATACATACGTAACTGTTCATTATATTTTCTAAAAGATCAGTCGCATTTAATCATAATTGAAATAGTTTCGTATAATTTGTAAATATCAAGTATAAATGGTACTAAACCACAGGAATTATAACATCCTTATTTGTTTAATCATCTGTAATTGTCGATATCTTAGTCGACCGTAAGGAAATGTAGTTGGAGACGTCTTTTATCATGCATGATTTTCCGACATTTAACGTTGTTTTGCTTACTTTCAATGTCACTTTCATTGTAATGTCTGCTGTAATACAGACCACTTTCGTATATTGCGATTGAGATGAAACCGAGAACACGAGGAATTTACACATTAAGTGGCAGCGCTTTCTTTGATATAGCATCGGACGCCAATGATTCACATAGATGTAATGGCTGGAAACAGACGCCATCGTCAATAACAGTTGTGTGAGAATTGTTTTATCTGTATACTTATTGTAGTAAACATAATCTATTAATGTATACATATATACTGAATCTCATCCTCTAATAAATATCTCGAAATAGATGCTCTTGACGGAAGACAGTTAAACTATTTTTTTTAGAAATGTCTGAAAATAAGCTAAAACTACATACTCCTAACTTAAGTTTAAAAAAATTAATTTCATTCAATCGATTATTTACACGGTTCTATCGGAAGTTGTCTTTCAGTTCTGGACTGTCCTGTGGTTATTTCTATTTAAAGTTACATAAATTATTTATACATTCGTTTCGCCATTCTTGTTTCGGTGTGCGTTTCCCGTCTATCGGTAACTTTTAGAACACACAGTGTATTATTAGTGATGGTGTAACAATAAATAAAGGATAGAAAATGACGGAAATAAACAAACAAAATTAAAACTAAACAGATGCTTGGGCTACGCCGTAGAGATACAGCAAGTATAATACATATCTATATATAAAAGATGTATATCTCCGGCGTAGCTCAAGTTAGTTATGTACAATTTTGTTTAATTTATTGTCCTGAACGAACAAAAACACTTAGATACATACTCCAATTACGCTATGTTTACTCCTAGAACAACATACTAAATTATGAGTCAAACATTGATTAACAAAATGTATCAAAAGGAAAAATGTAATTGTCTTTAATGAGTACGTATATCTGACAATTTGCTGCATATATATATATATGTATATATATATATAGATATATATATATATATATACATATATATATATCAGTAAATAAATATATATATATATATATCAGTAAATAAATATATATATATATATATATAGAGAGAGAGAGAGAGAGAGACAGACAGACAGACAGACAGATATACATATATATATAGAGAGAGAGACAGAGAAAGAAAGGGACAGAGAGACAGACAGAGAGATAGAGAGAGAGTGATAAATAGACAGACAGACAATTAAAAAGAATAAAAATTGCAAAAAATATAAAATCTATCATACAGAGAAATAAGTTGATAAGAGAGTTACCAGAGTCAACATTTGAAAATGTTAACGTATTATTTAAGATAAATGTTAAAATGAAAGTAAAAAGAAAAGCGAAAACTAAAATAAAGGAAAGATCTAATTAAAATATAATGATTAAAGATATATGAAAAACTTCACTGTTGAAGAAAGCGGGAATTGTAACATCATGTTCAATAGAAGTAAATCAGAAAACGTTCAGACTCCATGGAATTCTGTAGATCAACACGCACCCTCCCCATCAGAAAAAAACGGGTAGAGAGATAGTGAAATGCAACACATTAGTCTTTTCACCTAGCCACCGATTTTGGATCATGAAACATTTCGTGTCATACAA
>OY744527.1:66287588-66482588 GCA_963556195.1 Sepiola atlantica | reverse complement strand
AGAAGGAAAAAGCTATAAAATAGATGAAAGCGGAATTTTAAAATATGAAAAGAATACCGTGTAACATGCAGACGCCGACGAACAACGATTTTCACATCAATCACTTTGTTTCTGTTCACGTTTAAAAGAAAACTGTGGGACAAAGAATGACATACATTACGATGCCGTTATAATAGATTCTGGCATTTCCTTTCTCTAGATTAATTGCTTTAACCCCATTCTTAAATTTTTCGCATATTTTCTATTTTATTCGTATTCACATCTGTGTTTCTTTTAACTTTTACTTATAATTATTAAATCGCGTTTCATTTAGAAGTTGGTATTTAACAAAAAAAACCTCGTGTCCCACCGGTATAGAAAGCCTTTAAATTTTCTACTTTAAAACAGTCTTTTGATCATGGTCTCATTCCATATGCGAACGTTGAAGATTTATGGACAACACATTTTCTCTTTTTGTTTGGAAATAGTGTAAGAATATTGGTAAAGAAGTTGTTTCATAACCCATGTAATATTTTCTCAAAAATGATATGAAATAGTTGAAAAGTTAGAATTGAGAAAACTGAGATGAGTCGAAAAAGGTAAAATCGTTTTTTTTTTTAATGGAAATCGATCCGGACAAGGCATGACGCCACTTGATGTTGGGAGTTAACAGGAACGATACATGATTGTCGCTAACACATGATGTGCTTTTTGGTCTTAGTCTTTAAAAGACAAAGGCTATAAAGTATGAGGAAAACAGTCAGCATGAATAGAGTTCAACAATCATGCGGTTCTTTGAAAACAGCTACTGGAATACGAAGCTGTATCACAATGAAGTATTATAACAGGGAATTGATGAAGACCCCTAGAACAACTAGTCAAACGATCTGGAGCAAAAAAGCAGTAACTAGATCACATAATTTTGAAAAACATATGTCATAACAGAAACAAACTGAGACCAGCAAGATCACGTGGATGGTGAGAAGAAAAAAAGTTTGGGCTAATCAAATTAGATATACGTTTCTGCACCTTATCAAAAACCCTCAAAGAGACACAGATCTACCAGCCCAAATATAACAAGAGTACTCCATGGTCCGATAGATTTCTTGAGATAGACAATAGCCTCAGGTGTGAGTAAGTATTTAGAACGATAGAGAGAACCGATGTACAAGAAGCAGAAAGCGACATTGATCTAATTATGAACCCCAAGAAAGATTTGATGACAGAGAAAGACCAACTAGTTTCAGAGTCAACTTCCTCCTCGAGCAGAGTCATCTATGAGAATCCCAGGCAAAAAGAGACACGCCTCCGATTGAAAGACACAAGCCTGGTCTTAACAGGATTAAACGAAACAAGCCATTCCGTACCCCAATCCAGAAATGAACCTATGTCAACTTCTAGATCAGCTGAATATATCGACTAATCTGAGAGAGATTGTCGAGAAGCAACACCAGAATAGAGAGTAGTATCTTCAGCATAGATGTTATTTTTTTAAATAGTTTTCTCTGCAAAATTATTCGTATAGAGAAGACCCAGTGTTGGGCCTAGTATAGAACCTTGAGGAACACCCGCATTGACAGGAAAAGAGAATGAAGAGACACCGTCTAAAGTTACTCGCAAGCTTTAATCATGAAGAAAAAAAAATAATAATGACAGAAACTTTATCACTAATACCATAACCCCGACGTTTGTGTAGGAGATCAGAATGAAACACTCTGTTGAACGCCTTCGAAATGTCAAGCGAAATGGCTCTATCCTCTCCTGAATTATCCATAAACTGACAGATCCGCTTTGCTAAAGCAGTTGAAAGATCAGCATTTGAACGAAAACTGCGAAAGCCATACTTAACTTCACTAAATAGGCCGAGACTTTCCAAGAAATGAACAAGCTTGCCTTTCACTAACCTTTTAACTAGTTTGCTAATAACAGAAAAGGAAACTAACATGACGATACTTAGTTGGGTCTGAGTGATATAATACTATATTATTTAAAGCAATTCAAATATAAAATATTTGATGCAATTTTTTTTAAATATTTACGTTTTTAAAATAAATGTATTACAATATTTGTTTCCAATTTTGTTTTATTTTTGCAATATTTGAGAAACAATGAAAAAAAAATAGAAAACCATTAAAAAAACATAAACAAGATATTCTGTATTATTATATATGTTTAGTCACATAACTCGGTAAATATATCATTATAAATATGTTATTTTTTTTTAAATACGATATTTAATATTTTAATTGTTCAAAATAAAATAATTTTATTTTTTAATTATTTAAATGAAAATGATTTTTTAAAATAAAGATAATTTTTTAATTATTTTAAATGGTATATTTATTTGTATTATTTTAAATGAAATATTATACATTTTAATTGTGTTTAATATAAGCATTTCTATTCTACTAGCTAAATTATATTTATATTTTAATTATTTTAAATGTTTAAATATCTTTTTGATATAACTTACTCAAAGACTTTAGTTTTTAGCTTCGTCTTACTTTTCCCCATTCTAACTTTTTAACTACTGCATATCATCTTTCATATGTGTTTACCAAAAATATATTTAAACTTCACTGTCAAAGGTATTTTATAATCGCTTTCGTATTTTAACTTTAACAGAAAAATAGCATTGTGAAAACAGAACAGAACCAGACGTAATCTTGTCGAAAGCATTATCATGCACCAACATACCTGAGTCACCTTCCAAATGTTGATGGAACCTAATCATCCCATTAAAAAGCTAACAATATCATTAGGGTAAATAAAATAATTACTTTTAAATAGCTACGTAGCAATTGATAAAGCTGCCTAACTGCAAACATCATAAAATTGCTAACGAACATTAAAATATAAAAAGGTACATCTCATTTGAAATAATGTTAAAAATGAAATGTATGAATAAGTAAAACGGTGGGCATTATAATCAATAAAACATGTTTAACATACAATGTATGAATAAATAGAATGTGGAACATTATGCTCAATAAACAATGTTTAAAATACAATGTATGCATATTAAAACGTGGAACATTTTATTCAATAAATAAAAATGTTCTAAATACAATGTTATAATCAATAAAAATAATGTTTAACATACAATGTATGAATAAATAGATTGTGGAACATCATGTTCAATAAAAAATAATGTATGAAATAAAATGTATAATTATGTAGAATGTGGAACAGCATGTTAAAAAAATGTTAAAAATAAAAATAAGTAAAACTTTCAACATCATCTATAAAGTTAAGTTTATTTTCTTTATTTCTTTTTTTTAAACCAAAAGCTTCATGCGCTAGTCTGTTCCGTCAGCGACCCAGGGAAAGTCCTCATGCGTGTTTCTAGAAAATATGCGTCCATGTTGTTAACTTTCAAATCTTCTTACATTTGCTCCATTTAATATAGTTCCTTTAACTAAGGCTACGTTAATTTTCACTCAAATAACAACATCTACTCTTCCTGCCCCAGTATAACAGGCGACCAAATATTCGTGGCATAATAATGTTATAAACACCGTATTTAGTTAATTGTTCATGCAACTGTTTAGTCTATTCCCTACCAATCAAAATAATAGCCGCTACCTTCGTCCTTCCACATTCACGAAAACTAGCATACTTACTTTATTATGCATTCTTATAAATACTGACATATTTCTTCTTAAATTTTTTCGCATTTTAACGGCACACAATTTATGAAACAACAAACTGTGGCACTCCAGAGAAATTAAACTCATCCAGATTACTTATTTTGAACAGAGATTTTGTTCGAGAATAGCAAATTACGCTTCAGAGTTTATTGCAGAACAGTTCACATTCGTCTTCCTGCAAAAACAACAACCGTCCGCCAAGTTTATAGATGTGTTTCAGTAAAGTGTTCGTGTTTTTTTTTTAGATGCTTATATTTTATTGTTATTTATGATGCTAATGCTCTTGTAATCATTCTTCTTCTTTTTTAGTTATAATAGTACTATTTTTCCACGCGTAAGCACTATTTATAAGTAGTCATTTTATTAAAAATGGGTTAGCTCCTATTTAAAGCTATAGGGGAGAAAGCATATTCCCTCAAACCTTAAATCAATCTATTTTATTTGCTTGACAACTATGAATACTAATTTTTAAAATAATTATTTCTAAGTGTCGTTTTTATTGTTATTATTCTTGTATTTATTATTTTTCAGTAGTTGTTGTATTAGTAATCTTACCGCGCGGAAGAACTATTGACAAGTATTTTTTTTTATATTGAGAAGCGAATAAGCCCAATCTAAAACAATAAGGGAAGGAGCTCAGTCCCCCCAAACATAAAGCAGTCAATTTTATTTTCTTGAGAACTAGAAATACTTATTTCAAATATATAATTGTTAAGGTCTGTCTGCATCATAATATTTCTCATTATTGTTTGTTTAGTAGTAAAAGTAAGTTTTCTCCGCGATGCCACTATTGATAGGACGTTTATTTTTAGTTTTGGAGGCGGCGCCTCAAATTAAAACTATAGTGTAAAGGACCCAATCACCCAAACCTAAGAGTGGTATATTTCATTTGCTTGTGAACAATACATATATATTTAAAATATTCATTAAAAGCACCGCTATGAGGTGGGGTAGCTACTATTTACAATTTTAACGTAAGGGCCTACCCTCGCACACAACTGTGAAGAATCGCTTTTATTTACGTATTTATGAAAATATTTTTTAATTTTTATATTAAACATACTTTAATTCTATAATCATCAACTTAATTACTTACAGTGAAACATATTTATTTCTAGTTTGGATCAAAGAGCATGGTAGTTTTAAATAAAATCATGTTCGTAATAAAAAAAGTAGAATGTGCAATATCATGTAAATTGAAAAAAAATGTTGAAAACACAATACATTAAACAGTAGAATGTGGAATAATACTATCAATGAAAATGTTAAGATAGAATGTATAAATAAGTAGAATCTGAGACATCATGTTCAATTAAATAATTTATAAATGCCGTGTAATAATACATATTATGTGAAGCATTATTTACATAATAAATAATCAAAACACAATGTATAAATAAATCGAATGTTAAATGTTCGGTAATCAAAATTTTCATGAAACATATTGATTTAATAAGTTTAATGTAGAACATCAATGTATAAATAAGTAAAATGTAAGAAATCATGTTAAATAAAAAAAATCGCAAAATACAATGTGTAAATAAAAAAAATGTAAAACATCATGTTATAAAAATTTTCAAAATAAAATGTACGAAAACAGATTGTGGGGGATCGTGTTCTATAAAAATACATTTCAAATAAAATGTATGAATTAGAAGAATGTGGATTAGATTATCATTTTCAAGTAAAATAATTCTTTAAAATACAATGTATAAATGAGATAAATGCGGAAGATCATTTTCAATAAAAAAAACTTTAATGAGACTGTATAAATTAGCAGAAAAACGATGTACGGAAGTAAACATCTATATATATATATATATAAATATATATATATATTTTTTTAAGAAACAAATACAGATTGTAAAACAACATTATATTTCAAGCAATGTATCATGGTATATGTATAACACATAACTAAATGCTTCATACCTGTCGTATTAATAAATACCAAAATATAGAAACTCCATATGGGTTTTATTCTTCAAGATGTATGTGTCTAATTTGCAATTACTACAATGAAGCTACTGGTAAAGATTTGCAAACCAATTGACAATCCTAGATTTCGTGTGTTGCTATTTTATGGGGAAATACCGTTCAAGCAAAGCACTAGGTGTGTCAGTATTGTTCGCTAACAACGGTACAAAAATGTTATACTCATTTTTAAACGCGGGCTGACAGACACAAATAGTGCTAAACGCTAAGGACGCCCAAATTCGGCAATTGTTCCGGAAAACATATAAATCGTAAATTGAGGTCGCCTGATATAGCAGATGTGTTTAGAATATCACTAAGCAGTGTATTCAGTAATTTGCATGAATATTTTCCAATGACAAAAGCTGTTTGAAGTGGGTGCTGCATTTGTTCACAATCAATGCAAAACAATAACGCGTTGTTATTCAGATCATTTTGCAACTGTTTATACGCAATAAAAATGAGTTTTGTCATAAATCTGTAACAATGGATGTAACACGGATCCGGAGTTAAATCGACAGTCAATTAGATTGACAACTGCATGCGAAAGCCATCTAAAGCGACCAAAAAGGGGAAAATCGGCCGACAAGGTCTCTGACAAAACTGCAATATCAATGCTGAGACGTAACAATTCTTGTCGAACAAATGTTGTTCGTCTCTCCTGCCGGTAAGAACTATAACGATCAAGATTCTGACGTTCCAACAAGCTATTTTAAAATTAAATTACTTATTACTCAGTGCATTCATCCCGCTAAGCTAGATACTTACTTTGTACCTACATATGAATTACATACGCAAAACATACTAGTACACAACAGGATTATAGTGGTCAACACTTGTGCGACTCGACGACCACTCTCTAAGTATCAACGACTATGAACCCGGTAATATACATACAGTCCGATTATCAGTAGCTACATAAACCGCAAATGTTATATCGGAGATTTTTTTCTACACTTAGATGACTGACTCACCAAAAGCTAAAGAAGACATATCTCTTTATAGTACTGCCATTTACCCATGGCTGATACTCATGGTTTCTGGGCACCACAGCGTGACCCACAGACCAGTGGATCATACATGCTTCAGCTGACAGGGGCTAAGCTCCTCTTGTGGTTCATGTCAGCGTTGCCTCACAGTTATACTTTGTGTCAAAAACCTTACCTTACAGTGCAGTAAGCGTTCAATTTTACAGCACTGAACACTCGCCGTTGGCGTGGCAGTAGTGACGACGTGCAGGTGCAGTTGGTTCGACTGAAAGACGCTATCGCTGAAACAATTCTGCGCTTTTAACACACGTCCACGTTTGTACTATTGTATATATATATCTATATATATATATATATATATATATATATATATTTCTGATGTATTGAGTGATCGTAAAAATACACACACATACATATGCATATATATATATATATAATGTATGTATATTTATATGTATATATATATATATACATATATATATATATATATATTTAGAAAAAATAGATGTTAAGGAATACTTATTAAATTAAGTTTTTACGGAACTTTGTTAATGGTTTCATGGTCGTTTTCCTCGACAAATTATTGTTCTAGACAATTCAAGATATGATTTATCACCGTGCGTTTCTAGTAGAAATGATAAACTGGCTTTTTACATGAATCTGTTTAGTATAAAGTAAAGATTAAACTTTGAAAGTTTGATCACAAAAAGATGAATTGGTTTGTGGTTCTTTGCGTTTTTAAAGTGTTTGTTAATTAACATAATAAACTTTACGAGTTTTATAAGTAGGTGTATTGATGTTAAAAATAATACACAAACCTGAAGGTAGAAGACATTGAAGAGGCATGCATATAGAAAATAGAGGAGATAATAAAGCGAATAGAGGAGGCTAATTGTTTGCAACTAAAATGTATCTACATGCATTTTATATAAAAGAAAAACAATTTTTTTCATGAGCAATTCTGAAAGTACAATTACATATATTTTGTAATGTTTTGTGTTTCACCCATGAGAGCCTAATTATTGAGCAAACAACATTCATAGCAATGACATAACAATAGCATTCATTGTCAATCAACTAATCAATTGTATTGGCAAAAATAGCAAAATGTTACAAGACACGTAAAATGACAGTGACAATATATTGCATCTACATAACGTCTTAATGCTTGTGTAAGGCGATTCTTAATCGCGATATGTTAGGACACGTCACGACCTCTAAGAGGATTATATAAAAATAAGACACACGAAACCGAATCCTTTGTTTTCTGTCGAGTTGGAATATATACAGCGTGACCCAAAAAAAACGGGGGCAAACTCTAATTACGCCCCGTTTCTTAGTGTTTCGTCTGAATGAAATGAATTTTTGGTCATAACTAGTTTATTATATTCAAAACGTCACATCAAAACACTAGGGTATTTGGCCTTTTTTTCTCCGTTCTACAGCATGTGTTCATAATGGCCTCCATTTAGCTCCGTGCATTTCTTGACGCGCAGAACGAAGTTGTCCATAACGTTCTTACAGACTAAATTGATGATGGCTTCCTTGAATTCCGTGATGGTTCTGGGTTTCCCTGCGTACACTCTTTCCTTAAGATAGCCCCAAAGGAAAAAAATCTGGGGGCTTAGGTCCGGGCTATGGGATAGCCACTCAAAATTAGTCTTGAGACTGATCACTCGGCCTCCGAAGTTCTTTTTCAGACAATCTCGGGACAGGTTTGAGGTGTGAGAACTTGCTCCGTCTTGCTGGAACCAGCACTTGTTCATGAGCGACGGGTAGAGGGTCTGGAGCTCACTCTTGAAGGTTTTGAGGAACTCCACATACCGCTCCTTGGTGACTGTAACTGCTGCGCCAGATTCTTCGATGACGATTGGTCCGATGATGCCTCTGACCGTGATTGCAGCCCACACCGTGCACTTAGGAGAGTGCAGGGGCTTGATGGCTACTTCATTGGGTCTAGAGGACCCCCAGAAGACATTTGTCTTGGAGTTGGCCTTTTCGTCAAGATGAAAGTGGGCTTCATCTGAGGTCCAAAGGAGGTTAACGTAACCTGGTGTCTCCTCGATCTTATCGAGCATCTTGACTGCCATAGCGCTCTTCTGCTTCTTTGTCTGAGGCTGTAAGGGTCTGGAGCGTCTGTATACTGTATGGGTAAGCCCTGATATCGTTCACCAGCACTCTCCTGCAAGTCTCATGGGAGATACCGAGGGACTGACTTCGCTTACGCACAGAGCGTTTCGGACTCTCCTAGAGAGACTCTCTCACACTTTCGACTAGCTCGGCTGTCTGTTTCTTGGGACTCCACGAGTGGCTTGGACGGTTCTCACTGGCAGCGTTGAGGTTCTCCACGGTCCCATACTTCTCGAAGTGGTTCACCCAGTTCTGAATTCTGCTTTTGGATGGAGCCTTTTCACATCCGAACTGATGCATGAAACTGTCCTGGGTTTTCTGAAACTCGCCTGTCTTGTAGTAAAATTTAACACAGTGTATTTTTTGTCCCAGCTCCCACTGAGGTCTAGGTGTACTCACGGTCGTTGATTATGCCATGTCCTGTAAAATAAGGGCAATCGGTTAATAAATAAAGGAGATATTACATAAAGTGTACACGGGCCCGTTTTTGGGGGGTCATCCTGTATATATATATATATATATATATATATATAGAAGTATGATAAAATAAAAGTGAACGCTTCTGTCTATTCTTTTTCTGATGTTTTCTTTCCCATTGGCGGACCAGCGACCTGGTACTATACACCAGTGTACACCGGAACCCACCTTACTTGCGACGACTTTGACTATCATGCTGGTACAACTAAGTATGTATTATTCTAAAAGACAATTCTGTGTCTCTAATAATTATACATACATCGGCATGACGAGGAAAACCATCTCCCATCAAGTCCCATGTTACCTTCTTTAAAAACTTCCATTCACCAACATATAAGAACATACACAAATTCTCAAAATAAATTCCGTAATGTATTAAATCAAATTACTTCAATCCTCGCCATTTCAAACAGCAGTTTCCTCCTCCGAATCCACGAATCACTATTTACCCGGGTGCATAAAACAATCATTAAACATTTTCGGCAGTAAAGAAAGAATCTAAAATGTGTGTAAAACGTGTTAATATGCCTTTTATAATAAGTTTACGATTTATTAATGTGTTGTACAAAACATCATCACCTGAAAATAACTGATACATTGGAACATGGAATCAAGGTATGAATCCGAAAAGAAATGTTTGATTTCTATTCAATCACACTTGCAAAAGTGAAAGAATGATGCTTTAGTATTCATATTTATACGGATCTCTCTCTTTCTCTCTCTCTCTCTCTCTCTCTCTCTCTCTCTCTCTCTCTATATATATATATATATATATATATATATATATATATATATATTTTATTTATTTTATACGTACATGAAAGTAATCCATGAGCACGTGTTTCTGGCTCACAGCTGTCATCAGAATGACTACTTAGACAGAGATCGAACCTTCGATATTGATGTCTATAGTCCAGCGTTCTACTGGACCAAGACGCTCTGTCTAGAAATATGTACGATTTTTATCGCCTTAATATTTCATGAATTTTTATGTAATTATTTTTATTGGTGATTGTTTGCCATGCTGATGACGGCTGTGAGCCAGAAACACGTATCCATGGATTACTTTTATGTACGTATAAAATAAATAAAAATATATATTACGAAAAATATGTCCTATGAAGTTAAGGGCGACTAATAAGTCAATTTTCTACATCTTAATCACTTAGGAAAGTGGGACAATCGAAATAATAGTAACCAAAATAAGAACGAACGCTACAATCACCAATAAAAATAATTACATAAAAATATAATATATATATATATGAATATGAATATATATATATATATATATATATATATATATTATTTATTTTATGCGTACATAAAAGTAATCCATGTTTGTGGCTCACAGCCGTCATCAGCATCAGCAGAGATCCTTCGATATTGATGTCTATAGTCCAGCGTTCTACCACTAGACCAAGACGCTCTGTCTCGAAATATGTACGATTTTTATCAACTAAATATTTCATGTATTTTTATGTAATTATTTTTATTGGTGATTGTTTCGTCCGTTGTTATTTTGCTTACTATTATTTCGATTGTCTCACTTTCCTAAGTTATTAAGATGCAGAAAATAGCATTATTAGTCGCCCTTAACTTCATAGGACGTATTTTTCGTTATATATATTTTTATTTATTTTATACATACATAAAAGTAATCCATGGGCACGGGTTTCTTGCGCACAGCCGTCATCAGCGTGGGTAACTTAGATAGAGATCGAACCTTCGATATTGATGTCTATAGTCCAACGTCTAGAAATATGTATATATATATATATATATATATATATATATATGAACAAGATATGAAAAATGAAACTTAGAATTTATGATACTGCGTATGTCTTGTAATTTAAATATGTTATTGATATTTACTTATTTAATATATAGTATATAAAGTTCCTATTTCTTAATAATGTTCTTATTTTTCTCTTCAGCTCTTAGAAACTTGGCACATTTCCCTCCTAGAAACTTTCCATATTTTTTTCTTCTAGAAAATGTCTATATTCTGTTTCTATTTTTCTTATGCGTTTTTTTGTAACACAAACAGTTACATAGTGGTGTCCATTATTACTAATGATCCGTTTACAATGAATTATTCCTTATCATTGTCGAGCACTAAATTAGTAAAATGTGTCATTTGTGCTAATTACATCGCAATAATTGATTCAGTAATTTCGACTATTAATTAGAACATAAATATTAGATCTTTCTTTATTAAATTCCTTGTTCATTAGAACTGTGCCAGACAGGTGTAATTGTGACTAACTTCATCAGGAGTCTCGTGTTATGAAAGTCACAAGGTATGGAAATCTGGATGCAAGTTGCATGCATCTTGATATCCTAGTTTAAATAAACATTTAAAAAGGGAAAATATTTCAGATGTGTTCACAGTAGTGGATCCGTTCGTTTTTCGGTCGACCAGTCTTTCAAATTAGATATCGTCGGTATGATACGTTAAGGTTTTAAACATATTTTTTCAAACCGTAGTCGCATTGTTCTAGAACACAATCTTAATATGTTACGAACATCTCAGCGTAATCAACTCAAAGAACGTTAAAATTATTTAAAACGATGCAATTTTTTTCATGTCTCACGCTCCAATTTATAATAAAAGTTGCATTATTATTACATCTTATTCTAGACGTAGCAATCGTTCGTAAAAGAGGTCATATCACATCAATTTATATACACTTTAATCTGTTTATATGTTTAAATTCGTGTACGCCTTGGATCTTCTCCAAAACTAATTAACTGGTCGTAATCAATTTGAAGAAACACGGCTGCTGGGTATGTTATCCGGATTATATTAAACTTAATTAATATTAATGAATAGCTAGTTAAAAAGGATTAGAATCCATTTTTGAAAATTTACATAATTTCGATCTTAGTGAATATTTAAAATACTTATTAGACATAAGTTGATTAATATACCCCGAATTTTAATTTATTTGAAGCTATTTAAAAGCTTTTAAGAGACGTACTATGAGTACAGGTTATGTATGTGTACATAAACCAATGGCAAATCATTAAGAATCTGTGAATAAATTTTGCAGACAGCACGCAGAGTTACATATATGCATTATTTGATTATGAAACTATCACATTCAGAAGGTACATTTATATGATGTGAGGCATGTGTATGTTCCAATATACATATTTCGTTGTACATTTATATAATGTGAGGTATGTGTATATTCCAATATACATATTTCGTTGTACATTTATATGATGTGAGGTATGTGTATATTCCAATATACATATTTCGTTGTACATTTATATGATGTGAGGTATCTGTATATTCCAATATACACATTTCGTTGTACATTTATATAATGTGGGGTATGTGTATATTCCAATATACATATTTCGTTGTACATTTATATAATGTGAGGTATGTGTATATTCTAATATACATATTTCGTTGTAAATTTATATGATGTGAGGTATGTGTATATTCCAATATACATATTTCGTTGTAAATTTATATGATGTGAGGTGTGTGTATATTCCAATATACATATTTCGTTGTACATTTATATGATGTGAGGTATGTGTATATTCCAATATACATATTTCGTTGTACATTTATATAATGTGAGGTATGTGTATATTCTAATATACATATTTCGTTGTACATCATAAAGCCTTGTAATGAACCGATAGTTATACATTTTTTTAATATTCTCAGAAACATAGTGAAATTCATAGACACATTAATTTCTTGTTAACGATTAGATATGGGGTTCATGCATATAAAGTTATGTTTATGTGTATTTTTATATGCCTATATATGTTCAGCCTTGGTCGAGGTGTTCTAGACGTCGGGATATCAGTTGTAAAAATACTCGGAATCCGGGGTTTCGAATCGCATGACCAGTAGTGAATAGTCCTATCTCTATGCTGATAAGTCCCGATTATAAAGGATGAAACGTATACCTACATAGATGATAAAGAAAACAAATATTATATATATATATATATATATATATATATATATATATATATATATATATATATATATATATATATATATATATATATATATATATATATATATTACTTTGTACAGGATAAAAATCTTAAACTATTGCACCCGATACTCATGAATTCCGAATATGTAGTCTCGTCAACACGGTGAATAACAAATTATAACAGGTAGGGGGTGCATGTATATAAAGGTAGGCAGTGTATATGTTTATATATTTTAATGTATAGGATTCACTCCGACACTCATATATTTATATTTATGAACTTCTGAACACAGTTTTAAAATTGCGGGGTATGTGGACAATATTCAATTCTATGTAAAGGGTGCACAGATGGGGTTGTCAACACTTCGTAAACATTCATATAGCTGCAATTTCTGTGATATTGTAACAATATGTAATACATATTCTCTTTATTTCAGTTTAATCTGAAGTAGTTTAAGGAATGCAATTAAGTAGAATATAGACAAAGCTTCTATATTTTAAAATTTTGATATTTTATATGTTCATTGAATTTGATCTCAGGTTAATTATATCTAGATTTTAGTAAGTAAAATTCTTAATTCAGAAAACCCTGCTAAATTGGTGTGTAAGCAAAAATTAAGCAAGCTTTCCTGATTTATTATGTGTTCTTAATACCATCTTAATGTTAATCCTTATATTTGAGACATTTTCCAGAATAAAAATAATGTAATAGATATGATCTAAATAAAAACTAGAATTATTGACATAAGGTTTAATAGCATTATTTTTTTTAGTCATAGTTTCGTAAGGGAACATGAAAAGGTGTAACATTCTTCTGTTCAGGGAATCAATTTCCTCCGTAACAGGGTATTCCCTAGTATATATATATATATATATATATATATATATATATATATATATATATATATATATATATGACCTAAGGGAAAGATAAGGTTTTATACTCCTGATGAGATCCTAGCTTCTAACAGCTGTTGATCGATAACATCGACACGCCAGTGCCTCAGATCATGTACATGTTTGTATACATATGTATATTCAGTTTTATAACGATCCTTGGAGTTTATTTTTAAAGATAGACGATGGCATTCAGATATGCGTAAAATACATAATATTTTCAAATCCATCAACAACGTTATTTGAAAATAGAGGTTTATGTGGGTTAGACGGTTTTCCCGGCTAGCAAACTGTAGCTTTGCAAGGTGATCCTATCAAGAATATTAACTTCAAGAAAGATCAAGAGGACTGTCACAAAAGAGATGGGCCGATGGGGTTAGGGTTTCGAAAGGCATGCCGCTTCTGACATCTGAAAGATTGCCTTAACACCGTGATAAGTGGCATATTTTTTCAAGGGTGGTTCGACACGCTTTGTAGTATGTACTTAAGAAAATATAAGTCAAATTATATGTATACATTTTATAGATGTGTATATATATATATATAAATATATAGGCAGCGTAGTTACATAAATGAGTGTTTTCTTATAATTTTATTTAATTATTCCGATTTATTAACAATATTTGCTCTGTCATTTGTGATTGATTTCGCGCCTTTTTTTAAGATTATTTTGCCTTTGTAATTTTCCAGTAATCATTATGAATAACATTTATTACCGTCTATCTTAAACGCCAATTTGTAACGTCATTGCCTTCAGATAATTGAACATATCAATACTTTGATTTATCTACTATAAATCGAAAAGTAAAGAATAAGGGCCTTAATTATAATATCCATATCAAATAGACGTACTTAGATAATCAGAAAATTATAAACATTTCGGAAGTCTTTAAACCAAGACAAGAAGACAATATTCAGAAAGATAGAAAGACTTAAGAAGTAGGGAATTTTAACGTTGGGCAAAGTCAGTAAACGTGTAACGCTTTAGGTAAGTAATGAGTGAGGAGCGTTATTTAGTAAGTGTGGTTTCATTCTTAAACGAATTTGCATTTTTAACACGTTCCTGCACCAGAAAACCACCCATACGGTAAATAGAGCAACCTAAGGTCAATGCATGTTCACATTATTGATTATGTTCTCACCCGTAGTCTATAGAGCTTCAGGATGTATGAATCTTACGAGTGATGCATTGTGCGGAATGGTGGTAAGACCACAAGCGTGTGCGTTATTAACTGAAGCTCCATCTTATTCATAAGTAGCATTGTCAAGGTAAATAATGCAAATAACCAGTAGATAATGAATTAAAATATGCGTAGGAAACGAAGGTAAGCAAATACGTATATATATATATATATATATATATATATATATATATATATATATATATATATATATATATATATGTGTGTATATAATACATATATATATATATATAATATATATATATATAAAAGATAATATATTTTCATATATATAAGTACATATATATATATATATATTTACTCGAAATATATATAGTAATGATGCATAGAATACGTATTAGCAAAAGTAAAATGCGAAAATACAACTGTAATGCATTATTTAAATACTGTTCAAATATATTGTTATATATATATATATATATATATATATATATATATATATATATATATATTTATATATATATATATATATTGTTATATAAGTAATTGTAAATACATATATATGCATTAGCTTAGATTTTCTCAATACACTTATTTAAATTTATAATACACTGATTACTATATATATTCCGACTTCATGGTGAGGAAATTTCTTTAAGATATTATATATATATATATATATATATATATATATATATATATATATATATATATATATATATGTCTATTTATATCTAAAAAGATTTTATATTCAAATATAAACTGTTATAACATGAAACAATTGTAGTAGCACAAGAGTGTAAGGTTGGAGCCAAGTTGTATGAAGTATTATTTATTTAATTGTATACTATATCACAATGTTATTAAACACAAATGTATATATATATATATATATATATATATATATATATATATATATATATATATATATATATTTGTTTTCATTTTTTTAATTTGTTTACATATAGGATTACAACATGTGTTAAAAAAAAACAGAATGTTCCGCGTCTTCCTACGAATTCTTCAGTGTAACAATACATGTGTTTACGTGCACAACTATTTAGAGAGAAGCATACGGTTTGCAAAGCGAGGAGACTCCATGATTATCTCTACGATTGTAGTATATAGAAAACAATACAATGTGGTTCGTTTTATTGAGAGGGGGTTTGGAAAGAGTAAACAGTTAATTTTATTTTTAATGTAACATATTTTGAGTTAGCATTGCTTGGCAGTGAAGGAGAGATAGCAGAATAAAAATAAACAGTGTCAGTTAAGAACACTTGTACAAAGAAAACCTTTTTCGAAGTTATATGAAGAATTAAGCAACATTAATTCTAATATGATACAGTATAATAAAATGTATAATAAATAACTAGTAAGAGCATTGTAATAAATAATATATATGAAAAAGTTCGAATAGGAATGAGGTGGAAATATGAAAATTAAAAAAATGGCGGTGATGAAAGTTATTTTCCCACATAACGTCCCCTGTGGAAACAAATTATTTGTGAGTTTACGTTTGTGGACTGTAGATGCCTTCAGT
The DNA here is from genome assembly GCA_963556195.1 of Sepiola atlantica. Lineage (NCBI taxonomy): Eukaryota > Metazoa > Mollusca > Cephalopoda > Sepiida > Sepiolidae > Sepiola > Sepiola atlantica. The sequence goes on along the minus strand of OY744527.1, from coordinate 66,465,830 downwards.
TAGTTTAATCCTTATTTAGACATGGGATGTGGGTGTTCAGTTTTAGAATGAGGTGTGTGTTGATATGTCTGTAATGGATTGTTTGTGATTGTTAAAACGAAGGTGAGACTCGGAGCCTGTTTCACTTAATTTGGGTGAGAGAGCAAATTTTAAGTTGGACATTTGTGCTCAGAGGTGCGATTCCATCGTTGGTTGTGATGTGTTGGCATACTTTGCACTTAGGTTTGTTTCATGTTTTGTTTGCTTGATGTTCGAGAGGGTGGTGTATTATTGCAAATGTTAGTAGGGAATGTAGGTTCGGGGTGTTTTCGTTTTGGACTAATAAATGCTATGTTGTATATAAATGATATATTCCTGGTTAGCTTACTGTCCCTAAGTATATTGCATTCTACTAATAATACTAAGCTGAGACTATAGTTTTAGTGTTGAACGTAGATGTTTCTGCTTTCAGTATTTAGGTAAACAGTAATACATATATGGTAAACGTAGTAGAAAAATATAAATGAACAGTAAGCTAAACAGAAGCATTAATGTTAAATTCTTTAAGTTAAATTCAACCGCATAGCTTTAATTGAATAAAATTAGGCAATTAGTAAGCAATTTGTTACTTATACAAAATATGTTTCACTTTATTCATTAATAAAAGAATTAGTATTCCTACGCCAAAAAGCATACTTTTTTTGATATGTATGTTTTGGCAAACGCCAGAACAGCCAAAGTACATATAATTATTTTTAAATATAATAATAATATTTAGTAGGATAGCTTTTATGACAAAATCGGCAATCAGTTATACAATAGCTAAGATAGCAAACCATGTTTTGTACGAATTTTAATAAATACAGTCTCTATTAAGCAAATAATTGTCTAACAAAGATAAACTTTGAGGTTATACATTTACAGGATGTTTGTCTAAAGATCATCCATGTAGAAATTATAAAATACATTCTCTCATGATACGCTAAGTGCGATTCACCCAAACAATAGATCAAATAAAATATGTGCAAACATGTGAGATGGCACCACGTCTTTAGTCAACACTCCATTTAGATATAGGTAAGAAGAAGGAGAATATATTTGGCATCTCGATTGGAACGTCCAACTGTCATCACAAATAAATAAATATCCCTTAAGTGATTATGGTTTACTTGAGTCTGGATGTGCTATCAATCATTCCTACTTAGTTATCCATCTTCCCATCTCATATATATATATATATATATATATATATATATATATATATATATATATATATATATATATATGTGTGTGTATGTGTGTGTGTGTATGTGTGTGTATGTATGTGTGTATGTATATAGTCTTGGTAGTGTATACAACCTTTAAAACTATGTGGCAGAAAAAAGTCGAACGTGCTTCGTGGGAAAATTCATTGGCTTGTAAGTCAATACATTTTTTTTGTAATAACTGCAAGTTATTTGATCTAGATACCTGTAGATCATACGTATTAAATCTCAATATATTGCTGTTTATTCTACTAAAACATATGGATTTGGAAAAAATAAAAAAAAATTATGAAAATTAAAAGCGTGTCAAACGCAGATTATTCTGTAATTTTCATATTTCACTTGTTCTTAATTAATGTATAAATATGAATAACTTGACATCAAATATATTTAACAGACTATTTGCTTCGTTTGCCTTTCATTAATTATGCTCTGCTGATGTTTTTGTGTTTTCTCGTCGCTTGCGAATTTACGTAAAATAGTATGTCATAATATATTAAGAGAATTTATCGTTTGTATAATGTTAATCATACACACGTCTATTATATTCTTATTGCCGTTAATGCATTCGTTCATAGTTAAAATCAGATGTTCTTCAGTCTTTATAAAAACGTATTTATATTAAAAGTACCAATGTCGGTACTTAATATATATATATATATATATATATATATATATATATATATATATATATATATATATAGAGAGAGAGAGAGAGAGAGAGAGAGAGAGAGAGAGAGAAAAAGTGGCAAACAGAAAGAGAGAAAGGAAGTCGAGAAAAATAAATGTATAACACTATTTATTTCAGTTCGAAGAATTCAAGATCACAATGATCATGTCACATATTTAGCGCTTTTTACATCACTAATAGAAGTCAAGCAAAACCACATAAACATTTACTGGTTATTAGATAACTGTAGAAATGTTTTGAAAATAAAAATTAACGACATTTAAAGTAAATTTTAATAATCGCAAATGTTGAACCATGAAGCGATATGAAGAACATTTTCCTCAGACATTACTTAAATGTAGCGATATTGGTCGTAACACATGACGTAGGGAAGGAAAATTTGTGACTTGATTAAAAGAAAAAGAAATGCCCCATTATATTAACAATTAAGCTGAAGTATTCATGAAATAACGTCATTTAAAGAAGTCCTCAGGCACATATAGCAGATACACTGCTAAACTATTTCTCTCGATTAAAAATTGCCCAAGACAGAGGACGGGTTGGGGGAATATCAATGGCCTATTATCTAAAACCATTCTACACAAACTTATTAAACCCAAAATAAGTGTGGGTTGTTGTTTTTAATAAAATTTGAAGCCGCTGCTATTTAAAAATAGGCGACGACTTCTAAATACATACATTTAACAAATGTACAACGACAGATACAAAAACAAAAAATAAGTAAAAAGAAATTACGAACAGCAACTACAAATACGAAAACTACGAGGTAGATCAAACGTGTTAACAAAACGTCAACCTGTATGTGATGAACTGAAGTTAAGATATTAGTTGCACTCTAATAATACTCTACGTAATGCTACGTACCGTTTTTACAGTCCACTTGGCAAAGATGGTTTGATGGGAACCTAAGATTATTAGAGAAGCGCGACATGAAATCCAAACGAAACAAGATCTGGTCACAAAGATGCAACAACGATCCACAAGACAAAAAACGAATACCCCAATATGAGCAAAAAACAACGGTTACAAGAACACGTGAAAAAAATCATCGATATAACAATAAATAAACGAAAAGCTACAACGGAGCAGCGAACGTTATAAGAAAGCGTAAACAATCACACACTCCAAATAGATAGAAACATGTAAAAGATAAGAGTACTCTCACGAACTACGAACAAAAAAGCAATAAAATGCTTACACATTGATATGATAAATAAACGAATGTAACAAAAAAAACACAGTCAGACTTACACATTATAACACACGTATTAAAAAGTTAAGAGAAACTAACATCGCTATGACTGAAAAAATAATTTATGCTCCAAATAATGTGACATAGAGTAATAAAGAGGTAACTTTCAAAAGCATATGTAAAAGGGATACACTATGGAACCTGATATCTAAGATAGCTGATGTTATTAACTATATGAAACATGTTTATGATTAAATATGAAAAAATTGTTACAACGTATATTAAATCCTACCGACAATTTTCTAAATATGATTATTATAGTAAATTATTTGAGGGATAGACATAGATAAATACGTGTACTTCCGGTGACCCGGTAAAACAGATGTCACCTAATTTACGGATATAAAAAGTGTAATGTAAGAAATGGAATAAAAAAAGGAACATGGAATATATATCTTAATTTAGGTGTATTTCTGTAAATATCATAGCTGATGATAAATGATTAAAATACAACAGCGATGATCATAAAATGTGAATGTGTTGTCACTAGAACATATTGGGACAATAATTCCATTTGAAAAAAAAAGTACGATGCTGATAATGATACTGATTGTAATTGTGGCTTTGATTGCCTTGCATTTGCATCGTTTATACTTGGTTTCATAAAATTAGCACTGAAGAAATAAATGCAGAGGAGAATCTCATATTTTTCTTGGTGTAAGCCGAAATAACTTTATAAAAAAAAAGTTTTGTGAAACGATTTGAATATGTACTTCATCACCTTATATATGACATGAAATAAAATTACAAATAATATTGTATACAACATAGCTCTAGCCTTACATTATTGAGCTATTACAATTGCTTTATGTAATAAAATATATATTTAAATATTTAAAAAAAAATATGAATAGAAATACAAACAAACATATATATATATATATATATATATATATATATAGAGAGAGAGAGAGATAGATAGATAGATAGATAGATAGATAGGTAGATCGATAAATATATTGTAATTTTTTGTAATTATTTCAAATTGAAAACTCTTTATGTACTTTTTCTGACGAACTTGAAGTGAACGAATGTAATATTGACATAATGTTGTTGTTTAGCTTTAATTTTATGCGAAAAGATTCGTAAAAAAATTACACCGAAAGATGTTTTTTTCTTAATGATTTGTTAGAAAACTAAAACCTTGGCTTTTGGAATGTAATTGAACTTTGCTTACACACACACAAACACACACACACATATATATATATATATATATATATATATATATATATATATATAGAATTATAAAAAGAAAAACTATACACACATTAAGGTTGTACACATAATAACTTATTTCGACCCCTTTAATTAGGTCTCCTCAGATGTATAGACAACCACGTTTTTATAATTCTGTTTTGCTCTGTTTAAATTACATTGAGCTCTGTTATTCAGATTCTCTACACAAAATTGAAATCTACACACTATATATATATATATATATATATATATATATATATATATATATATATATATATATATAGAGAGAGAGAGAGAGAGAGAGAGAGAGAGAGAGAGAGATATTTATATAAATAATGAAAATGAAATAAGGAAAATCAAAATATTAATTAAATATTAAATGAATAATATTTTACGTTCCAGACTTTAGTACACATAGCTGTATTTTTTTAATTTTTCTTCAATCTCCCGTCCTGGTGAAATCTTCCAATAAAGGTGAAACGTGTATAAATATTTAATATTTTGGTTTTCCTTATTTCATTCTCACTAACGTCGAAACACTTTTCCATATTTATCATATATATATATATATCTATATATATATATATATATATATATATATATATATATATATATATATATATATATATATATACATATATGTATATCTATATATATATATATATATATATATATATATACATATATGTATATCTATATATAAAATATATATATATATATATATATATATATATATACGCATATATATTATATATTTACATGTGTATATATGTTCTATGGTTATTCACTCTTAAGCGTGTACATGTCTCAGCTACGAACACTTTCGAAATCCAAATTGTTCCAAAGATTCTTCAAACGGTTTAAGTCATACTTATATATATATATATATATATATATATATATATATATATATATATTAATCTGTGTAAATTAATAGACATTCTTGTATGTTGCGAGGTAGCTCAGTGGCAAAGTACTCGCTTACCATGCAAGTGACTCGGGTTTCGAATCCTGAGTTCGGATGTGTTCTACTGATGAGCCCAAAGGAGGGCGAAACTCGAGTCTAGGACTTCCGGTTTGTTTCGTTGTGGGCTGCGGCGTAGTCTGATTGTGGAAATAATTATATATATATATTATGTATTTGCTTATCTAAATTTATATAATTATATTTAAAAAATATATGTTGCTTCTTTTATCCACATTCGTGAAGGGTTGAATTATTTCTATTTTGAATGTGGGTTAAATACTTTTCTATATAGACAAAAGAAAATATCATATAAATACTATATATATATATATGTATTTATATGATATTCTATATGATATTTTATTTGATATGTATATATGTATATATATATATATATATATATATATATATATATATATATATAGTAATGATATTGTTGTTTCCTTCATGTTCATCCAATGAAACTCCAGTACCCAATATCAGATATAGCTGTATTATATTATAAATTCATTAATTTATACACGCAGTATTGTCTACATAGAACGATAATGTCTCAGCTACGATTACTTTCGAAATCCAGCTTCCTCGGGCAGGCCCGAGGAAGCTCGATTTTGAAAGAGATATAAGATGAAATATGCATGCACAAATGCGGCCAATAATGTTTGTATACATGAATCAAATTATCATATATATGTATATATATATATATATATATATATATATATATATATATATATATATATATATATATATATATATATATGAAGCAATCCAACAAAAGATATAAGCGTCAACTAATATCTTATAATTAGTGAAACATTCGGATACAATATACTGGATAGAGCATTAATATTATAATATAAAATGAAGTAATAAAATAAGGTGTCAATCAAATTTTATTAGAATTCAAAGTTCAAGAAAAGTATCTTAAAGTCCTTAGCTCATGAGTTTTCAAAGATAATTCTTCTCTTCAGAGGACCATTACCGCAGTTATAACACTACTTGTAATAAAATTAAGCTTTGAAAATATATAAAAATATATACAGAAATACATGTTATGTATTTTTATGCATTTGTGTATATATTTTTATATATTTTCAAAGCTTAATTTTATTACCAGTAGTGTTATAACTGCGGTAATAGTCCTCGGAAGAGAAGAATTATCTTTGAAAACGCTTGAGCTAAGGACTTTAAGATACTTTGGTTGAACTTCGAATTCTAATAAAATTGTAGTTACACCTTATTTTATTACTTCATTTTATATTATATATACATATATATATATATATATGTATATATATTTTTTAAAGATATAATACATATTTCTATTATTTCTCTGTTTATTGATTTAAATATACATATATACACATCTATAAATAAATATATATATATATATATATATATATATATATATATATATATATATATATATATATTATGTTTTATAAATCTTATCAACATTATTCCAGAGGCCATAAAATTATTATGATTTAATTGGTTGGCTGATAACTTTGAAACGTAGATATTCTTAGGTTTTATCTCAACGATCTCAACAACGGTTTAAGTCAATTTTATTTTAGGAATAGCTGAAGCGATACAGATCATCTCCAACAGTTCAATGGAATTAGTATGAAAGTAAACGACGCACACGCACGCATCTACTATTATACTAAGTTAACTTGTGTTTGCTTACACCGAGGTTCCTATATACGTTAACAACACAGAATACAGGATAAAATGTATTCTAGTTGTCACAGATTGAGTAATGTGTGATTGAAATTTTGTTTTTATTGTTATTATGATCCGTAATTTGTTATTTAACTGAACTACACACCAATGTATCTCTCAACTATGCAGTTTCTCACACCTTTCATTCTATATTGGTTCAAACACTCTCATATACTTCTGAAAATCTCTGTGATAAATTTATAAAAGAGTGACCCATTTCTTAGCGGTGGCATCACATTTGAATACATGTATAAGTACACAACACACACATGTATAGAAAATATGTCTCTTTACTTTTAACTGAGAATGATAAGGGATTATATTAGTTCAATATACTACTATTACTTCTACTACAACGACTAATAATAATAATGATAATAATGATAATAATAAATGATAAGATATAGAAGTGAAGAACTAAATTATTTTAGTTATGCAAGAAAAATGAATTAAAACATGTGTCACAGGTCATGAATTTCCCAATGAAATAAAAGTAGATATACATAGTGGTTGTAGTTGTTATCGAAAGGTCTCAGTAAGTAGTATATATATATATATATATATATATATATATATATATATATATATATATATATATAAGGAGATTGTAGTTTGCTTGAAGCATTGCTGGTAAATATAAGTGTAGGTTTGTAATCCGAGGCTGGAGCAATGTGATATAGGTACGGGAAGGTGGAGAAGGTGAACAAAAACAAACGAGAAGAGAAAACAAGAATGGAATCTCAAATCAATTTATTAATATTTCACGTACAACAGATTAAATACCGGAACAGTAAATAAAAAAGAGGTTACAGAACATCTCAACAACGGTTTAAAGAACATCTCAACACTCACATTTCTTCCTTCCACAAACACTTAATATCATTAGGCAAACACACATCGCTCTATTAGTGTCCGCATTCTCAACTCTGTCCGCAATGTCGGTCAGTTTCGAATTTCGGAAGCTATTCTAATCTCGAAATTTCATCCAACTTTGAATAACAGATATGATCTGTCTTCCCTTTTCATTCTCTGATTCTTACATTCTGACACTCCAGCCCCAACCTCCTTGCCTTTGCCTCTTCCATTTATTTGCCCAGCACCATCCACCCCACACCTCAATGCCTTTTATCCTGTTTTTAATTTTTACATAGTTACATATTAATAAGAAAACATTATAATAATAGACTTAAATATAAACACGAATGGAGTAATATACACTTTATGTATATGTGTGTAGGCCCTGTATATATATATATATATGTATGTGTATATATATGTGTGTATGTATGTGTGTGTGTATGTGTGTGTATATGCATGGACGGCGGCATTTGGGGCAGAGGGGGCTCAAGCCCCCTCCCCCACACTTTTTGACTTGGCTCCCCCACTTTACGGTCATCAATGATGAAGTTGTGTGTAAGTTATGTGTGCATGTGTTTAACCGCCCCCTCCACTTTTTAGGAGAGCCCCCCACTTTTATAACTGTCCCGCCGGTCCTGAATGTATGTGTATATATTTATAATCCCTAAATTAAAGTTTAAAATTTAATAAAATAAAAAATAAATAAATAAATAAATAATAATAACAAAAAAAAATAAATAAATAAAATAAATTTAAATGAATTAATTCTAGGAATATTATACCTTTAAAATAAATATGTATTTAGAAATGTACACTTTATATGTGTATATCTGTGTATATTTTTTAATCTCTTAATCCTCCCCCCCATCCCTTTCCAACGGTTTCTTCCTACTCTCATGATGTTAATTCTTTCCACAATTGATTTCAATTTTTCAAGTTTTAATTCTAACAATTTTCTGTTTTCAAGGGAACCTCCCTTTGGCCGTTCGTATTCTCATATTCTCATAACGGCCTAAATTTAAAATTAGAATTGAATAAATAAATAAAGAAAAAAGTTAATAAATCAAATTAAATGAAAAATAATAAAATTATAATAATTAGTATATAAATAAACAAATATTAATAAGATGATAACTTTAGCTGAATAATTATATAATTAAATTATGATAGGAATAATTAACATTTTCTGCGTACCTACTCTTTGTTCTCTGCGGTTTTTGTCAACATCAGTTTATTCCATCAGTGCATTTCGTTCGTTCGTTTTTTCGACCACTCGGTCGTTAATTTTTGGTCTTTTGATAATGAAAGTTTTTCTTTCGAAAATTTAAGACTACCTTATTCCGGAACTTTTATTTGCCTGACAGTAACCTCTTTTTTATTTACTGTTCCGGTATTTAATCTGTTTTACGTGAAATATTAATAAATTGATTTGAGATTCCATTCTTGTTTTCTCTTCTCGTTTGTTTTTGTTCACCTTCTCCACCTTCCGGTACCTATAGCACATTTCTATAGCCTCGGAATACAAACCTATATATATATATATATATATATATATATATATATATATATAATTATTTTATTTACACAGACATGTACAACATATGCGACACTGCCACGTTGATGTTATCGATCGACAGCTATTAGAAACTGAGATCTCATCAGGTAGAGTTATGATCGGATCTTAACCTTAGATCATATTTGAAAACCTTAACCTTTAACTCTGACTGATTAGATCTCAGTTTATAATAGCTGTTAATCGTTAAATATAAATGATCATATATAAAAGGTCTGTTTGATATTGAGCACTTTTTATGAACCCAGTTGAAATTCTTTGGATTACCAGGATTATATATATATATATATATATATATATATATATATATATATATATATATTTAATTCTTTCTTACTAAATATTTTTTTAATATCATTAAACATGTATATGTTTTGTGTTATTGTACACTTGTCAGTAGGAATGGCGTTGCCGTACCGCCGGTCGGGCGATTCTAACTGCAAATCCGAGTATTTTGAACCTAGACCGCTGTGAAGATCACGCCTTCAAATGCGAGAGAAATACGTATTTTATTTATTTGTAAACTCAAGTCATACAGTGCTCCAATCTCTTAAAGGCAGAGACCCTAATTTTTATTTTGCCGTTTTATCTATGTGTACGATAAAACTTTTTTTTTTTACTAAAACATGGTTTAATAAAAAAATGAGTTTCAGTAATGCCGAAAGTTATTTCACATTAAATAATGTATGCGACTGAAATAAGAATTAACGCCAAATTTAAAGAAAAATACCCATTTCCCTAAAAAGAAGGGGTTAATTAAAAAGGCGCCATGCTTGTTTTATTTAATAAAATAAAAGTAACGTACCTTATTTATGCATATCAAGCGCGAAGGAAGACCTCAAAATGTGTTATGAATACAATAAAGTAAAACATATTGCATTTCTATAGATGTGAATATAAACGCAGACACTATAATTTATATGAATAAAATTAAGTCAAACGTATTTAATTGTTTTTTTATAAATATCAAGTGCGACAGAAAATAAAAATAAAATTACAACAGTAAGGCATAGCATTAAAGTTCGATTTTTAAGTCTTTACAAAAAATAGAACTTTGTTTCAGGATAAAAAATGCTAAATGTAAGACTGCTAAATAAAGTGCATTCAAAACGTGAGCCAGAATCAAATCCAAACAAGCGAGACATTCAACTGGTCCCTATAGTGCAATTGAACGCCGAGCGAAAATGTCTTTCTTTCATTTAATTTTTGATTAAACATTTTTAGTAAGTTGAAAAGTTTTTTTAAAGTGTTAAATATAAAGAAAAATGTAATAACCATGATCATTACCTACACACCCTTAGAAACGAAGAAGGTAATTCCTAGGAGGAAGGTCTTATGACAACAGAACCGATACTGCACTCATAAATTACAATTAAAATGTAGTGTGTTCATTCATTTCAAAATGTTTAGTAAAAAGGAATATTTTTGTTGCTTCTTGAAGTGTAGTATATGTTTTCTTAACATCAGTGTCGGAAGTGTTCATGTAATTATCTCCCTTGAAAGTGAAAATGTTAGAAATGTTTTCAAAACCTGTAGTTATTTTTATCAAATCGTTTGAATTAATTGTATTAATAATTTTGATAATATTACTATCGGAGAATATATAATCTATTAATAATGGAGTTTATGTATCTGTCTGTTTGTCTGAAGCCGAAACTCCATCAGAGTAGCACGGTAATTTAATAAGTCCGCCAGCTTCATTATATACTACTAGAACAACTGACATAAACACTATGTGTATTTCTCAATTCACATAATCAATTGCTTTTCAACTTCTAATATTAAAATTCACAAATATACACTCATGATTGTTTTCTTCAGATTTCCACATGTATTTACGTTATTTTGCACGCTAATAATCTCACTTATAAATTATAATTCAGACAGACAGACAGACAGACAGACAGATGCATACATGCATGAAATGCGTTACGTAGTTAATATAACTATGACGAATGGATTAACGCTGGCTGTTTAATCAGTGGTTCCCATCCCTCCCTCTGTTAATTACATATGGCGCAACTTATTAAACAGCCAGCGTTGATACGGCGCGTTAGTTAAAATGTAAACAACAACGCTGGCATTCACCGTGATAATTTTCCTTTTATTTATTTTTTAAAACCCTTTTAAGTTGGTTCATGTTCTTATTCGTATTAGCTATTAAATTCACTGAATCAATTTACTTAATTTAAATAATAATTTATTTAAAAATTACTATTTAAAACACACACACACACCTTATAACGAATTTAGTTTTCACTTTAGGACCCGCGCTAACTTTGACCCCGTCGTTAGGGTTAGGGTCGGTATTTTGTTTTTTTAATTGTTGATTTTAATTTACGTACATTTTTTTTCGCTTTGAAAGACATAAAATATTACTTATTATATTCTGACCTAAATTTGGCGCAAAACGATTGGGTGTAAAGAAATGCGAGCAGACGATACCTTGGTGGGGACACACATTTTACTGGGCAATTAAATAACTGTTTTTAGAATCGTATATAAGGTAACAATTATTTCTTCTTTTCCTTCTGTTATTAACTTTCATTCGTTACTACTACACTATAATAAATACAACATTCAATTTTTATTTAAATTTTTTAATTTTCTTTACATTTATTTTTAATGCAACAACTGTTTACGGTTGCTACAAACCAAAATAATGCAAACTTAATTTATCTTTTTATTAATGATGTTACTTATCATGTGCAATATATTATTTAAATTAATTGTTGTGATAAAAACCCTAACCCGAATTACATACTAGCAAAAATATGCGACCGGCGGGGTCGCATATTGGCTAGTAAATTTAATATATGATGTTAAGATGATACTCCCTACTATATTCACTTATTCCCTCGAGCGTGTCTTAGAAACTGTGTTATTTTTCTCCAGCTAACACTTAATAGTTGTTTTGGCTTACCATATTCGACTCTCCTGGAAACATATTCAGTATAGGTGGTAGTAAAAACTTTTCCCCCTTATACTTCAGTACTGACACTCTCCCCATCGACACCGCGAAGTAATAACGTCTACTTTTATAAAAAGTGTGCGTACGCATTTACTATTTGTCTTATATTAATTCACTACATAATACACAACATTATGTACACATTTAATTGAGGCTCCCTTTAATTCCATTTACTTTCGAGAATATCGTAGCCGACACGTTAGCAACGTAGACACAATACCGAAAGGTGTATGGTTTGATCCCGGTCACCTCACATGATTTTTTTTTACATAATTAAATTTCTGCATCCGAGGGAGGGGAGCAAGGAGTATGGTAACAATGTTTTTAATTCAAAGTTATTATGTAGTACTTTGAAAATAAATCAATGCAATGAGGTGTACTTTAACTATTGTGAATATTATTATTTCTCTTCGAAGATACATGGTGCTCTGCAGGCCCCCTTAATTATATTTGTGTGTCAGTAGTGCTCATAATGCATACGCATTTTTCTTTCTTTCTTTTTTCTTTCTTTATGTTCGATTTCCTTTTTTTTCCTCACAAAAAATGGAATTTCTATACAAAAATAACTGGGGGAATTAGATTTAATAGAGCTATCGGGGAACCTATAATGTTAGATAAAGCAGGTGTTTTAACCAAAAGAAAAAATATAATAAGATACCGGTACCATGGGATGGGCTGGAAGACTTCTACACACGTATCCTTTTTTGCAGCAATTCCAAAATGTTACTTTGTTGCGTTCGGTCGGATGGACACAAACGTTTAGTGATTATTTTATATTTCGCCCGAGCAACACCTGGGGACGGGTCCAGCTACTATATACTAAAATTAGGCAATACCAATTGTAAATGTATATTACAGTATATTAATTTATCAGAAAGTTAAAAATAAAATAAATACGTAAATGTTAAATGGGGAGGGCGGTGTTTGACGGAGCTTAGATATACTACATATACTGTATTAGTATATTTAAGACTGAAAGGTGTTGATGTTCATATCATAAGAGCAGATTCGCATTCTATTTAAATTATATTACATTGGAATATTTGATTAGCTACATGCAGTATTCTCCATTCTTACGCAATGTATGTATTACTTTTATAGTATATATTACGTTTAAAAAATCTGACATTCAGATATACTGACGGGCACAGTCCTTATTCATACAATCTATATTAATGGTAGCTCGGCTGCATTACTATTCGGAAATCTTATTGTGCCTATTTGTCAGAATCAAAATATTAAACTAAACATTTTGTCTCATTCGACATTGCTGACTTCTCATTCTAATTTCCAATAATAATGCTGGAATTTTAATAGCCGAACTCTGTGAAATTGAACGTAAAAATATACAGATAGTATAGTAAGTCGAAAATTGTTAATATTGTAGCCGAGATGGAGAAAACACTCCGGGTTCAATGGGTAAAATCTTATCTCAGAAAAACATTTTTCCACGTAAAATCCCTCAAATATGGCGTTCATGATTTGCTTAATAAATGACGTAACAGTTTATGGAATTAATCTTCAAATATAAAACATAATCAGATCTGCTGTCATAATAGAGGCACATTGCCGTTGGAAATGTATGAACACAAAAGCCCCCAAAGATCAATGTAGTGTATCTGTTTCATCAGTGCTGTGAATGTTCTTCGCTTCTACGGGCCGTTGTTGCTAATGTGTTCTGTATAGTTTTCTCGATGCCGGATTGCGGCTTACTCATTGACGATGGTGACAAAAACAACGTTTTGCATTTACATAGTTTTCACTGACTACACCATAGATAGAATGTGTTTTTTTCTAGTAACGATATATTGTGATGTCCCTGAATGCTAATAGGGGGAATAAAAAGATGACATCTTAGTAAGAAATAAATTCAATTAATAAATGTTAAAGAAAATTAACTTATAAGTTATATAAACCTGGTCCAAATTGATATAATTATCATCCAGCATTAATAATATAAAATTGAAGTTAGAAATATAACCTTTTCAATAATGGAACTTCAATATTCTTAAAAATAATATGTATAGAAACACATGCGCTGATCTGTCAGAGACAGATAATGCTACCGACTGCCCTCTTGGACGATAAAGTTTCAGCAAATAATATAACAAGGAATTGTTTAATTTTACTTCAGTCAAAGTTTACAGAAATCATGTAGACCCTTCCTGTGGCTAGCACTTTGTCTCTATATGAGATACCAATTATATTCGAGTATTCAGTTAAAGTTCTCCTTAGCCTGTTAAACTTTTAGTAATTATATTAAGAAAATAAATTCTCATCTACCCAGTTGACCAGTTAACTCTTATATAGTATATATTTGTTGTGGTCTTTTGGTGTTGCCGATTTCAGGACAAGAACTTATCTAGTCTGGTGGGGTATCCAGCTGAGTGATGTTACTTCAGTTAACATTACCTGGAGAAGGTGATATATTCCTTGTAGGAGCCACTGTATAGCCGGGTCGAGGTGGTTTATTTGGGCTTCGAATACTATGTTATTTTTAATATTTGGTCAGTGTTTACTTGTAGGGGGCAGTATCCTTATGTCAGCTAGTCCTCACCCCCGCTTGTACAGAGAGACTGTAGAAAATCTAGGATGGTCTCTAGTGGGTAATTCTAAACTGTTTTCACATTAATAAATTGGTTTGTAATGTAATCCTTGCTATGCTACCGTATCAGATGGTGACCAGCTAGCCAACTATATACACCCTAAGGTGTAGAGACAATAAGGTTTAAAAATGAATACAACAATATTGACATGTCACGCATATAAATAAGCGTATAAAACGCAATAAAGATGCAGTACAATACGTGTGTTAAGACAAATGAATACACAGACAAGATGATTTATTGAAACCATAAGGAACATATCCAACCAATGTACATTGCAATCTATACAACTTTATCAACTCTTTTGATAGACACATACGTTCGGTAATTGCGTGTGGAAGCCCCACTCCTCGTTTATCCGGATTTCACATAGCAATTTTCCCCATCAAGATTTCAACTTGAAATTATCTTATTTCAAATCATTTTCATGCAATCATTTTAAATTAGCATGCGCTATTTACTCTTATATCAGAAGATAAGTGAAAATATGATCGATCTAAGATTGTCAGAATGACGGGTGTAAGTGTTTCGATGTAAGATGGTTGCAACGAGACTATCCAGGGTGATTGGAAATGCAATCATAATTATGACATAAGTGGTAACGGGTAGACGTAGCGTTTAAAATTTGACTGTGAGTGTTTTGAGTATTTGCTAATTTAGAAGAACATGAAGATATAAATATGTTGTTCTCTGTATTGTGAGGTTAGCATAGGAGAATACGTTAAGAAAAACAACTGCAGAATGGTGTCACCGATCGAGAAAAGATAAAGTAAAAAAAGGCTACAATTACGATCGAAATGAGTGGGCTTCCCTTCCTTCCTGCAACTCTCTCAGCGGTGTCTAGAGCGTGTGTTATACCCGTGAAGAAGGAATGTACCAAGAAAACGTCGACATTCTATTACAAATAATTCTAAAGTATTAAAACATAGTGTTTCGATTCTTTCATTTTTCTGTAACATTTTTCGCATGTTGGGAGACGTAAAAAACGTGTCATACTCTCTCACAAAGGCCAGGGCATATTGGCTTAAATTTAATATTAGCCTACTTATGTATCATGATGTGGTTTTTCTTCTAAATGTTGCGTTACGCCCACTTTTCACTGTGTGTATCAATAAGTAACATATATATATATTATCAATAAGTAACATATATATCAATAATAACGTAATATGTGGGTATTGTATATTAAATAAACCAAAGTGTATCCGACTGGCATCAATCGATTGGTTGTCTTGATTGGGTTCTATTTTGATTAAAAGCTTATTTTGCTTTATATATATATATATATATATATATATATATAAAGAGACATATACATATATATATATACATATATATATATATATATACATATATACATATACATATATATATATACATAAATATATATACATATATACATATATACATATACATATATGTATATATACATATACATATATGTATATATATATACATATATACATATATATATATATACATATATACATATACATACATATATATATATATATATATATATATATATATACATATACATACATATATATATATATATATATATATATATATATATATATATATACATATATATATAACGGAAAAATTAGAAGTTGAAGACATGACATCTAAACGTTTCACCCAGCTGTTCGGTTTGCTTTTTCAAGAGTGAAGAAGCTTAAAGTGGCAAAATTAGATCCTTTCGTTTTCATTTTTTGTCTGTTCTTTTCCTTATTTTCCCTTTTCGTTTTACTGATTAGACATATATATATATATATATATATATATATATATATATATATATATATTCCTTGTACATATATATGCATATACGGTTGTTTGTTTTTATTTCTTATATATTTATTTATTTTATATAACTATATATCTGTACACGTTTGTATATTTCTCTTTCAAAACACATTTAAATTTATCATACCCTATCAATATATATAGCCCCAAGAAATACTTGTTTTCTGTTTTTTTTTTTACCTTTTTTTTGTTCTCTCTTGACGCAGTATGGCTAGGCGAACGTTGGTTTTTAGGTTTTTTTTTTTTTTTACTCATGCCGTCGGATGTATCTTACTCTTTTTCACCGTTAACATATATATATATATATATATATATATATATATATTAATTGAATGACATAATGAAATGTGAAATGATAAACAAGGAGTGATACTGCGTCGTTAACGCATGAGTTTCCTTCTTCTCAGAGAACCATTACCGCAATTACATTACTGCAGGTATTAAAAATTAAGGTTTGAAAATTAATAAAACTATATTAAAAATACATAAAGATATACATGAAACATCAAATACATAGGCAAAAATGCACTTTTTTGTTAAACTTATACAGTTCATACAAGTCATAAAGTTTAAATCAATTTCAAGAAAAATGTCATAGAAGTCGATTAAAAACAATCCAGGTGGTGATTGGCAGTCCGAAATGAAAATGAAAAAGTTATCCAGGCGGGAAATTTGCTTGCTATCGATGCAATATATGACAGTGAAGAGTCTATTCAAAGTGTATGCAAATTAATAAGAAAACCATGGAAAAGGCAAAATCACACAAATAGTTCAGAAGACTTACTCTGATAAATTTTTCATTTTATTATGTCGTTCAATTAATAGTATTGTTCTATACACTATATTGAGCTTTGTTTTCATCCTTATAGTCTACTGGCTAAATATGTGATGTATATCTTTAAAGTAGCATATTGCATTCTATCTCTCAATATATATATATATATATATATATATATAGTGAATATATGTATATATGTATATATCACAATACAGCTCTATATTTTTATTGAGCACTCTTTTATAAACCCGGTTTGATTCCCTTTGGATTTCTACCCTGTGGATTTTTACCCTACCTGGATTACTATATATATATATATATATATATATATATATATATATATATATATTTATATACAAAAATAAACTAAAAGTAAATTCATTTGCATTTGTTTGATGTAAAGTATCGCATATAAACAAGTTACTCTGTTATTAAGTTAAATCAGATCATGTACTTTCATATAATATTCCCGGCGTACTGCACTACGCTATCCTGCTTAATTATACCCACGTTTAATTATTCTATTTGAAAACCATTATACCCTTATCTTGAAAGGCGTATTAAGTTATATCAAACAATACTGCACACTTTCCGTCAAAAATGACAAACGCAAATGTTCGCACTAATATACATATACAATTACACATCTACATTGGTAGGTTTATTTTTTACATAAATTATTGCTACTATTATTCTGGTTCAACGAAAGGAAAGAAACACGCATCGTGGATTTTTGTTAAGAATGTCTGAATTCGTGAAAAGAAGCAGGGATGTCTTACTTGTTATTTAATTTTTCTGAAGTGCTTTCGCCCGGAGTATTGAAACCCGCACATATTTTACTTGATGTAAATGTATATACCAACAAATGCACATTAATATTTATTATAGAGTGGAGGATGGGTAAAATGTTAACTGTATTTGAATTAATCGTAGCCATCGGATCGTTTTTAATCGATAATGTGATTCGGCATTGACACATTGAGAAAAGGGTTAATATGCAGTCAATCAGATAAACCGAACTAAAGCATCGACTAAAAATGTTTCAATGTTGAAATAAAATTTAATCACACATGCAATGACAAACTAATAGCCATCTGAATTTTGAATGGAATCAGGCAATGAAACGCAATTCAGAATACGAATACAAGTCACGTAGATGTTCACGCAAATGGCAAAAGGCATTCAACAAACAATTCTCTATCTCTACCTTCTCTCTCTCTCTCTCACTCTCTCTCTCACTCTCTCTCTCTTTCTCTCTCTCTCTTTCTCTCTCTCTGCTCGCGGAGGATTTTATTCAATTCTGTCTAAGACTGTTAAACTACACTGATTGCCAATACAACCTAATTTCTGTATTTTGTCAATTCATTGCGATTTATCATTTTGACTTTTTCTCTGGTGCGTGTTTGCTCCTAGCAAAAATGAATAAATAAATAAAATGAACGAA
Source organism: Sepiola atlantica (assembly GCA_963556195.1). Classification (NCBI taxonomy): domain Eukaryota; kingdom Metazoa; phylum Mollusca; class Cephalopoda; order Sepiida; family Sepiolidae; genus Sepiola; species Sepiola atlantica. Next base: position 66,446,709 of record OY744527.1, on the reverse strand, counting down.
GATATACCTAATTGCAGAGCGACGATAAAGACCAATACATGATCGGAATAAAAAGTCTGACAACTGATCAACAGCGTTTGTTTTCTGGTGTCGTTGAATATATTCCTCGAACAAACCCGTGAATCCACGTTAATTAGTAATATAAATACAGGTTGAATATTGGTGACATTTGACATTAACATTTAAACTCTCACTTTTATAGACAAGTAACTCGTATTTTCAAAGTTGCATAGAAAAAAGCATCATGTTTCGACATTGTTGAGATGAGGATGGATACTTTTTTACTATTCTCATCATCGATGTCATTCTCACGCCATTTCAGGTGCGTCTTTCCGAATTCTGGAAACTGTATGTCCAATACTGGCATTTGTACGGAATTTCGAATTGAACCTTGTATGCAATCCTCAGGGTTAAACCGTTCTCCTTCCGTCAGCCATGACCGGGTAGAAGTTTAAACTAAGTTTTATTATAGTTTTGATATCGCCTGTACTGAAAATTGAACTTTGAATCTCTTTGAGACTGCCACTTAGATTATTACTTAGCATTTTATCCATTGGACAATGTGAACACAATAACATTCAATCACATTCAAACGGAAAACATTACATCCAAATGATCCAAATGAAATATCAAACATGATTGGATAAGTGTGTATTTAGCTGTTACTCTAAGTGAGTGATCATCCTTTAAAAAGTAAGTATAATCCTACGGTGAGTACTTCATTTATAAGAAATACAAATTCATACAGCGATATTTTCCGCCTCTGCTTACTAACAGTGAAATTGTGTGCGATATTCTTTCCGCCGCCGCTAGGCTGGAATAGGTATGATGACCCAGATGACGACGTTCTGATTATTCGTATTATTTACTTATATTAACGATACAACTTAATATTTCTTGATATAAGATTTCTCACTGAATAAACCCTTACAAAACTTGCAAAATTTATCCAACTAAATTTGAAAAAATACACAATTGAATGTATGGAAGAAAAACAAATTACATTTCATGACACTCCAATTACGAGGTCTTACCATATTATTTCTTATCATTGAAATGTATATACCTTTGTTTTGTTTCGAATTTATTCCCTACTATATTTCCGAATTTATTTTAGATTGTAGCGTTGTGTTGGTTGTTTGAATTACTATTTTCTCCCAACCTTTCACTAAATACTTGAAATAGTTCCATGCGACGCATTTTCCTCGTTAGCGTTTGTGTTACGGGACGGATACATGTTTATCTATATCGAATGAATGCATATTGGTATTTCTTCTACAAGAGACGGCATTATTAACCGATAGAGAAACAGAGACACGTGAGTATATATTTTTTTATCTTACGTCAAATGTTTTACAAATAAGAGGTATAAGCATGCGTTCCCACCAACTTTCATTTATCAAAGTCAGTTTAGGAAGCAGAATTATTTTTGATTTGCTTCGTTTAAGCGAAAACATTTTAGTCTTTTTACAATAGCTTTTGATGCGTTTTCAATGTGCTCATTTTTTCTTAGATAGTTAAGAAAAAATAGATGTAATATGAGAGCATTGGAATAGCTATGATAAAATAGACTAGTATTTTATTGCTTCTATACAGAAAATCACACACACAACCACACCCATATATATATATATATATATATATATATATATATATATATATATATACATATAATGTAAAAAAAATTTAAAAATGTACTTTTAAACCTTTTATTAAAATTTTTACCTATTTAAATGACTATAAAGAAAACTAAACTACTGTTGCGCAAGACGAGTTCATCTATACGCCTCTTTTTTTCCTGGTAACAAAATGGGAAAAAAGACAGACAAAACTTGCTTGTAAATCAAAGAATCGAAATTTATTTACAAATAAATAAAAGAGAAATGGTTAAAAAAGAAAATAGGTTGACATGCATATTTGTCCATATGTCATTTAAAAAGAAAACAGGTAAGAAACAAAAGTACTCACAGTTCACAACAAATATTTTTTTTACAGACGTGGAAATTCTGTTTTTACAGACGTTGACATTCTCTGGCATATATTTTTTTTTATTTCGCTCATCAGTGGAGATAAAGTTTGACTTGCAAATGATCTTTCATTTTGTTCGACCAAGGGCCGAGCAGACGACATCTTTCTTCGTTTTTTTTTTTTTTTACTCAAGTAATAAATTTACAAATATCACAAGAGTATCTGAAATCAAAAACCTATTATTTTCTAACTTAATTAACTTAATTAATTCTTATATTAATTTTTATAAATAATTATTACTCCCTTTTTTATATATAAGATGTGAATATTTGGACTAACAAACGAATTCCAATCAAAACAAAAACGTTAGATGACTTTTTTTCCTTTTCGTCTATCTCTGATAGACGAAAGTTGAATTCAATAAAACCTTTTAATATCTTAGTCTTTCTGACTAGATAATAAATATTATCGATCCATTGTCGATAATTTTCAATCAATTCTTTAAAACAATTAGTCCTTCTGACTAAATAATAAATATTATCGATCCAATATCGATATTTTTCAATCAATTCTTTAAAACAATTAGTCTTTCTCTTTTAGACTAAGTAAAATCAACGACTCTTTGTCGTGATTATATTTTTCGATTATAACTTATCGTCATAAGTCTTTCCATAAACAATGGTTTATATTTGAGTTTTGTCAAATACAAACTAGTAATTCTAGGACCTCTTCCTAGAATTATAATTAAAATTAGTCATCAACTTAAAACATATTGTCTGTAGTTCAAATTAAATACACAACGAAACTAAGAGATAAATATCTCAAATCCACTAAGTTATTTTAATAAATCTTTTAAATTATAATTTAAATTAATTTTCGACATAATAATGTCGATTTTACATAAAAGGAGGTTATCTAATTAATTATCGAAGACACAATTTTCCCAAGGAAAGAAAATTCTGTCCACGGAGACAAATTAGATGTTAACAATTCAACATCTCAAATTTATCTGAAGAAAATATCTTCAAAATATTTTAGCGAGAAATCTGCTAATAATCTTTGTTTACAATTAGAAACTGACACGTCACTCAAATTGACCAATCAGAGGACGAGCCTGAGTCAATCACAGATTCAATGAAAAAAGTCGTCTGCTCTGAACAATTTAGGTGCGGTCGAACCAAAAACTTGAATTCGTTACAAACGAATTTTACAAACATTATTATTATTACTGAGCGTTTTCAATAAAAATGAAATATGGCCATTCTTTAAAAAATAAATTCTCAAAATATATATATATATACATATATACATATATATATATATATATATATATATATATATATATATATACGAGGCATTCTGTAAAAGTATCCGACCGAAGGCCAGAAAGAAAAAATATTTTCAAATACCTGACGGGATTGGGACCCTAATTCCCTTCAAAGTAGGCCGTTTGTGCTTGCACAGACTTAGTCCACCATCTACTTCCGGAAACACATCTGGAAGTCTTCTTTTGTAATGGTGTTCATCTCATCCGTCGCGTTTCGGATTATCTTTTATCTAGTCTCAACACGGGATCATTTTCAGTGACGTTTTCAATATTCAAAACTACTAAAAGTCGCAAGGAGCCATGTTAGGAGAGTAGGGAGGTTGGCGAACGACTGGAATTCTATGTTTGGCCAATAAATGTTGGATTAATTGGGATAAATGTGCGGGGCGGTACCGTTATGATGTTGCCAGTGTTTCGCTGTCTAAATGTCTGGTCTTTTCCGCCGAACTGTGTCACGGGGACGCCGGACAACATCTTAGTAGTACTCCTTTATCACTGTCTTTCCGGTGCACAATTCAACGGATATGAAAGAAGACAGTCAGCATCACCTTGATTTTGCTTCGCATTTGTCGCGGTTTTTTTTGGCCTTCGAGACTCAGAATTCTTCGATTGCGACGAGTGTATTATTGTTTCTGGGTCGTACACGTACACCCATTACTCATCTCCAGTTATCATGGTGTTCAGGAACCCAATATAAGTGTTTGACGGTTTGCAGCAAGTCTTGTGCAACTTGAAAACAGAGGTCCTTTTTTCCTGCGACAAAAATTTGGGCACACATTTCGAAGCCACTCAGTTCATGTCTAAATCATCACGCAAAATTGCATGTGTGAAATCTTTACTCACTCCGACCTCGTTGGCGATCTCCCGCTCGGTTGAATGACGATCTTCCATCACCAGATTTCGCACCCTCTAACAACAGCTGCACTCCGAACAGTTTGGGCATGCCAGAACGCTGGTCGCTCTCCGCTGATGTGCGGACATTTTTGAATCGGTTAAACGACTCTTTAAATTGCGTTACACGCATCTCATCTTCTCCAAACACCTGCTGCATCTTACGAATCGTTGTGCTTTGAGAATCACCAAGAATTTTACAAAATTGTATGCAGTACCTTTAATCAACAAGTTCGGTCATCTTTAGAGAATCGGTCATCCGACGAACACGTTGTGTAGCACATCACTCTGCGACCGACAAGCAGGGACTAACTCGCAGGAAGGCGGTGGTAAAATTCACACTAGCAAATGAAGGTGTATTTTTTCAAAGTGTAGAATGGCACTGCCTTATCGTCTCCATATCGCACGGTACAAATCAATGTCGGATACTTTTTAGACAAGATTCGTACATATATATATATATATATATATATATATATATATATATATATATATATATATATATATATATATATATATATACTAGTAACGTAATTGTTCCGGTCCGGATGAAATTCCTTTCTTGAATAAAACTAGTTTGCTGCAGTTTATTTTTCCTTTCAATATCAAAATAAAAATATCATGATGCTAAACCTCATGTATAGAATACTTGTTCCAATTCTGATCAAAATCTATTACATGAGTTTGGGTATATTTAAAGAAAATTGTAATAAATAATAGCAAATAACACACATATAACGACACAATATATATATATATATATATATATATATATATATATATAAATAAATATCAATGTATAAAATAACACAAAAAAGTAATGTAGTTTCCGTATATTAAACAAACTGAACTTGTGTCTAACTGTTGCATGGACCTCTCCTGCATGGGCAGTACGCGTTTCGTACACTTTTCCCGATTGCGGTACTCATTTCGTATACTCGTCCCTGAAAGAGCCGTGGCAGTTCACATTTAAATCTCGTCATTTAAAAAAATCATAAATCACATAGTTCATATATTTTTTGCATATCTTAGATATCTCCCTCGCCGTGCAGAGGGTCGCCGTCCCGATGTCGTCTAGTGGATGAATTCTTTTCTTCTAACCATTCCTGCCGTGAACCACGCCGTCCGTTGTCTGCAACAAAAGCTTCCAGACCGACTCACCAAACACCACTCTCTTTAAGTTTCAATTCTCTTTATTACAAGCGCTGTTATTTATCGACCTGGGCCATTCATTACGGCGTGAGAGAGATAGAGCAAATCACTACTTTATTGTAGTTACTTAACAATTATTTTCTTAATCATTAATAGAAGGGGGAAAATGATATTCCCGCTTGCATTTTCTAAGGGAAATATATTCCCTTATCTGTTGTAAATTACATGGTAACAATCACGTCTCATCGGTTTGCCTCCAAAACCAAGACTGACGAAACTCGCTTCTCACGAAGAACGAGTGACGTCACGGATCCCTCTGTTTCCCACGCAAGGACTTGTGACGTCACAGAGCCTCTTGTTGGTGCACACTGACCCTTGATCTGGGATCTCGTCACACGGTGACCTTGTGACGTCTGTTTGCTCTGACCGTGAGAACAGACCCTATTCTGCACTCGATTGCACCCGCCCTACTTCGCGCAAGTATAACCAACGATTTCCAACAGATACGTCCATCCTATATTCAACATAACTTCATCCTCATAGTTAATATAGAACACGTGCTAAACATTTTTTGACTAATATTTGTTTGTTTTATCAAAAGTCTCGGATCTACCAAAAGTCTCGTCTTATCCATCGATAATAGTATTTCCAGGTTTGCAGTCGATGATTAAATGTAAGTACCTTCTTCATCAACCGTCGGGGAAAATTGCCGAATTCGGATACCTGCTATTGATACGACATGTACATTTTCAGTCCGAACCCCTTCAGTATTAGCTACTCGAATAGGCTATACATCTTGTAATTCCAAATGTTTATATATGTGCAGTTTCCAAACACTGTAGCTGATATTACTCTCTGCAAATGTATTGAAAAATACGTCCATTTTAAGGATATTCCGATGTGGATTAATTATGTTTTCAAAAAATTACAGTTGAAATATGTTGGTTCTTATAAAGAAAATATACATTTCCAGAAGGAAAACTGACGAACCAGAATCAAACATTGAATTTGTATTAATAATAGTATTAAACACAACGATCCAAAAAAGAAACTCGGTTTACTTGAATCATCAAGTAGTTTAAGCAGAGAATATATAAATAAAGGTTGTTTTTCTTTTTCTTAACACATAGATCTTTGAAATTACAAGCTCTAATCATCAGAGATCAACGGTGTAAAGCAGTAAGAATAATATTACTGTTCGCACAGATTTGAAAATATTAAAAAATATATTAATATACAAAAATTTACAAAAAAATATTCCTGAACTAAGTAAATCCACATAAAACTAATGCTGCAACTGGTCCGAACCAGGTATATCCAGGATATTATTAATGTCGAGCAATCAAATATAGCAGATGTGTTCTAGAATATTAGGTAATATAGGGGTACAAACTCAATGCTGAAGTTCATTGGTAAATAATGTGCGATTCATGAGAGAAGATTATTAAAAAATAATATATATATATATATATATATATATGAATTAATTAATTAAGTTCAAATATTAACAAAATGAACAAAACCATTACTTTTCAAAAGTGATCAATATATATTAGAGCTTTTATATTAAAATAAACATAGTTTGAGTATCCAACAATTGTTTCAGAACCTCCTCGGGCCCTCCGCAGAGATATACCCTGAGAAGGAGCCAAGGAGGGTCTGAAACAATTGTCGGATACTCAAACTATGTTTACTTATATATATATATATATATATATATATATATATATATATATATATATATATATATATAAATTCAAAGGGGTAAGGAGACCAATAAATGCAGGTTTTTTTAAATAAAATATCATTCAAATTTTCGACTCATGAATCAATCTTCATCAGGATGGTACAGACAATATTTTTCTTGTTTTTTTTAAGCGACATGTTTTCAATTATTCTTATGTTCTTATACATGTTTGGTTTGTAATATCCGATTAAGAGTGGTGCGTGCCTTGGTACGCATGTGTATGTTATGAATAAAGTATTGCCACTGCTTGAATGCATGTTAAATATTAAATGGTTAAAGCGGTAAGGAGATCAATAAATGTAAGCTTTTTTTAAAATAAAATATTATTTTATTAAAAATTATAAAAGAATCTTCATCATTTAAAAAAAGCCTGTATTTATTGGTCTATTTCCCACTTTAACAATTACAGATTTAAAATGCTTTCAAGCAGTGGAAATATTTTATTCATAATATATATATATATATATATATATATATATATATATATATATATATATATATGTGTGTGTGTGTGTGGGGGGGGGGGTGTATGTATATATTATAACTCAGTAGAAAACAATATGTATGAAATAATCAATACTATCGTAATTTTAGTTCGAAAATTCAACATCAACAAATATTATTGTGTACATATGTTAAAACAATGTATTAATAATATACTCCTTAGCACAAAAATATGTATAATTCGTTACAGGTATTTATATGAGCTCTGTTGGACTTTATGTCCTAATCATTGAGTTACATTTTACCTGCTATATCAGATTTTGAATGCTTCATATTTTACATTAATATAATTTGATCCATATATAAAATATATGAAAATATATATGGGGATAAAGATGGAGAGATTTAATAAACCCTAAATGTTTTCTTTTAAATGCTGTTTTTCTTCTGGTTTGTATGATAAAATTTAAAGAACTTAAAAATATTTTTCATTGAGAAAATGTCCATAAGATATCAAATACTGATCTATTTATTCAAAACGGGATAGGTTGGATTCAAAGTTTAATTAAGTTTACTTATTTTAAACACGGAATAGCACCAATCCCAAAATATTTAAGCGAATTATTTCAACATAAAGTTGGCTCACTGATATATCAGATTTGTAGGTTAGTCAACAAAATATTAGGCCGGGGGTGTTTCTAAGATCCTGTTCCCAAGATAGCAAATTAGGTGGAGTAAAATCAGGATTGGCAAATAACAATAAACAGTGAAGGTTTTGATGGCATTTTTTTAATATACATATTTTTATTCAGCAGGTTGTTCTAACTGATCGTCAAGTATAGTCTGCCAAACTACTTAGCCGAACTGCACCAACTTTAGCATTTAAAGTTCTAGGCCCGATTGGTGTTTCATCGGCGTAAATGTTAATACCGGCTTCGTCCTACTCATCACGTTTCTACTTATGCTATTGCTACACATCTTATCATACAATAAATTACTATAATAACTAAAACCAATAATAAGAGTTGCATAAAATTATAGATGATGAATCATTGTCACGTCCCAGTTTCCACTACTACTACTACTACTACTACTACTACTAATAATAATAATAATAATAATACTAATACTAATAATAATACAAAAAAATACAATAAGCTCCCACCAGAAAAAAAAATGAAAAAAAAATAAAATAAAAAATTTTTTTTAAAAAAATCAATAAATATTTTAGAGGGTCGAGGAGGATGAGAAGACCGAGGAAGAACAGCAGAAGCCAGACCTCCACTGGAAAAGTGATGAGAATGCTGGGATATTGAGGATGCTTATTGCCACTCAAATCCCAAAGAAGACCAATGGTCCATACCAGCGATAAATCATTGGTAAGAGGCTGTTGCGATACCGCAAGGTTATTTGCGGTGGTTATCGAAAATAGGTGAAAAATATTGGAAATCTGGGGAAGTTTGTTGTCACTCAGACTCCAGAAAAGACCACTGGTTATTGTCGGTGAGCAATCACTAACGATGATCTGTGTGAGAACTCCTTGTTAGTACACATGATAATAATTGTTATATCCTAAATTACATAGGACATACTAAATTAAGAATACGCCGTGGTTTGCGTTTAACAGGGATCCGGTAGGAAGTAGAGACGTTGACTCTTCACTGCCGTCCACATATCACTGCCCGTCTTATATACGTACTTTCGTATATAGTCAATACCTGATTACTTCCGTTTATGTTAGTTTCGTATTTATGCCAAATCATGACCTTTACAACAATAATATTAGTACTATAATATAACAGAAAATATAACGAAGTGAAACAATGAGTAGATAGATGAGAAATGAAATAGCAATACTGTAAAATATGTTAAGGGAAGAAAGAGAACAAAATAAATGTCATAAAAGAAAGGAACACGAACAAACTTAAAAGCAGAAGGTATGTGAAAAATCAATGCAAGGATCAAGTTTTCTTTTTATTATTATTTTAATATTATTCTGCATCAACATATACATATATGAAGGAAAAAGTGGAAAATGATGAGAGGAAAGGATATCAAACGAAATGTATTAACATACTACTACTATTAATGTCATTATAACTGCTACAAATACTACTACAAATTATCATTATTAATATTTTATCCACACTTATAAGCTGTTAATTATTGGTTAGCACTGCAGGAAATGTGTCATAGCAAGACTAAAATTAACGTTTTGTGGGCGACTTTGTATTGTCTATAAACTAATACGCAGATAGTCAACGTTAGATGAACGTGAGATAATGTGTTAATTATTTTTATCTGTCGCTTAAGACGTTGATCACTTTCATTTAGCACTGCGATTATTCCGAGTTAACCGCTTTTTTCTTCACACGGAACGTTACAAACGTGTCAATAACATCAAAATATCAGTAGGTAAACAAATAAATTTAAACAGAATCACACTTGGTGTTCTACCTTAACTTTTCACAAAACAATTCCTTTTTCTGAAACATATTTTATGTTTAGTTCCTTAAACATACGTCTAACGTTAATTTCGACATTGATGTAAACACGTGCTTACTCACTCAGCGCCAACTGATATGGGTTTGTCATGTGTATCGGATATTAAAATGAAGTTGATAGCAACAAATACCTTCTGGTGAACAAAATCACCAACGTCTTATCAGTAAGAAACAAGTGCAAAAATTGCAGTAACCACATCTGACAATATCCACACATGACAGTATCCACTGCATCTAACAAGCCACAATCCGCACATGCATGGAGTATTGTTGTCACATCTAAGCTGTGCACCATCACCTAGTCTCTCCGTCTTAGACAAGATCTAAAAAAGAGTATCTACTCTGGTAGGTCCCTCACTATCCACCAAGCTCCAGCCCACGCCGCATCGCCGCAATGTAACATTCTTGTGTTTGTTTTTCAAGTACTTCAATAGAATGTGCTCCGATGAACTTACTGCTCTAGTGCCCGATCGACATAAATACACTCGACCAACCCGACTAGCAGCTAAATCCCATCTATACACTTTGGAGATCCCCAGATGTGGGAGAGCTTTCTACTCAAATAGCTTTTTCCCCGAGGTACCGGCTTTTTGAACTCCCTTTCTGCTCATTGTTTCCCCGACTGTATCGACATGCGGAAAGCGTAAACTAATGTAAACAAAAGTTTTGCTGCACAACTTCCAATTTAGGATGATTGCCAAAAATGTCACCTCAATCCTCAGTAGCCCTTACGTCTATAGTGGTATATATTTTTGTGTGGGGTGAACTCAGTTTAAAAAAAAAACAAAAAACAAAGTCTAACTCGCGATAAACTACCCTTGACAAAATCATGTCTAAGGGATGTTAAGTGAAGACTGAAGAGATGTGTGTGCATTTATCAACCTGTACCGACAAACATGTTAAGCCCGTAGAAAGAATTGCAGCTGGAGAATCGACCTCCTCAGACACCAACGAGGGTATTAACGAAAAGTAAACTGATTTCAGACATCGTCCTATCCGGTTAATTTTTTTTTACTGCATCTGAGTCGTCCTAATTTATAAACGACGTGCGATCGAACTTATTCTTATAGAATAGATTGAGTAAGAATGAAAACGATGCTCAGGCCAAATAATTAACGATGTTGATTTTGACAGATCTTTCCGGGTGAAATCATGAAAAACATTAAAATTAAATTAACTTATTTTTTTAATAAAACGGTTGTTTTATCTCAAATATAGTACATAAAAGTGATTACAAAATAATAAAACAAATTTGAATTATGTATATCATTTTTAAAGATAATTCTGTCTGATAGAAAGTTTTATTCGCATCTAATGTTATAGTTAATGTAGTCGATGTATCAGAATACCCTATCATCGTAGCTTTGCAGGCAACCCTAAAGCAGTTGGTGAGCTTCCTTCTGGTCGGACCCACGGACTGGAATGTCCTTCTACAGGTACGACGATGAAGATTATGTGACAAAAAATTTAAAGAGAAAAATACAAGTGCATTTACACTGTAAGAGATTCAATGACAAGAGACACATTGCTCAGTATTGGCCAGGTACAAAATACCAGTGTCGATCTCTTATCCCGCCAAAGTTATAATGAAGACACATTATTTCAACGGGCATTCCGGTGTGAGATGGGCGTGCTATTTCGCACGATTCATCTACATATTCCGTGTCAAAAAAATGCTGTAAAAATCTTAATTAAGGAATACCAGATTTAGCATATATGCCGCTCCAGTTAAATACACGAAGACGAGACTTAGACATGTGCAGCATTTGTAGACCATTGGGCATGAATATAACCCACCACAGCGGTCACTATTCTCTCACACTCATAGATTACTGGTCCATGCGACACGTGCTGCGGGAGGATTTTTCAAGTATCATCTATCAATTGGAAACAGTATTTTTAATGGAGGAACTGAATTTTTACTAGACATTGCGAGTAAACAGAAAATATTTTCGCAAGCGATCACTCGACCGAAATATCTGCTGTACTTTCACGGGAGGAGCTATCGCCAGATTAGACGTCCTAAAACGAAGTTAATAGTGAGTTATTATTTGTATAAACATTATTGTATTATTTAAAATTATAATTAATAATGGTTTCGTAAAAATTACACCGGATACTTATCAGGTTTTCTATTAAAAACAAGACGAATAATCCTAAGGTATGCACATTTATTGTGTACGTTTTGCAAAACGATGCAATTCCAAATGTACCTGTGAAAGACCAAGAAAGTTGATATTTGAAACATTAACATAAGCTACGAATGGAAATACTATTTTAAACTTTAACGTGGCAGTTTCATCAGATAGCATATGCTCATTCATTCTAGGCGTCTGGCGCTGAATATTGGATTTGAATGAAATCGTGACCGACGAAGCGAGAAAAGTTATCGTATAGATTTGGAGGCTCACCTAAATAACATCTGGTCGACAAATATAATTTAAATAAGATTTTAAAGCACCTTTATTGTTTTTATAGTAATGGCCACAACTTACAAAGGTCAGAGACCACTCGGGGATACGTTCTTGTAAGCGTTTCGAATAGATGATGGAGCAGTGCTATTAAATGGATTTTTACCTATGATTAATTCACACGGCGACATATCTGTTGACGTTTTACTTGAAAACGACCATTTTATACTCTGCAGGTAAACCTTGTCGCGGACACGTGTTTCACAGTTATGAAGTATTCTTTTAAATACACTACGTTCATGTATATATTTTTGTTTATCGATAAACAGATGAACAACGGAAGGTTATTTGCAGTGTTGGTAGCACGCTGAGAAGTTTTTCGTTGGGGATGCAGGTATTGATGCTAAGTCAAGTACCTACAATGGACATATCGGTAAAGTAGATAAAAGACTATCAGCGTCTGTTTCGTGAACACGGAGGTGCAGGGAAGTAAGAGATCATGTCGAACTTCATAGCGAATCTGATGTTGTAATCTGTTAAGACAGAAAGCCACCTCTTAAACATTTTTTTTTAAGTTGAAAGACGCTACGGTTATTGGAGTAAATTATAAATGTTTTAATTAGGATGATAACATTAGCATGTATGTGTAGAATTATGTACTTACATTTTCATATGCTCTAGGACAGAAATATTACTTTCTGTCCCCAATATAGCAAATTATCCTACTTATATACAGTTTAATTGTCAAACATATACATTGATAAATAGTATTTTATTCAACAAGTCTAGCTTTGCCTTTTATAAGCACATTTTTATGTATTATCGTAGAACCGTCTTATTAGCAATTATCTGCAATTCATTTTTAAAATCCCATATTCCGCCCAAGACGACTGCTAACATGACATATTTAAAAATAAATACCAACAGAATTGCTATTTTATGGAAACAATCACGTCTGTAAAATTATGTACACGTAAAGTGAGCCGTACGCACGCACGTTCACTTTTATTATATATAATAATATATATTTTATTACATATAATATAAATAACGATATACTAAAATTCGCTGAAATAACGAAAAATATTATGCTAAAACTACTTGCAGAAATCACTAAATGATTCTCCGAATAAAAATGTTCTTGCAATAAAATGACACTGATTTGCTTAATCAAAAATGGTAAACCGGAAACATTTGAGTAACTCAATAATAAGTTATAATCAAGTTATCAACAATGAATTACATTATATTGGGAAGGCTGAAACGGGTGAAGCCAGGAACCTGGAGTCAATAGATTACGATTCATGTGAATATATTGCAAAATGTGTTTATCGTTAGTGACGGCCACTTTTTAGAAACACCATCTCATGAGCCCTTTGAGAATATGTTCAAAACGGACTGACAGCTTTTATAGAATTACAGTAGAGTAAAAGCGAAAGCCACATTGTCTGCAACATAGATACTGGGTGACCTAACAAAAGCTCTTTGTTCCATTTTATTCAAATAGTTTTCAAAGAAAACACGTCTTTTCACAAAAGAGCTGTTGAAGGTTGAATGGTATAAACCACAAATGTTGAACTAATGAACCTATTTGAGAAAGTAACAAGGACCGAAACAAACGTAGAACGATACGTTTTCTTGTGTTCATTCGACTGGTAGTTGGGGTTTGACGAAAAATACTAAAGTTCTGCACACTTGTCCTTACTCTGTTATTCAATTATTTTTTCATCGTCTGAACATGTCCAGATTCTTTGTACGAAATCTGGTTTATTCTCAAAAAGCAATAAAGTTCCATTTTTTTCAAGTACGATAAAATCCATTTATAATATTTAACTCCACCGAAATTTTCATTTAAAAAACAAATAAGTCCGCCAAATTGGTAAATATTGACCCTTTTAACAAACATTAAAATAGTAAATACTAATGAGAGGGAGGATGTGCACGCCTGCTTGGTTACTTAGTCGGAGTTTTTGTGCTATTTGTGCAGAGTTAGCATCAACATCGCTTGACGAATCGTCGGCAAACGTGATTAACATGGCGACTATGGTGTAACTAATAACTGATTGTATTTTCTGAAATCAAGGTAAAAGATCAAGGTCAAAATCACAGCAAAAATGAAAGTCAGGCTCTTTGCGATAACTTTGGTCCTGTTAATTGTAGAAGCTCGCAACTGGGCCCATATTGTATACAATGAAGTCTCACATCTTATATGAGCCTGATATTGACGCTTGACATTGACCGTGAAAAGTTTGCTCAACTTGGAAATTTGACCGGATTTTCACTTCTGATGTTTATTAATTTGACGTATGGATCGTATGTCCTTTTATAACAATAACCACCATACAAAATGCCAGTCTTATAAGATAAATATGTTTAATGTATCAACGTTTCCCTAATATAAGTTTGGGAATACCTCATAGAATATGGAGAATTAGAACCAGAAAACTTTGGCCCATCCTTACATTTTCTGTGAGCTTGGCGTTGATATGTGAATTATATTCCCCCAAATAACTCCCAAGTCAGACCATGACAGATATTCGGATCAAGTTAAGTGATGATCAGTCGAGCAGCGTTGATACTAGGTTGTAAACTAACAGAGTGACAAACAAATAGTTTCGACCGATAATATGATTGTTGTGTGCTTATCAAGAGGCCGGAAAGAAAACACGAACTGGAGTTTAGACACAACAAGTTTACTAAAGAACGTAGTATACACCATTACAAGAGTAGTTGTACACCAATCTTGACTGCGAGTATAGACTAGTGCGGTTCCAACACTGGGAAGCAGGTGCTTGCAGTATTTATGGTAAGTAGACTAGTTAAAGTAGTATGTACAAGAAAGGTACCATAACAATAACCTGATTAGCGGAAATAAGAACGCGCCATGTGTAGGAATATACATTTGAAAGAATTTCAGCTACATAAAAAAGAATCGTTATAAAGTAGTGGAGATTTTCAATAATATTCAATGACAATGTTCGGTTACGTATGAATATGTGTATGTGTATGTGAGTGTGGGTGTGTCTTTATTTCGGCGTTTGTCAATCTTTTAAATGTGTATTTAAATATGGAAATCATTCAATGTAACAACACATAATAAATATGAGAAATATGTTGCCCAGTGCAATGAAAGTTCGCGTCTTTGGCGTGACTTCGAGGTGAATGTGTATATAACGGAAGATTACGCTATTTTCTTAACAAAAACGATCATAATACACGGCATTAATAGAAGTCCTGGTACACCAACTCTCTCCTCGGCCCGTCACCAAATTGGTGTCAATCACCCGCGTAGTTTGGTGCCTATGTGTGGAAAAGTTAAATCATCTTAAACTGAAAAGTAGTAATAGCGACAGCCAGGTGTGTGTAGGGGTTTGTAGATTAATTTCCACGAGAGACTTTTGTTCTTTTTTCTCTCTTTCCTTTTGTTTATCATTTATTTATTTCTCTATTTTTAAAATAGTACGAACTGTCATATTTACGTTATGCCAATATAATCCGTTGTCAATGAAGGTTTTGATAATCTCCTCTGATATAATTGAAAATTCAATGTTAATCAATTAATAGTTTATTACAATTGTTGGATTTCAAATCCGTAATGAAATTATATGACGCCAAAGAAATGAAACAGTTTTCCAAAATAAAGTGAACCTTTGCTGCAGTGTAACTAAAATAATGAAAGTATTGTAGAAAAAATTACTGCGATAAAGACTGTTCAGTGTTCAGCATCAGAGAGTTTAAATCTGACAATAACTTGTGACGAACGAGATGCTCATTGATCGTTTATGTGGAAAATCTTCCTGTTATATGACACGTAGAGTAAGATTTTGTTGTGTCGGTTTGGCAGGGCAGTCCAGTGGATCTAACCACGTAGAATGTAGGTTACTGTTAACACATGTATTACAATAAATGAAATATAACCTGATGAGAGCTTGAGGGAAACCGCCAAGCAAGCAACCCCTGAAGTCTAATCCTTCCTCAGCGTGTAGATGGATATGATAAGGTGGTAGTGTCAAAGCAACCCGGTTAACAGTGCTCTGGTGAAATATCCGAAGGTGTTGGCATCAGGATATGTCGTCACCTGGTTGTATCTGCGTATGTGTGGAGATATAAAATATGTGTAAAAATCAGAAGGAAAATCAATGGAGTGACAGTGACAGTGGTGTTCTTCGTGTTTTGGGCAAAACCTTCCTTGAATTCGCATGCAAGCGTTGAGTATTGTTGTTCTAGGTGTTGGTGGTATAATTCTATAATCCTGCAAGGCCACGAATAGCTGAGACCAACGAGCAGGACTTCATGCAGACCAGATAATCATGAAGTGTGATTTTCGTTAGTTCTATGCTAAAGTATAACTTGATTAAAAACAGCAACACAAACAAAAGAAGCAGAAACAGTTTTAACCGAACTAACATATAAAAACAATGTGTAATTAATGAAGAACACTATGATATTTTTGTTAGCAGTAAAAGCTGCCCCAACAATTCGCCGATGACAGGGCCATTTATCAATCCGACTTAAAAGATGAAAAGTCCAGCTGTATCAATACACATCAAAAAAGTCCTCTTTAGATGTGATGTTTGAATAATAATGCAAACATGCCCCCTATTCACTCGGAACACTTTACTTTTAGTTGTATAGTTGCATAGACACATGCATACAACAATGAAGACACCGAACCGAGAGCCAACTTATCATCCAACTCACCCCACATATGTAAATTCCTATCTATTAACCATTTAAATCGCATGTAAAACAAGATAATTCCAAAGGAAATTTAAAACATATCAGCAAATATTTCTGTATCAAAACGAGATATATATTTTTCTTCTGGATATTAATATGTCCCTTAATTAAACTTAATACTTAACTTATTCGCACTACTGTTTCATCTTGAGTGTTATTCTCACAGCGTTCCGGCGACTGTAACCTCCGGTTTTTTTCATGTGTAGGTTTTTAAACTCGAGAATACTTGTCGAATTCGGGAATCTGGTAGGAATTTCGAACGGCATCCTTTATTTAATCAACAGGAGTAGCATGCTCTCGTTCCGCCAGCCATGATTGAGAGAAATTTTCAATAATTTGCAATTCTTCGTGTCGCCTGCACCCAGGATTGAAGCTTCAACATTCACATGAATATTACTTCGAACTGAATTTTACTTAATACGGTATCCGCTGCGCCACGAATCTTTTCGGGCAATTCTAGTATAAATTCATAGAGTATTACACCAATTCTTGTTTTAATGTGCAATCTTACTACGAATCACTATATATCACTACTTTATGTCTACAAATAACTGTATATATATATATATATATATATATATATATATATATATATATATATATATATATATATATACACTTTATTTATTGTTTATAATTAAAAGTTACTATATGTATTAAATAAAATGTAATAAAGTATGGAAACCATTAATATAGATTCATATACATATATAAATGTACGTATAAAATTTATTAAATATATATATATATATATATAAATATATATACATATATACACACAGTGATATGTGAACATAACAGTGATGTATAGTTATCAGTAGTAAGATTGCACATTAAAAACAAAAATAGATTTAAGTCTCCCAAAATACATACTAAAATTCCGTTCTAAGTGAGTGTCATCTGAAGGTTGAAGGTTCAATCTTCGGTGCGGGCGATACCAATAACGGATAATGTTTTAAATTTCGTCCAGATTCCCGAGTTCGACAGAAATATTCCCGAGTTTGAAAACATACACCTGAAGAAGGCCGGAGGTTCCAGCGGCCAGAACGAAGTGAGAATAATACTCAATATACGAACAGTAGTCCGAATAATTCAAGTTATACAAATTATCAATCCTCAACTCAAAAATTTATGAACATAAAATTCATACGTCAGTAAAATACAGGTAGAATGAAACTCTTTGAAACAATGTTTGAATATGAAACAACCGTTAGTACTTTTTCGTCCTTTTCGATACGAAGACTTTTGTGAAAAGTTTAATAAAGTATAAATCGATAGGTTTTTGAAGAAAAGTAAGTCTTAGAAAATAAGTATATAGCTATTTAATAAGGTGCTAAGCAATGCGGAACAGTTCGGTGAAAAGTGAAAGAGAAGATTGGCAAAAACAAATAATTGAAGATAATATACAATATATGTTTCTTCAAAAACCTATCGATTCATATTTCATTAAACTTTTGACATACTGTTTGAGTCGGCATCCTACTTTTTTAAAGTTGAGAATTTAAAAACTAAACAAACTTCAGTAATTGTGAAATACAAAATCCGCTTATGTACAACATATTTATTTAATTTAAACGATTATATACGTTTTCAGATATAGTTTTACTTAAACTTAACCATCAACATTGGTAACCTATTTTACCAGCTGTTATACATATAATTTTCTTCCAAGTTTCATATTAATTAGTGCAGTGGCTTCAGAGTTTACTTTAAACATATGTATAAATGTAGACACTAATGGCGCATTACATTAATATATATATATATATATATATATATATATATATATATATATATATATATATATATATATGCAATATGGGGAAAGAATTAAGCTCGCACTGTAATACTTTTCCTTACATGAAAAATTCGGTTATGTCGAGTCAGTATAATTGTCACAATTCCCAGAGGCAAATATGTGTCACGGAATGGGAGAGAAAGTACAAGCCAAACGAAAAACAAATAAATCTCCCACCTCCGCTCGGTAACTGAACATATCACTCTCGTCAGAGTCAACCTCTCCCCCGTTTATGGGTCGTGGTCATATTACATTTCATGGGCTCTATTGCGTAATGTGTTCGTGACTGCCGAGAGGCAACTCAAGAGACGTCATTTGGTGGCGAGGTCTTCACTTCTGACTTGAAATAAACATGAATTATTCATTTCTCTTTAGATGCGTCCTCGTATAAGTGTCTGTGATTGTCTGTCGGTCTGTCACGCTACAGTTGGTAAACAGGATTTTGTCTCTAAACATGTCGTATTAATGGACGCATCTAATTCTAGAAGCTTTCAGTTATCGTTATGCCTTTGATGTATATATGTATCTGTATATGCATATATGTATATATGTCTGTAAGTAATTGTGTAATGCTTTAGATTTAAGTACAATGTTTGTTGTTTTTTCTCGTTGCATTCCTAATAGAATTTACATCAGTCTGTCACGTTTATGTTTTAAATATACGTCTTGCATGTCTGTGAGGCAAAGTTAAAATAATATCACTAAATAGGTTTGGCCATTGCAAGGCCTTCTCGCCTGTTAATTATGTTATCGCAGGACTGCTTCCTTGCAGAATATAACATAGCCGCCTTCGACTTCAATGTCTACAATTACTTGTGAACCATCTCATAATTTATCAAATCAAGTTAATTGTATTCATCAATTTCGGCTTACAATCGTTTCCTCCCATTGACCCTTATTCTTGAGTTGTCCATGGATTTATTAAATCGTAACACAACATTGAAACACACACACACACACACATATATATATATATATATATATATGTATAAGTACATCTTCCCTTTAGTAAGTCAGTAGAAATGTCACACGTATTTTCGAAATATAATTTTAAGTGGGTCCATATTAAATTTTACATGTGACTCGGTCGGCTGGCATATAACAGTTTTATATAACATTTTAGACTAGTTCTAACACATGAACATAAAAGGGACTGTCTCTCTATTGGTTTTATATTCTGCCACGTGTTTTCATAGCTTGAATCGAACAATTCTTATTCTCTGTCTTTATTATTGTCTGGTTTTCTTTATACTTTTTATTTTTTTAATTGCTCTACATGCATATTCATTACGACACTACTCTGTTTGACGAGTTTATCAATTCAAGCATAAAATATGTATAGTATGTGTTTGTTGTGCGTTTTCTCGCATATCCCTTTTTTTACGATCATCTCAAATAAAGCTTTTAAGTAAATGGTTATAATTTGTTGGGGCCAGGTTTGATTTTTAATATCTGATCATAATGACCGCATTAAACTTTTACTATTTTACTATTTTACTATTTTACTATTTTTGGTAATGCTCTTTGGGTATTTTATATCAATTTTTAATTTATACTTTTAAAATGTTTCTGACGAATGATTTGAATATTTTAGCGAAGAGTGGGAAAAGACTGACGAAGGATACTTTTGCGGGGCAGTTCTTCCACAAGTATTCTTGAACACTGATTCTGCAGGACAAGAAGTTCAGCCTCATCAGTTGTCCTACAAGCGACATCATGTTTGTTGGATAGTGGTGAACTTGTTGATTACCTATTATTCACCACAATTTATAGATATTCCAGAAATCGCGGCTTCCTTATTTGTGCGACTCAATTCGTTTTCTGGTGAACTTGGGATACCTACACGTTGCTTCGGATATTACACGGCGGTCGAACCGGCTTAATGCTTGATTCTCATGCGCAATAAAAGCTACACAGGTTGAAGTCGACTATTGGACAGAGTGGGGTTCGCTAAATCATCACCGCGTAGGGATATGTGCTTATATACCTGCTGTGATCAAATCAGTTCCTCGTTTGCGAACTCTTCAGCAGGGAGAAAAAAGGTTTTGTTCCAGGGGGCGTCTCTGATGCGATCTCTGATGGATTCCTATTCTGCTTGTTTCTAATCAATTCAGCTTTCAAAAATGCATGTTTAATCTGTTTTAGCTATCAGCCTTTTAAACTATCATCGTATTTTAGATTTGAACTTTTTTATTTTTTTCATGCCTCGTAAGCATCTCATATTTTAACTTTTTCTCAATTCAAATTTGAAATTGTTATTATTTGTTTCCTTAAGCATTTTAAACAATTCTCGAATATACAAACTTTATAAATATTAATCATTTGTGCATTATTTAGTTGGGTGTCTAGATTTAGAACTATCGTCCCAATTCACCCCTTTAAGAATTATACACTATATTTGTTTTTGTCTAGTTTGGCATCTTTATATTTTACACTTTTGTTCGAGTAAAACCTTTAAGAATGTTTATCAGTTGTTTGTTATGACTCGTTCGAAATTCTCTTTGAAACTTTCTATTAAAACCTTTTATAAAATCTGTATTATTTGTTTGTATTGAATTGTATTTAAAAAAAAATGGTAATTAGTACATTTTCATTTTTATCTATCATTCTAATTCAAATATTGAAATAGTCATGCTTTTATGCCTTTTTAGCGAGTTACTGAAACGAGAATAATAGCCGGCATATAGGATCAGAGCGGTCAGGTGACATTGATAGATAGGATTTTTACTAAATGATGAGTAACTTAATGAGGTAAATTCACTGTTTTGTCCAATATTACCTAATCCCTAAACTGAATAATATGTTAGCATGTATTGTATGAGTTTATAATATATAGCTAAACAGATTTAGGGTAACAAACGTTAATTAACTCAGTGTTAGTATAATAATGAATTACAAGAATTACATATCTATAATAGTCATCAATAAGTAGTTTTTATTAAATTTAATATATCTTATTTTTAACAGCAGTATTAATAGCAAAAGTTGGCAAACGTTCTTAATGTTTTAGACTTAAAAACTTGAATTAAATAGATTACATAGTATGTATTTTAAATGTTAACATTTTTTAAAAAATTTTGAGGGATATTTGATTATGATATAAAAAACACCGTATGTGGTACTTAAACAATTTTCAAGTATTTAAGATTGATACAAAATATTCTGAAGATATTTGTTTTAAAGAATATATATTGTACGTGTTTATTTGCCCACTAGTTTGGGAGCAACTTCCGTTTCCGCTCTTAACAAAAGCTGCTCATTTCCCCGCTCCATCTGTACCAGAAAATAACCTGTAACGAATTCAACACATTTCAAACAATCTTTTAAAATAAGGATTTATTTACCTGTTGAATCAAAACTGAGCCCTCGCTTCTTGGCTGCACCGCACTCCATTCTGCAAAGCCATGTAGATATGTTATTGAAAGAAATGCGACGTAATTTCTTCTGGAAACTTACATCAAATCTATTAAATAAGAAGATTGTTCTTTCAATCGATATTTTATGATTTGGTTTCGTATACTATGACGTTTTTTCATTTTTTTAGAAATATTTTTTCGTATCTCAGCTTTTAACTTTTTTTCTAGCGAACATGTGATATTTTGGCAAAACAAATAGCTACTTTTAGCGATAACTGGGCTTATCCTTGGGCTAAAATATTATCATAATAATGTAATGCATGTTATGCTAAAGAAAACTCAATTCACACTTATTGGTTTGATCAGAAAGCAGAATTTGTAATGTTTGGGAAAGATCAAAAATATATCTCGACCGTGCTTTTATTATCAGGAGTAGTGAATCGTCTAGGTGTGAGTCGGTCGCAAACCAGGTATGGTGTGCTCCTTTTATCATTTGTCGTCGGCGCACAGTAAGATATTCCGCGCTTAGGCATTACACTTTCGGGTACACTCATTATTGCAAACCAAACAAAATTTGTATATTTCATTAAGAGATTTTCATTTTCTACTTCGCTTTTACACTTTATATTACGAAACCCTTTCCATTAGCGTACGGCAATAATCTTGTGTAAGAAAAATATTTCTCGGGTTACCGACAAGCGTAGTAAAATTATATATAAACAGAGAAAACATATGGCGATCGAATTTATTCTACTGTCACTAGCATAGAAAATTAATAATTTATACCGTTGGGTGCATTTGTATTTGACCAGTTGCTCAGACTTTGAATCTCGGCTATGAATACACTTCCTATCTCTAGCCACACTGATGGATCATAAATAACGAAACAGCTTTATGTAGGTGTGTATATTTTATATGTAGATAGCGAAAGACAAACATATAGAGATGTAGTTTTCAGTCTAGATTAAAATATCTGCTCTCTTTAATTTGATGAACTACGTCATCACGTTGTGATGTCATTTACAGTACACATTCCTCTTCGTCGCTGTTTTAATCAATTCTCTTACTAATGCGCCGCACCTTATCAAGGCCCGGAGGCAATTCGACAAACAATACGAGGAGGTCATCCACTCTGCACGGAGACCAACAACCAAACAATATCGTTAGAGTGTTTGTGGTATATAGATATAGATATTGTAGTGAATATAGATGGAATACGGTTAGCATGTTCAACAATTACTGGGAAACTTTATCGTCTTCAATAATACATACACATGGTAGCACTTAAAGGGAAAAAGCCATTTTTAGAAGAGTGCAACCAGGATATGATATCACGCGGCAGCAGATTGGCGCCAGCAGATTGTAATCCATTTCGATCAATTCAACATTCCTTATCTTGTTTTAAATTTAAATAGTTTTCAACTCTTCAAAAAATCACAAACCCATTTATTGGATTGAAGCCAAAACAATTTTTCTCAAAATCAATTTAGAAATGTTTCATTTCTCAAAGTGAAGAATAGAATAGTTCTAAGACTATCGAATACGAATAATTATTTATGCATTAATACGCGCGTAACCGCTACCAATCGTATATTTGTACTTACCTATCTCCCGTCTTCATCACTTGGGTTACCCTCGGCGACGAGAAGGAGCTGTAACATCCAAGCACGTTGAAACAGAAAGGATGGCGTTGTAGGAGAGAGGTAGCGTGTAGAGGTGGTCAGAAGATGGAAAGAGTAATTCACACGTGTTAATAAATACGATTATTTGTAGGTTATTGGTCCCCCGATTTATAAAATCGAGGGCCCTATGTTTTGAGGCATGTCCGTCCGTCCGGATTTTTCTCCGCAACGATTTATTGAATTTCTCTGAAATTTTGCATGAAGTTGTAACTTTTGTCAGGTTAGAAAGTGACATTCTCCGATTTTTTTATGAAAAATCTGGTTAGGCCCCCAGGGGGGTCAAAACGCCCCGAAATGGCAAAAAATGACATTTTTTGCCTCATAACTTTTTATCCATCCATTCCATTTCTCTGAAACTTGGCCAAAATGTGGAGGCAATTGTTCCTAATAGAAAATAAGTATTACTGACCTTGGTAAAAATCTGGTTCGCGCCCCTAGGGGGTCAAAAGCCCCTAAAATGGCAAAAATAATCCTTTTCTCCCATAACGTTTGATCCATCCATTCAATTTTTCTGAAACTTGACCAAAATGTAGAGGCAAGTGTTCTAGATATGAAATGAGCATCCTTGACCTCAGAATAATTCTGGTTCTCGCCCCCAGGGGGTCAAAGGGGAGTCAAAAATGCCCCAAATTTCCCAAATTTATTGCCTTTTTACACTCGCCACATATAAAGGGGGACCACGCATGCGCGGCTTGTTTTGATTAAAATTAAGATGAATATACATTAAGTAGATAAAATAATCAAATGACAGAACATAACATCTTTTTTTTTACTTATTAACCGTGGAATTTCTACTGGTTCTACTGTTGTAATCTGGTATGTTGTGGTGTAGTTATCCAAGCAAAGAGAATTACCATGAGAAATTACATTAAGTAAAAATAGAAATATTCTGCTATAAGTTAAGGTTAAGAATTCAAGTTCAAAATAAAGTCTGCTACTAATACTGCTATGACGTGGCACCAACACAGCAAAACACTGATCAGAGTAAGTGTTTAATGGTCAGAGGCCAAGCAATTTTTAACCGAACCTAAACATTGCATAATATTAATAATTCCAATATACAAGAAATAGAAAACGGCACTGTTTTTATATGCAGAACAAATAGAATAACCGCAATATTCTACTTCTACTGGCCATTCTGATCGGAAAAGTAAGCGGTTTTTTTCTGTACAATTAAACAATTTTCATCATTACGCTTAAAACAAAATGGCAAAACGCTGCATGTCACACATTTTCAAAGCTAACAGTAAAATTTAATGATTGACGTGTTAAATAAACATATAAATATTCATTAGTTCTAGTTATTGATTTTAAATTCAGTTATTGAGGTGATGGTATTTGAGAGGTGAATAACATGAACTAATTTTGAATTTAGAAATTAATTTATGGAATTTAAACCTAATTCGCCATGTATTTTCTTTTACTTACCAATTCAGTTATATTTAGTCACTAGTTTAATAAGAGATGAGATGTATAAAGATCAGCCAGTAGTTAAATTTTGCTACAAGAGTGAATTATATATTTCTATGATGAAACCGATCTCTTTTACTCTTGAGAGACAATGTATGCCCCTTGTCAGACTTGTCAGGGAGGAGAGTATTTACTGATGCAATTGTTGCTTCACTTGATTCACGGGATATAAAGTCTGAGACGACTGGAAAAAATGTCGAGTTAAGCAGATAAAAACTAGTGTTATTTCTGAGTTTTCACTGTCGTAAACTAGATTCACAATCAAGAATTGAAAATCTAATCTACCCAACTATTTAATCCGTAGCTGTAGGGAGGAGATATGCTTTCAAAGTGTTATCAAGTGTTTTAGTTAAAATGATGTGTTTGCCCAAGCAGAAATTGAAATCGAAACCGACACACCGATCCCGCAGTCAAAACCTGTAACGTCTAGATTTGTATAAATTTGGCATTGCAGATGAATTAATAATACCCATTTGTTATAAAAACATATGTTGTGTGTTTGCTTGAATAAAACTATTGCATAACACATAGTAAAGGAATGAAGTATATACAATAAGATATACTTTTTATATAAAAGATGAGAATTATTAGGATTTTTTATGACTAGTTCATTGAAATGTGTTTCGACACCACGTTTATTTGTCTAAACATGTAATATTGTTTCAGTCATTTTTGACGAGATGTTTTTTTTAAGTAACAGTAGTAGTAGTAATGTTAATTATAATGAGGAAATAGAAATACAGCTACTACTACTACTACTACTACTACGACTACTAGTAATAATAATAATAATAATAATAATAATAATAATAATAATAATTATTATTATTATTATTATTATTATTATTATTATTATTATTATTATTATTATTATTATTATTATATAACAACAATTATTTTAAATATCCAAACAAATGATCCAGAAACAAGCCGGAGACAGCATTGAAAAAAGCACAAACTCATCTGAGGCATAAAGATACAGACCAATCATAGCTAGGAGACCAGACGTGATAATCAACCAAGTTGTAGATTTCGCCGCCCCAGCACAAACAAAGATATAAATCAAAGAGGTGGTACAATGAAGAAAATACATGGAATTTACCAGAAAACTAAAATGAATTTGAAGCATAAAGAATTTACCATAATACCAATAAATATTCCATCGCGTTCCGTGCCGTCTATGTAAAGAAGTCGTTGTTCGTATGATTTCGTTTAGTTATCGTAAGAAGAACACACAGTTTAGAAATGGAGGTTTATTGAGAAAAAATGTTAAATGATTACAATTATTATCTACGGTAAATTACAAAGGAGAGAACCAGTAATATTAACCACATTCACAAATAATATAGATACATAAATAGATATATAAGTAGACAGACAGTCAGACAGGCAGACATGCATACAAACTAACATACACCACCGATTTCCTCGTGCGATATTCAACAGTTACTGTGTAATTGTTCTTTCGACCGTTCGCTTGAACTTCTAATGCTCGGTCTGATTCAAAATCTAAGCGTTCATTCTCGTCTTTGTCTCACGTAACGTCAACTCCGTTGGTCCTTTGCTGCATATTGTATTCAATCATGCGTTTTTCCTGAACCTACATGTCAAATCTCACCTTGGTGTAAGATCAGTCCAGCATACACTCTGAGCGCTTATTGTTTCACGAACGGGCAATATCATTGTGACCCTACTTATTTACATGTGTTAAAATCTACATTAGTAAATCTACACACCCATAAATCAAAACTCTTTTTGCATTATCTAAAAACAATCCTAAGAATTGTTTAACTCTTATCTGTAAAGTAAGGCGAGGAGGAATACTCACCATCCTTGGAACAAAATAAGGCCAGTCATTTTTTATTTCATCATCCTAAGTTTTCTCCCGGAAGGAATTTCAGATATATACATTTGTGACATATTTGAGGTCAAATAATTCCACAAAAATAAATATGATCGTATGTCATGCCACATCACGTCCGCGGTTAAGTATGTGGGGAAAATTCCCATATTCTCCACCATGTACGTACCCGCAACAACCAATGTTAGACTTCATACTTGCTGGCCTTTCTCTTTTGGCTCGTTCGAGCCGTCTATGCTATTGAACGTCGCGAGAGTTCTGACAAAATCAACCCATCTTATGAGTTAGCGTAACTCTCGATTAACCTCAAACGACAAGTCTTTACAGACCTCGGGAAAATGAATTACAGTAAAAAAACAAAATATTTCTCACTTGCCACATCGTAACGTCACATGATTATTCAGTTGACCACCATTTTAAATACTCAATGAATCTGCCTTAAGCAGGTTTTTTTTTCCAAATAATTATTTTAAAAAAATAAAAAGTATTTTTTAATAAATAAATGTTTCTCTTCCAATGTCGAACAAAATCCAGATATCAGTGCAATATTTGACATCAGTAAACAAAAATAGCACGAGTAACTCTTATTCTGGAAAAAATATTTTAAAAAAACTTTTTCAATAAAGCTGATAAAATTAATAAAAACAGGAAAAAGACACCAAATAATTGAACAAAATGAAAAGGTGTAAAAAGTTAAAACAGTTCATTTTCTTAAAACATAGACACCAAAAAAATACGATTAAATATTTTTCTTATTTCCTCTTTTTTCGAGAACCTACACAAACATGTTTTACATCATTTCTCTTTCTGTTTATTTTTACACTCGTCCCCAACATTTTTCCTTCTATCATTCCTAATACAAACGAAATAACAATTACTAAAACTGATCATAATGTTCTCCGTTATGGTTTTCAAATTTTATTTTTAGAGTAGTCGCGTCTCTATCACTCCTGGAAACAAGATAACACACGTCAGTTACCTATATCTCTTTCCCATTGGTTGCTATCTTCCTTCCGTCTTCCACTCACACACTATCACATCTCCAAACTTAGTAAGATTACAATATAACAAGAATTCGCTGCTTAAATGCCACATAATCCTGTTATAAGCAATGAGTTAGTGACCGTGTATGTATGTGCAATCGAGAATTCTGTTCGCTTTACTAATATTTTTATCATTCTAATTGTCTTCTCTTTACTTAAGCTGCCATCTTTTCTTCTTTCTGTTCTTTTTCTCTTCTCTCCAATTTTATTTTTATCAGTCCATCAACAGCTTTACTTCTAACAGTTAAAAAATGCTCATTTTTTGTCGAATAGTTAAACATTTAATAACATTTAAATGACAAAACTCGTTCGTTCATAAGTTCTGTATTATTTTCCTTTCACATTAATAATACGGTAAAATGAATTCATAAATTTTAAAATCAACTTCCATATTTGTTGTTCTTAAATGCATTTGTCTATTTTCTCTATTTCTCTTGTTGTCTTCTCTCAACAAAGTGTCTAATCCTCCAGACAACCGCTAGCATATTTCATTACATCTACATATTCGATGACGTCAATCTTATCATTTCAAGCTACTCGGCTGAACATTGAAATGCGTTATTTATGATCACATATTGAATGGAATATATCTTTTAAATTAATGCAATAACATTAACTGAAAATAGATCCCAAGCTAAATATCTATAAAAGAACGAATCATGTGTACAATTCGAATCACATTAAAGATGATAGTCTTTGATGTTGTCGAAGTTTCCAGCCGTTTAAAATTGATTTAATGGCGGCTGTATTTTAATGCGAAAAGGAAATGTCTTACTTCGTATTCCATCTTTGTTTCCCAATATTAAAATGTTATATGCAACTACATTTATTATGCAGTACTACTATTTCTGTAGTAATGTTAGACTTAAATAGTCGTACATCGCTACACAATGATTACTTGATATTTCGAACGGTATTATAAACAGTAATATTCTTCCTATGATATACCGTCTGTATTCTTCCTCGCTAATCGACCAAAAGTGTTTAACACACTTTTGTGGCAGTTGAGTTTACGTTGATCAACACATATATAGTATCTAAATAGATATCATCCACTCCCTCTCTGTGAGTAACTAGTTCGTGACATGCTTATTGAATATGTATTAACAACATATTGTTCTCATTGTTGCACGATTTAGTTTTTAAGTATTTTTTGTATGGTCAGGTTAGCAACAAACACTTGAAAAAAGCGATACTGAGGCATGCACAATATTCTATTAATTCAAAAGCACTATTATATTTCTTGATAAGTGTTCTGCTCTGTTAATGATCGACATCTCTTCAAATTATCCGATTATCCTGGCTACCGCAAACGTACATCAATTAATATTAATTCATACAGTGCGATCAATATCTTACAATTTCCGTATATTTGCTTTTGTTTTCGATCTGCTAGATTTTTACCCCGTGGTTTGCTAAGACTACGTAATTTACAATTACGACGTCTGGTTTCCATGATTGGATGAGTCTATCTGTTTATACCTTCATATCCAATATGTTTTTGTAACTTGTGTTTTCAAGTACTGCTTCAGGTTTGTGTATGTACCATTCATCTGAGTGTTCAAAATGCAGTCGTATTCATAGATTGCAGTGTGATGCGTTTCCCACGCAGTCTATCTGTTTTTATATTATTTTACGGGCTAGATATTTGCATTCACTTGTGATCTACAGGTTCGTCCCTTTGTACAAAGTGTCGAAATTTGCTGAGTTTGTTCTGATTGCATTTTTCTGTGTAGCTGACAGTTGCAGCTGTGTTTCTCTGTTACAGTGGCATATTCGTAGCCATCTACACGTATTTTGCTGATTCTCTTCACTTGTTATTCTCATGAAGCGTTCATGTAGAGTTTTCTTTTCCCACGTTTCGTTTCTGTTCTTTTTTGTTTCTGGCTTCACTTGTATTGTTGATTTTGACGGTATCTATTCCTGCGGTGATTAGTATTTTCGTTTTTTGGTTCATGTATTTTCCAACTCTTTTTTATGTCTTCCATACAGTCTTCTTAACTTACCAATCTTCTTCTTGTTTTGTTATTTTTTTACGTAGAGTCGGCCATTGGTTTCTTATTATGTTAATAATCCTCATTGCTTTATTGTTAATAGCTTTAGGTCGCCCATATACATGGGCGGTTTATTCCTTGATCTGCATAAGTACACTTGTATCCGACATCACATCTCCTGAGTATGTAGTTGAGTAGAATCATAGCTATGATAAAAAGTAGTGATCATAGATAGCATCTTTGCAAGAGGCCTCTCTGTATTATGATCTCAGTAAGCTGTTGTCCTCCATATCTCAGTTTCAGGTGCCATTTTCTCATTCCATTTTGATAATATTAATGATCTTGTCAGATATTGTGTACATTCAATTATTTATTGATATTTGTACTTACTATAAGTTATCACACATATCATCGTCAGTGATTGCTCACGATACCAACCAGTAGTATTTTCTGGAGTCTGAGTAACAACAAACTTCACCAGATTTCCAGTATTCTTCAACTCTTTTCGATAACCACCACAAATGCATCTGCGCTATCGGTACAGCCGCTTACCATTGATTTCCCGCTGGTAAGGACCATTAGTTTTCTATGGGGTTTGGGTGGCAATAAGCATCCTCAGGGTCCCAGCATTCTCCGCACTTTTCCAGTGGAGGTCTGGTTTGTGCTATCCTTCCTCGGTCTTCTCATTCTCCTTGACCCACTACAAATATTTTGTTTGTTGTCGACCTAGGCCGGCACCATTTTTATTTGTTAATTACATTTTATTTTTTTATTTTATTTCTGCATTTCTTTATTATTTTTTAGGCGGATTGGTCTGAAGGGAAGAGGAGAGTCTATGGTGTTTCTCGTAATTTCTCTTTATTGGTAATCTTTTGTGTGGTGCCAGCTGAGGCTGGTGTAATTTATTAGGAGGGAATTATGAAGTGATGTTTCTTGCAGTTGCTGTTCCTTTGTTCGTGATGTAGTGTTTTGGTGTAGTTTTATTTTCTTCCTGTTGTAAATTCCGTGTGACTGATTACCCTTTGTAGCTCGTGCGAGCTGGTTTCTGCATTCAATGATTTTCCTTAAGATTGCAGCTGTTTTAATCATTGGCGTCCTTTGTATGGGTTTCGATGATCCCTTTGATTCCAATTTCTACCAGTCTTTTATTTTGGTGATTGTTCTTAGTGATCCTACGATTATTTGTATCATACTGACGTTTTTATGCTACATGCTCCTTTCAGTTCTTTGGCTAGTTCTGTGTATTAGCTTCGTTTTTCCGTATCTTTGATCTTCACTCTGTGGACTGTTTGAACGGCGAAGTCCACGATTTTGCAAGATTTTTCCTTCTTGGCAATTATAATATGATTAGGTCTCATTAATTGTATGAGTTTATCTGTTTGTATATCCATGTCCCAGAGGATGTTGTGTTTTTTCGTTTACCAGTACTGTTACTGGTTTATGTTTGTACCATGTGTCTGCGTATTCGAAATTCAATTGCTTTTTTTAAATAATGTTTTATTCCTTTTTTTTTCAATTTAATTTTATTTATTAATTTTTTTAAATATTGTTTATTTATTTATTTATTTTGGGGGGAGCTGTTTTTTTATTTATTTATTTTTTATGGGGAGCTGATTAATTTTTATTTTTTTATTTATTTGTTTTATGGGGCGGTGTGGGGTGAGCTTATAGTGTTTCTTGCTATTTCTGTTCATTGGTCCATTTTTGTGTTGTGTCAGTTGAGGCATCTGTAATTTATTGGGGGGAGGGGGGCTTATTAAGTGATGTTTCTTGCATTTTCTGTTTCTTTGTTTGTGGTGTGTTCTTTCGTTAGTTTGGTGTTCTTCCTGTGTTAGATTCCGTATGATCGTTCGTAACTTATGCGGGTTAGTTTCCACATTCAATAACGTTTCTAAAGATTGTAGCTGTTTTGATCATTGCTGTCCTTTGTATAGTTCCAATGATTCCTTTGATCCCAATTTCTCCCAGTCTTTTTTCCAGGTTATTGGGGATTGTACCAAGCGCTCCTACGATTATTGGTATTATACTGACTTTCTTCATACTCCATATTCCTTTCAGTTCTCTGGCTAGTTCTGTGTATTTGCTTCGTTTTTCTGTTTCTTGCTTTTCACTCGATAGTCTGCTGGAACGGCGAAGTCTAGGATTTTGCAAGATTGTTCCTTCTTGTTGACTATTATAACATCCGGTGTCCTTGCTTGTATGAGTTTGTCTGTTTGTATATCCATATCCCAGAGTGTGTGTGTTTCGTTTTCCAGTACTGTTTCTGGCTTGTGTTTGTACCATTTGTCTGCGTATTCGAAATTCAATTGTTTGCACAGTTTCCGATGTACTGCTTTCCCCACACAGTCATGTCTGCTCTTATACTCGTTTTGGGCTAGTTTACTACATTCACTTATTATATGATTTATTGTTTCGTCTCTTTGTCCACAGAGTCTGCAGTTACTGTTTTCCTGAGTTTTATCTATTTTAGCTTTAATGTAGTTTGTCCTAATTGCATTGTTCTGTGCCGCCATCAGTAGAGATTCCGTTTCTCTGTTCAAGTGACCTTTTCTTAGCCATGTCCAGCTGTTTTCGTTGGTTCCTTCTCTTGTCAGTCTTCTGAAGTGTCCGTGTAGTTTTTCTCTTCCCACTTTTCTTTTCTTGCCGTTTTGTTTCTGGTTTCGGTGCTTACCGAGTTGTTCGTTGGAATGGTGTCTCTTGCTGCAGTGATAAGAATTTCCCTGTGTTGAGTTATGTATTTTTCCAGCTCTTTTTTTGAGTCTTCAACAAAATCTTCTATATTTACCAGTCCTCTTCCCCCTTCGTTTCTTTTCATATTATTATTATTATTATTATTATTATTATTGCAATCATTTTCATTGTACAAGACTTCAAACTTGTTCATAATTAATTGAGCCTGTATAATAATCTCCCGGTCCGACCTCAACGGTTTTATCGTTTTAGCTGCTATAAAATTGCAAAGTAATACAAGTACGCTTCGTATTTTAAAGGCTATAAAATATGTTCGTCCAGATTCAATTAAATCAATGATTTAGGATAGACAAATAAAAATATTAGTAAACTTTTTAAAATTTATAATGATTAAAAACTGATGTCTTCATGTTTCTACTAATTCAGCTTTCTCAATTCTAATACGTTTTTTTTAGTATTGAAATGTTTTTATATATATTTTTTTATATATATATTTTTTTAATATATTTTCATATATTTTTTATTTTTATTCCCTTTAATCTTGAATTACCTCGTGTTTTAAATCTCAACGGTCTTATTACACTAAATTTAAATTTAAACAAACACACACAACACATTGAGCAAATAACGCGTCTCAACAAGAGTGTCATGTGACCTCACATTTCCAAAACAGATGACAACAGAATCTGAAGAGAGCCGGATGGGTAAGACCTTCCGTGCTTGAAACCGACGGTACGAATGTTGTACTAATTTTTCTGTACCAGAATATATATATATATATATATATATATATATATATATATATATATATATATATATACGAAACTATTGTAAAAATTAACAGATTTCATCTGTTATATATATATATATATATATATATATATATATATATATATATATAGAGAGAGAGAGAGAGAGAGAGAGAGAGAGAGAGAGTCTCGGAAGTTTTCCAACCACTAAAACTATATGAGAAAACCAAAATAAAACAACATTTTAGTCCCCAGTCGTTCGGTGGAAACTCCTTTTTCTTGTAAGTTAATTTACTTTTTACAGTTATTATATTAGTTTTCCTCCTAGAATTTACACTAGTTTTAACACTATTTAAGGGATCATCAGTTGTTTACCATTACAAACTGATATATATATATATATATATATATATATATATACAGGGTGGGCCAAAATAAGGGTCCTATTTTTAAATTTGAATAACTTGAATTTGAATAACTTCCACAAAATAAAAGTTAAACTCACCAAACTTTATGTGTGTGTAGACTGACCCTTCCGAGATTTTTTGAAATAAACAAAACAAATTTTAGCCGAAAAACACTTCTTAAAACTTACAAAAACTAAAGTATTGTTTTTTACACTGTTTTGAGTTTTTTAAGCAAACATAATGTTTTCTAAATGAGGGTACGTTCCTTAGGGCTAATACGGCTCATACTTGCTTCGGAAGGGGTCCTTTACTTATTCTAAAAAAATTTTTTTTTTAAATCAATAAATAAAAAAGTTATGAATTTTTAAAAATAGGACCCTTATTTTTGCCCACCCTGTATATATATATATATATATGACATACATAAGTGTAATACATGTCTAGAAACAAGATTAAATAGGCAAACAATTAAAATAGAAATACATAAATGTATAAGAAGATTATTAAGATAAAAGTGTGTTAAGTATATTTAATGCTAGCATCAAAATGCACAGCATTTTAATAAGAATTACCCTAAAATGAGTCCATGCATACTTTTCCAAATTAAAATTTGTAACATATACTTCATTAGTGTACATGGTTTATATTAATAACATTTAATTTAGATTAAAGTTAAGTGGTATACGTTCCTTGTCAAATAGCATTTGTTTTTTTAAATATTTCATTGCATTCGAACTTCAATTGTCACTTCATGACCCTTTTGTGTTAATTAGAGTTTCTCGTTTGATTATTATTTTCTAAATGATTCATGTTCTTAAGGTTTAAGTTACATTTAAAATGTGCTATACGGAGCGATACTTCAATTGATTTATGCTGTTCTTGTTGCAAAAACCTAATTAATTGTTACAACTAAGAGTAAAAAAAATCAAGAAAAGAAATAGAATAACTTAAGAACACTGGAATATTTTATTTATTTATTTTTTTGTATTGTATGTGTCGCTTAGTTTGGCCTGAGTATTGCCATAATGTGCATACGATAGTTCGGCTTCAACTTGGGAGATTTTTGCACTATTGTGGTAATTAAGTAATTAACATTACCTAAACCGTTCGGAGTGTGGAACACTTCATCTAAATAAATCAGTCCGTTATTTCAAGCAAAGTTAATATAAATATATATATATATATAGAGAGAGAGAGAGTTAATTGATGAAACACTAGTTATAGGCCCATTAAAACAAATACTAGCTAACAATATTTATTATAAATAACTATTATATGAAGTTGATATAAGACTGTTATATCTTCATATGCGATAGAGAAATGTTTTTCTCCAGTAAAATCGGTTATTTTACACAGCTACAACATAATCCTGAATTTACGTTCTCCATTTTCAAAAGATCCTATATATATATATATATATATATATATATATATATATATATATATATATATATATATGCTGTCATCTAGACGGTTGAGTTTTATCCGTGCTTGGGGAAGCCGCACTGAAGACCTGTGATACAGTGTAACAGTATGTATGTTAATGACTAAGATATGCTCCTTTTTCTGCGTTGAGCATACTAGTACCTGAAATAAAAAAACACTGCCACTAGCGCCCAACAGCAATGCTCTTTATTTAAACAAATTGCGCTTCAGGCATTTCAGCATGTTTATCAATGTGATTTAACCTACCTAAGCATACCGTTGAGTTTCAATCCCGGCTGGTCTAGTCGCACTGAAGAACTGTGATACAGCGAAACAGTCTCCATGCATATTACTATATATATATATATATATATATATATATATATATATATATATATATATATATAAATGTATATAAATACCTATGAATTATATTTAAAAAATAAGACATGTGTTTCATGCCAAACCTTCAATCATCAGTATAGGAGGAGACAATCTCTGCCCGTCACACGGTTCTAGCCCCCATACGACAGTCATATGTAACTCAGTAGTCAGCGTACCGATGTTCCTATCACGCATATTAGCTTATTTAAAAATATGTATACATATAAATTAAAATCTGATTACATATTTACGCACGGGTGATGCACATATTTGCTCCTTTCAATAGGTTGAATATATTTAAATAAATAGATTGAGATAATATTGGGGAGTCGTTCTTGATTGACAAAATGATAGCTTGTAAAAATGAAAATATTAATTTTTTAAATTTCATTTTATACACGCAGTACGTCTTGCCGAATGGTAACGTCAACTAAAATACTACTAAAGATAAACGGCTATTATCCGCGTTTAACGATGAAATCGTAGTAAAATCTTAAATGTTTCTAACAAAAATGCTATTTAAATCGTAAGCTTGACAGATTAAGTCAATCGCACTTTTTAATTATATCCGAAACTTTCAAAATAGTAGACATTCTCAGAACATACTTAGATAATTATCGGAATCGCAAGACGAACGTGTCTAAAGCATGAGAACATAGCTTATAGTAGACATGGCTTTACAGACTAAATATAATCGCGTTTTATATAATTTAAAAACACCTTAATAATTTCAACTTATATTATTTCACGTATACATTTGGCCGACTGATTTCCTAAATGAAAAGATGATTATAATTAATAGAAATGTCCCATAATTTGACATCTCAATTTTCTGTAATGTAACAACTGTGTAGATGGCATTACATAAAGCATCTTCGACTATTTCGCTTAATAACTGCAGCCGCATTAAATTTAATTTGACATGTCAAGATAATTTCTTAACATTGTCGCGACAATACCGCAAACTCCGTCCGTAGTATATGTTATGTTCATTATTCTTTTTTCTGTCAGTTCATTCTAAGTATGGGTTCACCCTTTAGCGTTGACACGATGTATGTCTTATTTATTATGCACAAGATAAAAGTACATCTCCTATCGTTTGTCGAAAACAAACTTTAACGATAGCATATCTATTTTGACTGTTTACTTCATACACATGTCAGCGTCAGACTTTCTTATTAAATATTTTGAATGTGTTTCACTCAAAGAAGAATGAAAATAATAGCATTGTTTTGGCACCCAGTTCATAAACAAATTCCTTTTTTTATTTTACACTATATATATATATATATATATATTTAACTTTAGGAGTGTTTAGTATTGATCGGGTGAAATCCCGTATTAACATAGTAATATTCATTAAAATCAATTTCAGTAAAATTATAGTCTAACTGCTATTAGCATTTCTTGTGTTTAATTGTATTATGTTCATATAATAAATAGAATAAAATAAACTGCAATGTGTTTATGTATGTTAAACCACGGATAAGGCCTCAAAAATATCGTTGTACTACTTTTGATGAATATGAAATATACTATACATGTCCATATAACGTATCTCTCTCTCTCTCTCTCTCTCTCTCTCTCTCTCTCTCTCTCTCTCTCTATATATATATATATATATATATATATATATATATATATATATATATATATATATATATATATATATATATATATATATGTTAAGAATGCTGAGGGCATGCAGAGTGCCGGATAGGTTACAAGCTGGAAGGAACAAAATAATAAATCGAAGTGGAGGACTTACTATTTATTTTTTCTTCAAATCTTACATAACAGCAAGTGTGGTGTCGGCGGTGTGAGTGGTGTATGTATAATGATTAAAAATCATTCATTTAATATTTCGGGGAAATTGTCGCTTTGTACAAAAATAATAAACACAAAAGGAAAAATCCGTCTGTGTAGAGAATTCAGCTAAATTGATGCCAGAGAGTAGGGTTAAATCAAAACTGTCCTGTAGTGTTAAAAAATATGTGTGTGATATTAGACACATAATTGGGTAGTGTATGGTTATTAATTAACTGTTAATTTGTATAATACATTTTTTATTTTTTTTATTTTTATTTGTTTCTGCGTTTTGTTGTTTTACTTACGTATTTTTTGTTTTGTTTTTAATATAAAGTAAATAATTAATCTTTTTTATCATAATTAAATTCTATTAAATTATATTAGTTATCATATAATTAAAAAGTATTATTAATTTGGGGCTTCATTAAATTAGTTTATCGAATTAATGTAATTTGTTGCTTATAGATTTTAAAATATTGTTTAGGCTTAATTGAATCTAGTTAAATTCGGATTTTAACCGTAAGACAGTGTAAGGGGAATAACTATGGCTGTTACTAAATTGGGTCTTGAATGAAAATTAATTCGTAGATACAGTTTTGAGTCGATATTTGAGTTACTTCTTCACGAGAATATGTGAAGATAAATATGTCAGCTATGTATCTGGAGAAGAATATATAGGAGTGGCAGGTGCTTAGTGATCGTTGGCCTATCCCCAAAATTGATCTATGCCACCGCACAAACTGTGTATAGACATTATATTACATACTACTACTATTCCCAGCAATGCTTCAAGCAAACTACCATTCTCTCTCTCTCTCTCTCTCTCTCTCTCTCTCTCTCTCTCTCTATATATATATATATATATATATATATATATATATATATATATATATATATATATATATATATGTATATAACATGAAAACAAAAGTAAAAAACTATATTTTGTATGTGCTTATCAACGTTTCATCTTTATTGCAAGACTTCCTCTGGATAATGAAAAATAAAGAAAAGATCACAACTATCAAATTATGTTGCCTGTGTATACTTTATTGTTACGCCTTAGCTCAAAACATTCGCCCCTTCCAACATCGGTCGCTACGTTCGTTTGACACGATGACT
Organism: Sepiola atlantica; assembly: GCA_963556195.1. Lineage (NCBI taxonomy): Eukaryota > Metazoa > Mollusca > Cephalopoda > Sepiida > Sepiolidae > Sepiola > Sepiola atlantica. Next base: position 66,407,734 of record OY744527.1, on the reverse strand, counting down.
CAGAGAAGACCTTTCTTCCAAGGCCCAATTAATAAACTCTTCTAAACCAGCACATTCTTCCCACCCCTTAAAATCTCAATTGACTGCTGCTGCTACTTGACTCGCAGTTTTTTCTACCTTCTCACGTTTTTTATTTTATTTTTCTTTAAACACAAACCAGCTGACGCTCGCCGCTTTCAAGCAAATCAAATTTCTGCTTGTGTGATTTTTCTTCACTTTTCTGCATCCTGATGAAGTCTTCTAATAAAGAAAAAACATTGGTGAACACATAAATAATATAGGGTTTGGCTTTCTTTTGGAATTTTCCATCATGTCGGATAATTTTATCAGTATCTTTATTAATATAAATCTAAACCGACATATTAATTTAAACAAATAGAGTTGGTTTAAATTTAGATTTAAAATTTAAGGAAAAAAACTATAATTTTTTTAATAAAGATAAATGGACGGATAAATAAATTAGATAGAAATAGATAAATAAAATATTACAAAAAATAAAGTTTATTTATTTTGTTTTGTTCATTTGTTTATTTATTTGTTTATTTTTAGGTTTGGTTAGAATTCAAATTTAACCAGTATTTTCTGCGAGACTGCATCCTCAAGGGCCTTCATATGCACGCTACTACTTGAGTTGAGCACGGTTCTGAAGAAGTGAGAGATCCCGAAATATTATATCATACGGAGTTTCCAAAAGACCATCTTAATACAGGTATTACATAACATTGTCACATTGTGTAGATAAACAGATATAAGTGTGTTTGTGAAAAAAATATATATGTATCTATGTATACATTGTATTAAGGGTGAAACTATTTAATTTGTGCCACCAGTGTATGTCTTATTTGCTCCAATGTGTGTCTATCCATCACACCTCTGCATTGTATTGCCTTCTAAGTATCACATCTCTCTCTCTCTCTGTCTCTCTCTCTCTCTATATATATATATATATATATATATATAGAGAGAGAGAGAGAGAGAAGGAGAGAGGGAGAGATGTGTGTATCATTCTGTTTTGACTTACAAAATGTATAAATGTTTTAATTATAAGGGGAGTCTTTGTCTCGAGAGCTCTTTATATCAACATCTACTCAGAAAAAACTTGTTGGTATACAACATTTTAAAATTCATGAAAAAAAGGCCGAAAGAGAAGGTTAATTGGAAATGAAATAGGTGAATAACCGTTTCAAAATAAAAGTTATTTAATAAATGGAGCAAAAACGTTTACAAAGCAGGTTAGTAATGAAGGCCAAAAATGTCGCAAACTAACTTTCATCAAAGAGAATAAAAATCAGCTAGAACAATTGTTACTCACTATATGCTTAAAACTTAGTATTAACAATTGGGCCTTTAAGAAACATGAATGTGTATACTTGGGTATGAAATCTTTCTCTTAATACATATTTTAAAATACAAAAGAAATCAACTATTGAATACAATTTTGTAAAAATAAGTTTACAGAGTAATATCCCCTCCCACCAGTAATTTTGAATTAATTTGCCCTGAAAAACAATTAAATGGTAAGCATTTTAATGTAGGTTGTAAGCGACTCAAGCCAAGAGTCTTGCAATGCGAATGAAACCAATTATTTGAGAATCTTTCCGATGAAATGTACAAGCGGATTTTATGTGTGTTATTACCTAAAAAACTTCTTTATCTGATGAAGCGATTTACCCAGTTCTGAAATCAATTCACAATCTGACTTCAGTATAATAAACTTGTTTGCATTGTCATTACGTGCAGACAACTGGATTATGAATATTTCGGAAATATTCGTAGCCAGTATAATTGTAATAAAAACATGTTTAAAACATGTTTTGGTGAAATACAATTTTCCGAAAACAACTAATACATATATATATATATATATATATATATATATATATATATATATATATATATATATATATGTATATAAACATTAATTATTTATTACCTAAGACATCTATGTTTCATGCTTACGCAATCTTAAGTGCAGGAAGCTAATTCCCGATGGTCGGCGAACTCCGATCACAAATCACCACTGATTCGCAGTAAAGAAACTTATCAGTCGGCAACACGAAATTAGTTTGGGATTTAAAGAGGAATTTAACTTTGTAAATACGAAGTCGGCGGGTATTCACAGCAAGCGGCGAAGAGTGATCAACAACCACAACAAATCGCGTTAGTCTCGCAATGAAGCTAGTAGTACTGCTTGTTATTAAATTCACTCATAGTGACCAGCCTTAGTAAAGGGGCCTATATAATAATATTTAAATAAAGAACTTTGCAATGCAAAAGCGAGTTAAAGAATAATCTAGTATAATACATATATATATATATATATATATATATATATATATATATATATATATATATATATATATATATATACCCTAGATTATTCGCTAACTCGCTTTAGCATTGCAAAGTTCTTTATTTAAATAGTTGAACAACAGTTTTTATAATAAACATCTCAATGTTGTAAACGGAAAGCACACACTATTCCTTTTAATTCATATAAGTAGATAACATTTATGTTAAATATAACCTAAAGGAAAACAAAGAAGCGACTAATTTGCTTGAACGATAGTGAGTGTGTTCGTGTGGGTGTGTTGGGAGACTGAGAATATGCTGGAAATGAACACAATAGACAACGTTTCTTCTATCATAACCAAGGAGAAAACACCGTCATTTGCATGTCTTAATTCTATTGACTTACTAAACGTTTGTATAATATTCTAAAACATAACTATTTGTTATATTAAAATTAAAACAATCGTTGAATTAAAAAAGAAAATCACATTTTTAGTGAATTAATAACATATATTTGTGCACAGCAATATGCAATTTTGTATATATAGTATATATATATATATATAGTATATATATATATATATATATATATATATATATATATATATAGTATATATATATATATATATATATATATAGTCTCGGAAGTTTCTCAACCATTAAAACTATATTAAAAAAAAAAAAAAAAAAAAAACTCATAGTCCCAAGTCTTCCAGTGGAAAATAACTCATGTAAGTCAATTTATTGTTTGCAGTTATTATATTAGTTTATTTCTAACACTATTTTAAGGGATCATCAGTTGTTTACCGTGAAAAACTGTTTCGGGAATATATATATATTGTATTCGGTAACGAAAATCTGTACAACATAAGTACCATTGGTTTCAAGCTCAGAAGGTGTTAACCTCTTTGCTATCTTCAGCTTTGTTGTTACTATGTAGAGAAAATGGAGGATATCGTATAAGCCCCGAGCAGATACCTGATTTTCTTTCAAGAGTTAAATGAGTATCCTCTGCATTATGTGTTAGAAGAAGGATATGTGAAATAAAAATGTTTAATAAAGTCAAAAAATGGGGAATTAAGTTTTTAAATGCCAGTTTTTGCTAACGGCTATTTTTATCTAATGCGTAATTTTTTTTAAGGGTAAAATTAGTTTCGTCTAAATTATGTGTTAACATAGCCGGGAGGTTAACACCTGAGCTTGAAACCAATTGTACTGATGTTTACTGATTTACTGTACTGAATACTAAAGAAGATATTTTGTTTTCTCCATTAATTGAGCACTCTTCTGGGATTTCTCCTACCATCTTACACACGCAGTTATATGCATATATATGTATATATATATATATATATATATATATATACACACAACAGTAATGTAACATTAATCTTTACACATTGAAAACGACTATATAGGTTTTGAATTTATAGTTTTACCTGAAAAGTACCCGTCAAATGGAATACAAACTTAAGCAATAATAGATTATTTCATATTCGTTTAATTATTTTTATTTTACTCTTGAGTATTGGATGAATTAAGCGCTTTGTTTCGTGTCATTGATTTTTGATATTCTAAAATTTTACTTCCTGCAAAGCTATATTCGAATTTACTTCGAACTCCACCATCACACGTTTCTTTATAGACATCAGATGTAAACTTCATTATATTATTTCATTGGCAACAGGTATCACCAATTGATGTTTTATTCATGATCAGTGGATATCATCAATTGATGATTTAATATTGTTCTCAATATGATACGCACATAATTTATTCATAATTTTAGACTGAGATCAGGAATTGGCAACTCTGGCGCTAATTAGCTTACTATGAAGGCTAACAGATCTAAGCACACACAGATAAATTCAAATAAGGATGTCATTGATTTAAATTTCGTCGTCAAGTTGATCTAAATGTAAGCACAGTATGTCACTGGAAGATATGTCTTCAATTGAATATTTATAAATACATTAATGTTTACTTGACTTTGCTTAAACTCCAACTGGAGTAAATGATGCTGATGATTGTAATGTCATAATTAATGCTGTAATAATTATTAGACATGCACTGTTTCGGGGCACCCTTTGGCAAGGTGACCATACTATAACTACGCAGGTCAAAACCTTCCGAATCACGAAGGCGAATGTTTCTCAGGCCGACGAATTCAAACAAATCAATGGCTGATAAAGGAGCTTGCACGTGAGTTACTTTAGAATATCTGAGCCATACTGGGTGCCAGCAAACAGTCCAGTGAGTGGACACTGCTAAACATCTATAAATGACAGGGTAGTCGGTATGTAATGCTGCGAAGGCAGATGAAAGATTGCAACCAGTCAAGGGGGTTGGTGGCCTCACTTGCCGTAACACTCAACATAAACATGCCTGCCAAAGATGATGGGGCTGTTGTGTGTGCATCAACATGTCCATGTTGAACAAATCGACGCACAGGCGTCTCCAAGATCAGAAGCATTGGGTGAAAGATCGAGGAGAAGGATCGAAGGAAGTCTAGCGGCGATCGGATGAACGCGATGGGACATAAATCTCTATAGCTGGAAGTCTTTAGTGCTAAACCGACACGTCCAGCGACCTATGTTTTGTTCAGTTGCTTTGCCCCTGGACCCGAAGCAAGATAGTTATTCAGCTGTGGTATCCTTGACTGAGCGACCCTTTCTAGGATCCACTCACATCACCCCGAATGGAGAGGGGGGGGCTAGAAAAGGTGCTCGAAAATAGTCAGTTTCACCGTAACTTGCTTTGAAAATCGCTTTCAAAAGGTTTAACCTTAATTGCAGTCGAGGCAACAAAGTGAAATTAAAAATGTCATCATAAAATGTCTGTACGCTACTAGACTTAAATTCTTCAAAAACGAAAAGAAGAACCGCTCTCGTCGCACAGGAACTCCAGAAACTTGACATCGATATTCCAGCACTTTCGGAAACCCGCTTCTCAGCTGAAGGGCATCTGCGTGAAGAAAGTGGTGGTTATACAATTTTCTGAAAGGCTACGAGCCTGACAACACGTGATTACATTGGGTCGGCCTCGCTATTAAGGGCACATTGATGTTGAGACTCAATTAATCACCAGTCGGCATAAACAAAGGCCTTATGACCCTTAGAGTTCAAACTGGGGGAAATTCGTGAGTTACAGTAATCAATGCATATGCCCTGAGCCTTGGTGCCGATGAACAAACCAAAGAACAATTCTACGATGACCATAACATACTGATTTCCGCTATATCGATTGAACATTAACTCATTTTTCTGGCTGAGTTTAATGCAAGGATTGATAATGATTTTAAAATTTGGAGAGGAACCATTTAGAAGGAGGGTGTCGGTAAAATAAACTCGAATGGAATACTTTTACTTCCAAAACTTGCCAAATACAATCGCATCGTATTAAAGACGCTTTTCAGACAAAATGTATTCAAGACCACTTGGCAACACCCGTGATCAAAGCATTGCCATCTTATAGAGTATGCTATTGTTCGCGTAGTGATAGGAGAGCTGTTCTAATTGCAGAATTGCTTCCTCACTGGACAGACCATCGTTTGATTCTATTAATAATTAAAGTTTTACTGCAGCGCAGGAAGAAAAACGAGAACACACGTAAGAGGCTCAAATTTAACGTCGACTAGCTGCGGGATCTGACTAAGCGGCTTTACCTTCAACAATTCCTTCTCCAGCACTTACCTGGCCAACATCTAGTAAGTCCTTAAGAACATTGGCAAAAGCTGAAGTCAGCCATTTTGTACGCCTGCGGGGTGTCGATTGGTTGTAAAAAATAGAAGAATCAAGACTGCTTTGACGAAAATGACAAATAAATAAAAAATATAATCGAGAAAAAAAGAGGCTCGCGGCGCATTTCAATGACAATAAAAAAGGAGACATAGAAAATAAAAAAAAACAAAGTACAAACGGCAAAATGATCCATTAAGAAAAACTGATGGACAAACCAATCTAAGAAATTACAACTATATGTTTATTAAAACGACATAAAGACAGTCTTGAGTTCAACTAGAATTCTTTATGGTTCATGCACACAATACTTATCTCTTTTGCAAAGTAGGGATGGCACTTGAATTCTCAAATGTAGTGAAGAAATATTAACCCGGTAAAAACAACACTTTGACTATCTTTTAAACCAACACAGGAAGTAGAAAGTTGATATTGGGTTCACTTTCAGCAACCTCGTAAATTTCAGTTTCTTTATTTTGTTTTTTTGCTCCTGCATTTCATAGCGATGTTGTTCACAAAGAGTGAATAATTGTTTTTTCTAGGTCTGAATCTATTTATCTAACACTTATTGTTGGATAGTTTTTGACCTTCAAGTAGTAGTTTTCATTTATCTCTCTACATCAAGTGGTTTGATGCCTGTATTGGAGCGATGTCCATTAAAAAAAACATTTAGTGGTTGACGACAAAGCGATATATCAAATCCCGCAACTACCTGTGGACGATTCACTGAGCAGAATCCATTCTCTTTAAGAAACCAAGACTGCCATCATTGCTTTAAAAAAGTAATAAAACTGCCAGTATGGAGAACATCTCTGCCGAAATTGATATATCGGGTAAACCACTCCTTTATTCACAACGGCATCAGCGTATTATCAAAATAGTATTACAGGAGAAAATACCAAGTGATTTAAGAGATACTCTAACTACAACCATTTCCAAGACAAAGGGAGAAACTACTGACTTTGAAAATTATAGCGGTATTACACTACTATCGATAACCGAAAAACTATTGGTTAGTATTTTAACAAATAGAGTAACACCCTTCGCTGAATCTGTTTTCCCAAGTGACAATGAGGTTTTCTACCGGCTCGTAACACCAACGACTTCATATTAAGTGTAAGGTAGTTTCAGGAATAATGTCGAGAGCAACAGCAGCCTCTATATATGAGTATCATTGATCAAACAAAATATTTCAATAGTGTACTCCAGTAACTTCTCTGGGAACGCTTATAAGAAGCTGGTGGTCCAGAGAAGTTCATTAACATAATAAAACTTCTTGAGGAAGATATGACTGCAACTGTAATAGCAAATGACAGCTCTAAATAATACATTCAAAGTAAACATCCGGGGGTAAAGAAGCATGTATAGCCGAACGAACCTTGTTTTCAATCTTTATTGCGGCTATATTGTACCTAACGTATGGTCAAGTTCTTCCTGGTATATCCATATATCCATAATGGATATTGGAGTTTACAGCATGGGACGTCTGAAGGCCAGAATTAGAATAAATGTTGATTACCTTATTGAATTTCAATGTTCAGATAATAATACAGGGTGTGCTCTGACAGGTATCTATTAATACCTTCCGATGCATACTCCAATTTAAGAATAAAAATTAACTTACTAAAAATTGAAGTGTCATTCCAGCCTTCACCTCAAGATAATAAGAAAACCCCTCCTAATATACAACTGGACGACGAATCGCTAGTAAACGTTGATCACTTCGCGCAACTGGGTATCCATCTCACCTTCCATGCCAGAATTGATGCCGACATCGAGTATCGCATTAGGTGCGAAAATGCTTATTTCGATAAAATTAGTTCAAGAGTCTTTGATAATGAAGATGTAAAGCGTGATACCAAAATCATAGTGGGTTGAGCATCTAACACTCTATTATGCATTGGAAATTTGGAAGACATACCGTTGACATCTTGAAGCACTCGTTCAATATATCGAAGATTTATACGAAAAATGTAACCAATAAAATGGTAAGATCTCGAACCAAAATTGGAATACATATGTTACTCTTGTATTGACGCTTTAATTGGTCAAGTTGTTTGAGATTTGCTGGTCACGTTGTAATGATAAGTGACCAGTCCTATCCTATGGACATATTTTATTTTGAACGAAATGTGGTAGCTAGGGTGTTGGGAGACAGAAGAAACGGTACAATGATTATTTGAAGGAGGATATAAAGATAGGTGGAATTTATCACAAATGGGATGCGATTGCCGTGGGCAAAAACGGACTGGAGGAATAGAATAAGGTATAATGTGGAATGATTTAAAAGTGAACGGCGTCATCACACAGAAGAGCTGAGAGCAGCAACGATAGTGCGTCGCAAAAATCAGCCACGCGCAAAATTACCAAACGATAATGTATACCCGATTTGTGATATGATGTGTGGATCTCAAATTGGACTGATATAAGAACTCAACTATGAAGCTCCTGGAAACCACTGACAGCCATGATGTATGATAATCAATCTAAAAGCCGTACCATTTTAATGTTTTGAAATTTCTTAGGCGACAATTCACGATTTATATTATTTGGCTTATTCGTGACCCGGTCGAAGTTTAAAGCCATTCGTAATTGTATTCATTACAGGCGACACTAAGAATAAAATTACGAATTATTTTAGACTTCTACCCGCCCATGACTGACGCAACGAGCGCTAGATATATCTTTAAATGAAATATAGGGTTCCGTTCTAAATTACGTGAGGTTTCCTGAGTTCGACATTAAGATTACTAAGTTCGACCAGATTCCCCTGAAGAATGTCGGAGGTTAAATTTACAGAAACTTTGTGATAATGTCAGCTGAAATTAGTAGTCTGAACAAAGCAAATAATACACAATACAATGTTAATGTTATATTTTTATATATATTTTAAAGATTAAAAGGATAGAAATTGATAAAATTCCGATTTGCTAAAAGACACATATGAATTGTAAAAAAATCATATGAATATATAATATATTCAGTATATAGTGGCGTATGTTTTGCATTAACAACTAGTAAATTTGCATTATATTTCACAATAAATGAAAAAATGTGCGATTGTTGAGGTACGACACAAGAGATGTTCGAGGTGCTGAGACTTTTGTATTGACCTATACGTTTTTAAGAACATTACGAAGAAAACGTAGAGAAAGTTCTCTAAGGTTTACAAAATATTGGAATGTTTAGACCGTCTTATACCAGCGTATCCAAATCATGGAACATTTCAGAAAACAGTGTAGACATAGTCAAAATATGGAAGGTCCTTGTCAGTTACATCTAGAAATCTTCGAAAGACAGGATTAAACTTTGTCAAGACTCTCAGAAAGGTTCTCAAGCGATAATAACCGAGGCTGCACTATTTATTTTGCTCTGTAAGTTAATAAAAGTATGTACAGGTCTGAAAAAGACATCGCATTTGCATAATTATTACGCAGATAATAAGGTGTTCTTTTTAAAAACTAGACGAGACGAGAAATGAGTTCGATCATTGTTATAAAGATTCGATGCTGTCGAACAAATATAATATGATAATGACATATTACTAATACTCACTTAGAATTATTTCATCAAAATCGTATTCTCTAAAAGGTTGCCAGCGCCTTAATTTAAAAGAAATCGATTCAGATAACTACACTACATTTGCAATCGTATAGAATAAGAAACTTACTGTAGACACTGCAAAAATTGAGGGTATAAATATATCCTACATACACTCAATTTGAAGAAGGCAAGAATTTAAAGAGAGATTTCAAATCGTCTTATAGATGCCGTCCTATGGAATTAGCCAGTTAAAATTAAAGAATGGCATAATCGTGGTAATAAGGAACAGAAGGTACAATTATGATAATAAAAGATAGACATTGTGTAAAAAGAAGTAAAATAATACAAGATAAAACTATATAGTTCACTCCACACAATCCACTAGGATTAAAAGTATGGTTTACTGTAACAATTAGAAATATACATGTTAAATTATAATTAGACACAATATCTAATTCGATACTACTAATAATATATTAACAGTAAGAAATCGACAAATCAATGGTAATTACATTTCACGAATTAGCAATGGTAAAACTCATTTTTTGTTTAAATGAATGCTCAAATAACAAGAAATATTCAGGGAATGAAACAAGTGCATTTTGGACCTCAATAAAATAAAAATGATAAAAAAAACTTGAGCGTTTACGACATACGATTAGAAGAAAAATGTAAAATATTGTTACCTATAAACAAAGCCAAAAAGTAGAAATTTAATAAAGTGTATTTTTGTAAAGAAATTAGCACCAAAGATATTTTACAAGTCATGGACGCCATATTGAGAGAGTTTTTCTATATGATCGGGTTATGTTTTAAATTATTCTTCATCCTGAATCGCATAGGATTACTAAGGATAATCGTCAGCTTGAAAAATACCGGGGTTGCAGATTTCCAAACGTGTAAACATATCCTTTATTGCTGGGTGAGTCTCAGGTGTATGGTGCAATTGATGTCGTTCCCTTAAATGAGATTGTTTTGTGGAACACCAGGAATGTTGTGCTGGTTCGGTTATTGTCGCTAAATAATGTTGTGTTTGTTCATTTTCTGTCATTGAAAATTGACGATAACTTGAAATCTTATCTCAGCTAAGGCTAAATCCATTTTCAGACTATACTTGTATCTAATATTTTAGATACGTATGAGGTTCTGTCATCTCAATTCAGGAACTAACTTCAATATCATTTTAATTCCGACGCTCTCGTCAAGTCGCCTAACTCAAATAAGAAAATCCTCTTTTGACTCCCTCAAGTGAGACTTAGATAAATTCACACCCATGGCTACACTATTCATGTTGCAAAAAAATAATCCTGAAAGCACAAAATGAAAACAATATTACTAGATAAAATAGACATAAATTGGATAACATATTTAACGAACCCTGTTTAAAAGAAAAATGCTGCTTGACTACACGAAATGTGGAAATGGAGTATATACTTGTACGATAAATTTTGTTGACGGGGTAAGCAAAAATATAGCGTGATACACACCAATTGGATATGCTCATAAGTGACGCTAGAAAATGTACAACTTCCAAGATCAGGTTCTTAATAAAGAGACATCATTTGACACATACATATGTGCAATGTTATCGTACACTATTTTACTCTATATAGATTAATACATAGTTGCGTCTATGGAAATACAACTGTTTTTCTTTTCAAATTTATAGGGGGTCAAACGCTATTGAAATGATTGAAATTAGTTTTTATGAGCATGTATCATTTAATCTGAGTTACCCTCAGTTAAAATGTAATTATAAATAGCGCAACATGTATCTGTTTAAAGTAAGGATAATCTAAATTTTTAATTCAGTCATAAGTTAAAACTATTTATCAAGTGCAATACGGTAATCGAAAATATAGTATTTATGGATATCAAATCCTTTGTGCAAATGACGATACTATAACTGAAATTAAGAGCTTCATAAACTTCTACTTTTGGGGAGTTAACCTTTCATCATAAGATCATAAAATGATGTACGTTTGCTAAAATGTTTAGAATATATATAAACGCTATTAATTCCACTCATAGTTCAAATCTTCTAAAGTAATTCGCAATAAAAATGTTATATATATATATGTATATTTTAATATATTGCATTAGATCAAATGAAAGAATACAATAAGGTGCGAATCAAATTTTATTACAATCTAAAGTTCAAGCAAAGTAATTGAAAGTCCTTAACCCATGGGTTTTACAATGAAATATTCTTCTCTTCAGAGGATCATTACCGCAGTGGAATTACATTTGAGCGGCTGGCTTACCGAGGAGGCCGTGTTTTTTTTTGTATTTGTCGCGTTGTCTGTAGGGCTAGCCGGAGCTTGTGTCGTAGAGGATTACCTTCGAATATTATTTTTCATTGGAGTAACTTCATCGGACCCGGAAGAAAATAATGGTCGAAAACACCAGGGCAGCTTAACATTGTTCGAATAGGCCTTAACGGCGCTTGCATTTAGTGAGTTGTATTTTGAATTTTATCCCATATGACATGATCGGCTAATCATTGTTTCGCTTACATGTAATACATGTCTTGAATATCACACATGGAATTGTAACATTTCGGTTACTTTGGGATTTAATTTCCACTATTTGGACTGCCTTATTTTTGAAAAAACTTCTGAACGAAACGTGTGAAAATACATCTGATGTTTGTCGTAGATATTTTGACTCCTGATTCTACTTTACTCAATATTATTTCTAGCCGTACCTTGATGGGGTATTTCAACTTAACTATATGTTTTTAGACGATACAATTTTTGTTGCATATATTCACTTTTATTATTAATTTTTTTATTAATTTTGTTTATTATTATATTTTATATCTTTATTTGTATGTTTTCAAAGTAAATTTGTATTTACTCGCTGTAATTCTATTGTGGTAATGATCCTCGGACGAGAAGATTTTTTTCAAAACCCATTACTTTGCTTGAACTTTGAATGGTAATAACATTTGATTCGCACCTTATGTTATTATTAATTTTGTTTTTTATTATTATATTTTTATATTTTTATTTTTATGTTTTCAAAGTAAAACGATCGTCTGACGAGAAGATTTTTTTTTGAAAATCCATGGACTTTCAATTACTTTGCTTGAACTTTGAATTGTAGTGAAAATTTGATTCGCACCTAATTTTATTCTTTCATTTTATCTAATTGAGCTTCATTTTTATCCGGATGTTCACTACAATTAAAGATATTAGTTGCCTCTTATATCTTTTGTTGTATTAACCTTATATATTTATATATATATATATATATATATATATATATATATATATATATATGTATATTTATATAAATAAATGTTTTGAGGTACAAAATTTATAGATAACTTTTAAAAAAATACGCGGAAATCTCTCTAAGGCCCTTTCGACTATCATCTCATCAGGAGAAAATCGATAGTTTTAATTAATAATAACTTCGAAAGAAAGAGCAAATGGGGAAATTGAGTGTGCCAAAATTAACGTTGAAGCGATTAAAATTCAATTTAATTATTTCGTTAAAAGTCGATTAAAAGGCACTACGTTAGGTCTTGCATCGAGCAGATTCCAAGAACCATTTGAAAATATTGGAATCTGTCTCTATTGCTATGCGAAAACCTTCCTTGTGCCGGCAGAAGGAATTTGTAAGATCGCTGAATCTCTTTGGGGAACTTTGAACTCCTCCCCAATTTTTTTTTTTTTTTTTTTTCCCCTAACGTAGTGCCTTTTAATCGACTTTTAACGAAATAATTAAATTGAATTTTAATCGCTTCAACGTTAATTTTGGCGCACTCAATTTCCCCATTTGCTCTTTCTTTCGAAGTTATTATTAATTAAAACTATCGATTTTCTCCTGATGAGATGATAGTCGAAAGGGCCTTAGAGAGATTTCCGCGTATTTTTTTTAAAGTTATCTGTATATTTATATATGTATATTATATATATTTATATATATATATATATATATATATATATATATATATATATATATATATATACATTTATATATGTGTATTTATATGTATATATACAGGTTGATCCATAAGTCACTTAGCTATTTGTGTTTGAAATTCTAAAGTTAAAAAATACGGTAATACAAAACAGAAAGTTTATTCAACAAATTAATTTATGGGAGTTTAAAATTACAGCAATTTTTTAAAATTTCCACCTTCGTTCTGCATGCATAGCTCCATCCTTTTTTGCAAGGAATTTACGACTCTTTGTAGCATATTGGATTGATATGAAATAAATATATATAGAAACAAATATATAAACGAACACATTTTAAATAACAAATAGCAGTAATTAGAGAGTAAGATAACAATTATCAAAAGTTCATAGTATGTTTATGCTTCATATGGTAATCATTTTAAATAGCTAAGGGAAGTGACTTATGAATCACTCTGTATATATATATATATATATATATGTATATTTATATATGTATATTTATTTATATATGTATATTTATACATATATATATGTATATTAATATATATGTGTGTGTATATTTTTATATATTTATATATATATGTGTATATATATACATTTATACATATATATTTTATATATATATATATATGTATACATGTATACATATATATATATATACTATATACATATATAAATACATATACGCATATACCTATATAAATACATATACGCATATACATATATACACATTTACATATATGCATCCACACACACACACATATATATATATATATATATATATATATATATATATATATATATATATGTCTTTCATAAGTATCAGTATCGATATAATTACGGTAACGATGAATGCAAACACATATACTTTTGACAGACTATACAGATTACTCGTTAGAATTAAGTTCTATGAGGAAATATCATCTTTATATCATGAACAAGTGTTGAAACCTAATCTATGAGTAGATGTAGCGCGGCAAAATTATTCAGGAAACATAAATGAATAAGTAAGCGCTGCCTGTCATTAAACATATAAATACATCTCCATTAGCTTGGTGAAGTTTGTGATATAGTTGTTCTAGACCTGGATAATAATCCAATATCAAATTTCGACTCTGCAATGATTATATAACTTCCAGACGAATACCATTAGAACAGGTATAGATCACCTAATACTTACATATGGGTTTAATATCGTGCATAACAGTGTTATACCAATATACTTTGGGAGGATTAACTTCAGCTGTGTACAATTGCTCAAGATACATACTATGAGATTGAATACAGTGTGTCTAAGGGAGAATAAGTAAGAGAAGAAGAAGAAGAAGAAGAAGAAGAAGAAGAAGAAGAAGAAGAAAAAGAAGAAAAAAAAGAAGAAGAAGAAGGGGAAGAAAAAGATGACGATGGCGATGATAAGAATATTACGATGACGATGACTACGAACAACAAAAGGTGCAAGATGATTATGACGATAATGATGAAATGAATGATGATGACGACGACAAAGAAGAACAAGAAAAAGAAAAAGAAGAAAAAGTTGAGAACGAAGAATGTGTCTCCATGAGCTTGAAGACGAATTTAACTTGGAGTAAAATGCCGATAATCGTTATTTAATTTCAACTCAAGAGACTGATCGTCAAGAAGTTCGTTATGAAATACTATCGTTGTAAATTAAAGAACAGACCGAGTTGGTTTCCGACTTGATTCAAGTATAACTCATAAATGTTATGCAAGATAACATTTGCATATAAATAGAAATCTGGTAGAGGAATTAATCCCGACGCCGAGTCAACGCGCTCCAATCAAAGGTGTGGTAATCTGTAGAGGAGAAATGCCAATTTATTCAAGAAGATGGAATATTGGTCAAAGCGTTGTTCCGAAATACAGTGTTATCAGTTGTGGTGTCCCTCTGCATGGTAAAAGTTTGTAATCTTCTGTAAGGGTGTATGCGTGATAAGGTTATTGTAGCTGGTATTTACTTTATTCCCACCAATGGAAGATGTGGCTCAGGGCCGGAAGGTGGAGATAGTCAAGCTAACGCCCCATAAGAAGGAGCCCCGTCGGTATTCACAAATCAGTGCGCTTCAGACAGTAAGCAATAAACTTGCTCCAAAGAGGGGATGCAGTTTGATTTATAAACGGTCTATTACCACAACGCAATTGAGTTCAACATACAACTACATTAAAAGCGATGCGTTATTAGCATAATGTATATTGTAGTGGACTCTAACGACAGATATACCAAGTTCGAATTCTGTCTTATATATTGTGTTTGGCCTCCCAGTAATTTGATTTGAAAAAAATGAAGCTCCATTTTTTTCGACCTATGGTTAAATAAGTGAGTTATATTCAACTGATGAATGCAATGTTTCTATTCACAGATGTTAAAATCATATTAAAGAAAAGTGTATTTACAGTCACAATGTAAAGTCTCAAGAATATATGCCCCACAGTGAAGTGACTATACACATTTTACGAAGGAAAAAAGAATTTGAATTATGTTTGGTCTTTCTTTACAAGACTAAATCTATTGTCTATCGACAAGATGTTGACAGTTTTAAATTACTATTGTCAAAATCACAAAATATTTCTTATACTAATATTTACTATTAATTCTCGTAGGGTTATTTTGCTATGTTAGGGTATTTCTGATTTTTACTAGAAGTTTCTAAAATATGATGTAATGATGATATGACATTACTAAAACCTTTATATTCGAAAATACAACACGTTTTAAGATAGACTAAACCCTAAATGCCGATAATCTTAAACGTTTCGTGATAACTTCTGAATACTAGCTAATGTAATAATAATCATTATCTTGAGTATTCATTGCGTATATTGGTATGTACATCACGTAGTATTAATTTGTTTGAAAAAATAATTAAGTCATACATACACTGTGTTGTAGGCAGAGGTCTTCTCCCTACGTGTCTCTGGTTGTCTTTCTGCCATCTCGTTGCTGATTTTCAGGCCAATAACTCCCTTTCTTCGGTAAATACGTATGAATTAGTTAATTAACGTAATGAAACGACATTTAGTTATACTGACGGATAATCAGTGTCGGAGGTCACTCTGACAGAACGCATGGACACTGAAACGCGAACTGAGGAGTCAAATTATGAATTTTAATTAAGAAATGAATTGTATTATGTGTATGTTTACGTGTTGCCCTCAGCTTTCTAATTAAATACAGCAATGCTATATACGAATACACTCAGTGTATTATCCTCATCTTTTAAATCCGTTGTTTTTTGCACTTTTTCTTTTTGTTCCTCCTTCCACATTATAGTTTGTTTTTTGTGGGGGGTTTTCTGATTTTATCTGCTAAATAATTATATATATATATATATATATATATATATATATATATATATATATATATATATTAGTAAGTTTTTGAAAGGCTGTGTGCAATGCAAATTCCGGGTAAGATGCAAGTTGTAAGGAACAAAAACAATAACAATAAATCGAATACGAAATATGACTTACTATTTATTTTTATTTTTTTCCTAAAATCTAACATAACAGCAAGAGTGTTTTTAGCTGTTCGTGTGATGTCCGGGTGATTAAAAATCACTATTTAATATTTCGGGAAAAGAGACTTCCCTTTGTCAAAAATAATTAAACCAGAAGAAAAATTTCTCCGACTGTTTAGAGAATCTTACAAACCAATTGTTTTTGTTCCTTACAACTTGCATCTTACCCGGAATTTGCATTGCCCACAGCCTTTCAAAAACTTACTACTACTATACCCAGCAATGCTTCAAGCAAACTACCATTCTCTACTATATATATATATATACAACACTAAGTGAGTGTTTTTCTGAACTTTTCACATGATTTGTTTTTTTCTATCGTTTTATTAATTTGCATACACTTTGGATACACTTTTCACTGTCATATACGGCATCGATAGCAAACACATTTCCCGCCTGGATAACTTTTTCGTTTTTGGAATACCATTAACCACATGGATTGTTTTTAATTAACCTCTTAGATATCTTTCTTGAAGCTGTTTTACACTTTATGACTTGAATGAACTGTATAAGTTTAGCAAAAAAGTATGTTTTGGGCCGATATATTTGATGTTTTATATAATTTTATGTATTTTTATGTAATTTTTTAAAATATATTTTCAAAATTTAATTTTAATATCTGCAGTAATGACATTGCGGTAATGGTCCTCTGAGGAGTAGATTTTCTTTGAAAACTCATGAGTTAAGGACTTTACAGGACTTTGCTTGAGCATTGAATGCAAATAAAATTTGAGTCGAACCTTATTTTATTCTTTCAC
Organism: Sepiola atlantica; assembly: GCA_963556195.1. NCBI lineage: Eukaryota > Metazoa > Mollusca > Cephalopoda > Sepiida > Sepiolidae > Sepiola > Sepiola atlantica. Next base: position 66,389,933 of record OY744527.1, on the reverse strand, counting down.
TTCATTTAGTGCTATATATATATATATATATATATATATATATATATATATATATATATATATATATATATATATATATATGTGTCATAGCGTACATTATTTATATCTAGATTTTATACTTTGCGTCATTGCTAACCGTTTTACTAACAGAGATTGATAAAACTCATAAACTAAGTTGTGATCATCTCTCATCATGAGTTTTATTTTGACGAATACATCATTTTTTAAAACGCAAAATCATATCATGCATTATGGAAGTACTTCGTGTAAATATTAATTTTAAAAGACGTATGGGAATCAGGCTCTTTGACTTAAATAATGCTGTAAACGGCATGCCTCAAGGGAACATTCTATAAGTGACCCTTTATAATATTAAAATCATTAATCTATTCAAATAATGCAATCATGAAATAGAGTTCTCAATGGACATGGATAATTTTAGAATGTTGCTGATCGAAACATTTGTATCGCGTCAGGCGCAGACTGCAACTGTGATAAAATTAAATCAGTACATTAATTAATAAAATGTTTTCACGTGTATCAAATGTAAGAGAAAATATATGTAATTTTGCAACATTCAGAAAAATGCATAATTATCCATAGTCATGGTAGGAAATTGCCAACAAAAATATCGAGACAGTAGAAAAATGCTGTTTTTCTTTATATAATCTATTTTAAATTCAACAGTTATAAGGGAATTAATCTATCCCGCCTTGTGACAAACAGTAGTAAAAGGGCTAATAAGAAATGCCCAATCGAATCAGATCGAACAATTTTGACATAAAATCTGACTATTTTAGTTGTTATTCTATAATGTCGCAAAAACCTCATAACTGAAAGATTTGAAATACTTCATTATCAAGGACTGGTACTGGTTCTGGGTACCTTGAACACATAACAAGTCGATAGTCTATATATAGATGCGACTAACGCTACGAAATCTAATACTATTGCTTTAAATATCATCCCACTTCAACTATGTCTATTAAATACAAAGTACACAACTATTTTAGAGACGAGATTAAACGTCATTAATCTAGTAAGTATCGAGACGGGTAAAAGTGAAATGATTATGACATCTACACCGATTGGCACACCTCGACAACGCAACAATTTGAACAATCATGGTTTATGCTTCATTTGACAAAATTATAAAAGAACAATCATGTTTTATGCTTCATTTGACAAAATTATAAAAGAACCAAACAAAAACAATTACATTCCGAGATCCATTTCCAAATATAAAAGAACACTATTCTGAGTAAAATACATATAAATATGTCGTATTTCAAAATACTGCAATCAGTTACATAAAATAATATAATTAAGTATTACCAAGTGTGCACCAATTAACACTGTTGAGATAACGGCCATTGACTTGGAAATTTACCTAATCCAAAAATTGCAGGTCAAGAGAATTCCTGCTGTGTACTGACTCACTCATATAAATATGAATAATTCACTAAATATTCAACTTCTAACAGAATAATTCATTTCTGAAGCAAAGGGAACAATCATTATCTGTTGGGCACAGATAAATGTTCGCATGTATAGAAACAAATAGTTATATGAAGCTGAAAAGTAAGTAAACAGTATGACAACTGCCTATATGATGATCTAAAACCAACAATTAAAAATACACAAAAAATAACACATCATTGGCAAATTATTTTTAGTAATTTCTCAAACAAGAAAAAACTAACAAAACCTTACAATCGAAGAGAACTACCAAAGTTAAAAAATAATATGAAATGATGCTGAGGTTTATCTTGTCCGGCACTACAAGAGAAAATCCTTTTTATGTTGGATGTCGTGCTCCATCTCAAGTGATATATGCATATATATATATATATATATATATATATATATATATGCATATATATATATATATATATATATATATATATATATATATATATATATATATATATATATTAAAATAAACATAGTTTGAGTGCCCGACAATTGTTTCAAAGCCTAGCCTACTTCTTATTAAGGGCAATACTCACAGTTTTAGCTATGTTTTGAAACAATTGTCGGGCGCTCAAACTATGTTTATTCTTATATAAATAGCTCTAATATATAATGAGCACTTTTGAAAAATATTGGTTTGATATTATTTCAATAAAATCCATTCTATACATTATCAGGTTGTTAACTTAAATAACCATTTGATCACGTCAATCTGAACCATATTTCCCGATACTTGACGATCGTACAAAATATATAAAACTTCAATCAACTTTCTACAATCTATTCTGCTACAAAATATTAATAAAATAAGATCTTCACACTAAAAGAATTATCATTCGTTAGAACTTTTAGTTTGTATTTGTGTGACTTACTGAAATGATGATAACCCGTAAAGCAATGTGATTCAACATTTTTACTCTAGAGTTAATCAATCCCACGACTGAAGACAAGAGAAAGCATCGTCATTATGTAATTGTTTAATAAATGTGATATTATATGTTTCTAACCAATATGTTGTATACTCAGTAATATATCCATGTTGTACGTAACGAAGGAGCGAACATACAGTTTTATACTAAGTACGTTTTAATTTCACATCTGATTTTACTTTTTTAATAATTAAAGTCATTTCTTAAATCTTTAACGATTTCGTGCCAGGACGTCTTCGCTTAAAGGTCAGATAAATAAAGCGGAAAGAATGATAATGTCAGAGGTTGGGTAGATTGGAGGGTGAGCCCCACTGAATGTATTTATTCGGTGTTTGTATTGTTTTTTTTTATGGAAATCGGTCCAGACAAGACGTGAAACCACGTAATATAGGAGGCTAACGCAATACTACTCCAAAGTCTAAAACTAGACAACAATAATTGTTCGATAGATAGATTCCGACCCTTAAAACAGCACTTCTTCTTTTGTAAGAAATATCGCTTATTGAATGTGAGACCTACAATAAACAAAATAAGAGAAGCGAGAGTTAAGAAGCCGCAGAGAGTAAACATAAGATCCATTTTCTACTCTTCTTAAAGGCAGGGGATGAGTCGTGTGTGTTTATATTATATTTGAATAAGAACACCTTTAAAATATGCACTCACGTGTACATGTTCTTGCGTTGAATCCTTGTCTTTATTTATTTTTTGATTGCAAGTTTTCCATGCAACAATAACTAAGATTAATGCTATTCCATTCATCATTTAGACAGCGTATCGCTTTTACAGACACTTTATGGATTATCTTAAAGACAACTGTGTTAATGTTTCTTTTATCTTCCTGCTACAAGGTTATTTGAACTAGATTATTTTACGTTTTCTATTATTTGTTTCATTACTATTTTTATTATGTATTACGCCTCCCATTTCTGACCGATGATAAAACAGGTACCCATTGGTTTATTTATAAGCAAAACACATCAACGTGATTCTATATGTGCCATGATATGTTAGTTATTATAAGATTCGTTCTAAACGTCGTGTCTTCATTGGTAAATATAAAGAGTATTCAGTTAGTCTAACATCTCACTGGATAAAGGTGATTTTTCTCGAATGCATCACACATGCTGCCTAGCTTAATGGTATATCAGGAAATCCAAATACATTCTATATGACTTAAAAGTGCATGTAAGAATCTGACATGGTCAAAATAAGCATTATTTGAAGTCTACAAATATTTGAAGTAAGCATTTTGCAATTCCCCTAATAATGTGTTCTCTCACCTCAGGGAAGAATAAATAGTATACTTGATATTTGAAGTGTGAGTTAATGATTAAAAATAACTTATGTTTTATCTTAAGGGTAGAAGAAAAAGATGACGTCAAAGAAAAAATGTACAAGAATAAGAGGAGCCTTCAACGAAAACGATTATTTCGTCGACGAAAGAACATAAAAAGATGATGACGACTACTACTACGATGACGGAGAAAAAGAAGAAAACGAAGAAGAAGAATGAGAAGAAGAAGAAGAAGAAGGGATGGACCAGAATGAAACGTCACTAGCTGAAGACGTATGTTTCATTTTTCTTGATAAGAGTATACTTATTTTTTAATAAGTATACATATTTTATAAGTATACGGTTTTATTTTATAAGTAATATGCATGTATTTCTTTGTATATAACATATATAGATAAAATGTATTTTTAATAAAAAATATATTGTTTTAATTAATTTAAATATGAACTAGCAGGACCATGTCAATGCGTTTCCTGGGGAGTCACTGGTTGTGGTTGAAGGGAGAGATTAATTTTATTAAGTGCTTTTTTATGAATAGGTATCCAGACATTTGCAGTTGTGACACACACAGTTTCGACTTTCCGGGAAAAAACGACTAAATTTGTTCTGCTTCTACACAATACGAACCAGACAAACTTAAATTAAAACTTAGTTTCGGGTTAGGTTTGGGTTAGTTTCGGATTTGCTTAAAGTTAGGTAATGTAAAAATTAAAAACAAACAGTTCTGTTCGTATTATGTAGATTGTTGGGGGAATTTCGTTTACGTTCGTTATCATCACTTGTACTTAGCCAAACACGTGTAATTTCCATCATCATCGATTATTTTTGCTGAAGTGGTAGCGAATTTAATAATTTACCCCTCAAAACGTAAAACAATGTAAGATTTGTATAAAGTGAAATTGGTAGATGTTAACTATCCCAACCAGCTTCGTTTATTTCCTCAAAACCTTCAATTTCTAGTTTTGTTGTGATTACATGTAAACAGCCTGAAAAAATATCCACAAAAAGGGAATTAAATTTGTCATAGATATTTAAGATTTTAGACTGGAGGTTCAGTTTCCTATATAAATTTAACGTAAAATGAGCATTCACTTCTATGAGTGGGGTAATTTTTTTACTCATCTAATTTAGTTGTTGGGTTTTTTAAATATAAATTTGGAGGGTGGGTATATTTAACTTTTGAAAATGTTATAATTTAGAGATTTGTATTTGGAGGGGCATTTTTAAAATACTGAAAGCAAGCACCACCTGCCAAAGAAATCAAACATGATGGAAATACTCGCGTTTGCTAATTAAAAGTGACGATAATGAACACTAACAACCTTCATCGAACAATCTTCACAATACGAACCGAACTGTTTTTAATTATTTTTTACCATAACTCTAACCTAATCCAAACCTGACCCTTACCAACCCATAAGCAACCGACACCTTCCATAATACTAAAATAACCCTGAACTAAGTATACCTCTTTTGTTTGCTGAATTCGTTTAGTTCGCTTCATATTGTGTAGAAGTATTGGAACTTGATTCGACATTCTCAGGAAAGTCGGAATTGCTACACCCTCAAAAACTTCAGATCGTGTTAGTAGGATGGAGGGAAATTGTATGTAGACTGCCTGAAAAATATCCGTACAGAAGGAAAACATTATTTTAGACTTTAGAACAGGGAATACTTTTTTTTATATAAATTAAACTTAAAATTAGTACCCACTTCCTAGCTAGTTCGCGTTAAATAGAGTCATACAAATACCCCACGTAAACTCACCAATCTCACTTACATTTAAAAAAGAAAAAAAGAAACTAATTTTGATGAGAACAAAGATAATTGCATCACCCCAATTTCTCGTCTCAAAGATTTATCGCTAAAATAGTTAATGTCTTTTCTTTTATTCATTTTGTAGGGATAAATCGTATTTGAATCACGTAAATTACCGACACTGGATTCTATTTGTGAAATTGTTTCAGATGTAAGTCACGCTTCTTGTAGTATATTTGCACATTTCAAACACGTGTTTCATTCAGATGTTAAGTCGAAATGGTGTTTCGTTTAATATTATTGTAAAAAATGACCTGAAACTGTTCGCATCGTCTATACACAATTTGTCATCGCTTCAAACTCATATTTACCCATAAGAGATACTTTAACCTTAACGTTTATTTGCCCAATACAATTAAAATAAACAAAGTAGTTGCGATATTTTTTTTGAAATATTGAAAACGGTCGTAAAAGAATGTATTTTTAAATACTTATTATTTTTGTTTTATCCATGTTATTGTTCGTTCGGAATTTTTTCTCTGAAGAAATCATTTTAGACTGAGACATTTTTAGTGTGAGTAAATGTGGGGTTATGTGTATGAATGTACATGCTATATACTTTTTTTCTTGCGACATTTTTTGTTAACGAAATGAAACGAAATTTAATGCTTAAAATAACTTTAATAAGACTCGCATAATGCGTTAATATGAACTTAAAATGGACGTCTAAAAAGTGATAAAAGAAAGTACACGTGAAATATATTGTATCGAATTTGTCTTGTTAATGACAAAACGAAAACATACGTTTACTGATGAAAATAATTATTATTAGCCTCTGAGACCCAAACTATTATAAGGTGACGAAGAAAACAAACGATGAATTGTTAAGCGACGCCATTGTGAATGAGGCAATTTGTTTTTGAAAATGTAAATTGGAATATCGGAATATGAATAATGAAATTAGATTACTAACACGAAGCGCGGCCATTGTATTTAACATTCCATCCGATATGTCAGTATTCCTCCTATTTCTGTTTTACTTTACATATAAGTTTGAACTGGTAATATTTAATACAATGCATGCTCATTATTTCCGGCCGGTTTTAATGAATAGAAGATGCAATGTAAATTCATCTTTTTCGTTTAGCGTTCGGCAATGCTATTCCATTATTGCTGAATAGTAGAGTAAGCTAATCAAATCGCCGTAAAAATAAAAATATAAGGTCAAGGGAGCGATCCGTATTTCTTAGAAAAGTTATAATAATAAAAACGGCATATGGAATTTAAAAAATGAAACAATAGCAGCCGGAGCTGGAAAATGTATCAAATGAAGGAGAATTCGCGGTGATAGATTGGGTAGTTGTAGTATATTTTGCCTGTGATTAAACGTTACTCCAACTTCCTCAAAGTCTGAGATTTTTTTTTAGATTCTGGTAAGTCGAAATTAATCAAGAAAATTATAAAATCGAATAAAACTGACTGATAGTTTACGCATCAGTTATTACCATGAAGCGTGGCCATATTAGAATTCTATATAGCGCCTACGGTTATAGTCCTATAGTGACTGAATTCACATGGGAATGTGCAAGTTTACTTTATATATACATGTATATGGGTTAAAATTATGTTTTCTTAATCTAACTATAATTCCTGAAAATACATCTATAGTTGATGTAATTGCATCCATCTTCAAAAAATCGAGTACACTTCAAGTTTTAAATATTTGTATTCCTATTGCCCCAGAAATGATAAAATAAAAAATAAATGTGTCATCATTTTTAATATCTCAAATTCTTTGTGAATGAAAGAAATAAAGATGGCTGAATTCATTCGTTGAAGTACACACTTGTTTATTTAGTCATTAAATATTTAGAACGTTTTAATAATTGCTTCGCTATAAATTCATGAATTGTAATTTGTTTTATGTCTCGTTGATGTCTATCGACAAAAACTGAAGTGCAATCTTTACAAATATTAATGACCTTCTATGAATAAGTAAAATAGTAATCATACATTTATGAAACGCATTTAGTTAATGTAATCTGAGTTACTGAATATGTTAGAATAAATAAGTCCTGCCTGTCTACACAATAAATATATATATATATATATATATATATATATATATATATATATATTACTGTTTTCTACTCTATACTAATGTTTCCACGTAATTATTTCGTAGTTATATCATATACTAGCAATAATATGCTACTTCCGGTCGCATATTTTTGCTCGTATTGTAAATGTTAAGTTTTTCTTCGGTTGTGAAAATGTATTCGTGACGTCACCCAACACAGATTGAGCTTATTTACAGCAGGCTACTCTAATTACAACAGAATAGTCTCCACCAGACGATAAATGAGCAGGTAATGGCTCGAAGGATCGTATCTTGTTAACATATCATATACGACACTGCCCCAAAGCCTATGGTAATGCCACGTGGGATGGCCTCATAGCGAACAAGCATATACAACACTACTTTTTCAATATGGCCCCATAAGAACATAATAAATAAAACACTAACCCCTCTCTGGTGAATTACACATTGAAAAATTATACAATAGTATATTAATATAAATAATAGTATAGTTTCGTCTCTCTATGTCTAATAGAATTACAATAGTGCATGAATAAAAGTAATAAAATAGTTTCGGCTTCTCACATACATATCCAACAGTTCCATTAGTAATAAATACAATAGATAAAATGCCGGACATAATATATTCTTAAAAATAGCATCGATAAAAACGACCAAGTAAAAGACTTGACTTTCCCTATGCTTTACACTTTCAGAACACTGGTCTCGTAAACCGGGGTTATGATATATATATATATATATATATATATATATATATATATATATATATATATATATGTATTATCTTTGTTTAAGAAATCTGATTTATCTCTTTTCTGAAGTTATCACCTTTTTTCCAGGTGAGCGTTTTGCCTTTATATACTTCAGTTTGCCGATTTCTTTTATTAGAAATGAACTTAGATTTTCGTTTTTTTTTTAATGACACGTTCTTTCGTTTCTCCACAACGTATACTGCAACTCCTTGAAGATTGACGGAACTGGGCTAATAAAAAAGGATACACTCATCCAAATTTTGATATGAAACGTGCGTAAGGGATATAAATGAATATTAAATGTGAGGAAATTACTTAGTGTGTAAAATGAGAGATGCAAAATACACATAGAATTACAGAAATAAAAGAGTTCTTAAAATCAATGAACATTATGGCTTTCGGTCAATTCCATATGATTTATTAAATCTAAATATAATATAATATATATATATATTTATATACATATACACATATACATATATATATATTTATATATATTTATATATATATATATATATATATATATATATATATATATATATATATCCTATATGAAACGAAAAGTATACTTTCAGAGAATTTGACCTATAGTTAAATGATTAAAGCGCAAAAGATGGGATAGAACAATTATGTAGAAACATGAGAGATACAAATGTAAGAATGACAAGTCTATTTCATCATTGAACGACCGAGGATTAAATAAATCTGTCATTCTAACATTGTTATCTATCTTTCTTCATTAATCTCTCCCTCTCTCTCTCTCTCTATATATATATATATACATATATATCAATATATGTTTCTCTCTCTCTTTCCCTCTCTCTCTTTCCTCTTCTCTCTCTCTCTCTCTCTCTCTCTCTCTATATATATATATATATATATATATATATATATATATATATATATATATATATATATATATATATATATATGTGTATAACGTAATCCAACAAAAGATATAATCGTCAACTGATATCTTATAATTAGTGAAAACATCTGGATAAAAACTGAAGCTCAATATACTGGATAGAGCATTAATATTATAATATAAAATGAAATAATAAAATAAGGTTTCAATCAAATGTTATTAAAATTCAAAGTTCAAGCAAAGTATTTTAATATATATATATATACATATATATATATATATATATACGTGTGTGTGTGTGTATAATCGACCCCCAAATGTAGAATCGTATTTTGTGGAGGTTACACTAAAATGGTTAGTATAGTAAAAATGTATTGTAAATTATTTGTGACTTATTTTCTAACGTCATTTTCTTGATATTAGTTTATGTCCGTAATATTAGTGATCATCCAATGTAAATAACGGCAAATTAAACACACAGAATATTCTAGAGCGTTATGGCCCTGAACAAACGGAGCTTTTTAAATCTTACAGCTTACTGTAATATTTTATAAAAGCTAATCTATTTTTTCTCGGTTCGTTAGATAGTTGTTTTTTGTCACATGGACTTAGGGGTAGTAGTTGTTTTAAGGGAAATTATTTTTGTAAGAAACAGATAATAAAAGCAAGCATTGTTTCTAAAAATTTCGACAGCGGCTTTATGGCTGTCGTTCTGCTGTATAACGCATATAGGTCAAACATGTATAGTTAAAACAAGAGCTTGTTCGGGGCTAATATCTTGTAATCGTCGTAAACCTCTAAACAAAATGAAATGAGAATAAATCTCTGTCACTATGGTCGAAGTATAATTTTTTATTTTTTATCTTTAATTGGAGAACAGAAAATGAGGTATTACGAGCAAATAATGAACTCGAACACATATGGAGATATGAATTTTCAGAATATAAACGTAAGTAACCAAATGTACTCGATAGGTTTAGGTGTAAAGGAAATATTACTGAAAGGAAAAGTTACGTTTGTTGTGAAAGATAAAGAAAAAAGATGTGTAGCCGCCATGTTTAAACTATCAATTTGTATTTTTCTGTTCGTTAATCGCATTTTTGTATTCTAGAATATGAAACTCTATATGACGGAGAATATTCATAAACGCAAATAGAGGCATGAAAACACAAACTGAAGTAGCCTTATGCACCAGGCGATACCCGGTGAAAAAAGATTTTGTTGTTACAAAATTTGTGTGCGGAGAAAATATAGAAAGGAAAGTAAGAACATGTAGGCAAACAGTAAGAATAATGAATGAGACCGGTAACAAATCATCAGGTCGTTCTGTTCATTAGGCAATTCTAAAAAGTAGAAAACCTCTCTGGAATAGCTAATAAAATATCCGCAACAACCGAAGGAAACCACCTGTATTTAGGTGATAACTAAATTGCAGAAAGGGGTCAATCGTAAGTCACTAAAAATGAATTAAAAAATTATGAAGATTATTTCCCGGTGTAAGGTGGTGGCTATGATAGTGGTGGCAATATTTTTTTTTCGTGGGACTATATTAGGAAAATCAGGCGAGCCGGAGAAAATGTAGAAATTACGTAAAGCGAACGAAACGAGCGCATATTTTCCGAAAAAGCACATACATCATAAGTGAATTCTATATATCGCCTGTGTTTACCGATCTATAAAGACTGATTACTTTATTATATAGACTGAAACAACACATTTTTTCTTCGAAGAGTTTCACAATAGACTTGAGGTTCCTCAATAAAATTCGGAATAAAATGCACAGAAATCTACATTTTACAAAAAGTAAAAGAAACAATAAAAATGATTCTTACATTTGCCTATATAACCCGACTTGTATGTTAGTTTACATCTAGTTTTAAGAACTGCCAACAATATATGCTGAGGTTAATACTGAAGAGTTAGAGCTGAGTCGTTTTCTATTAATCTTTTTTTGAGATCTTAAGCGGCTCAGGCATTAGTGAATACATCATCTTTTAATTTTTATTATTGCTTCTCTGTTAATATATGAAAAATTATAATTTTAATCATAATTTTTTCTCGCATTAAAAACTCCATGTAGTCATCTTTTGTAAAATGCAAGGCTATTTGATCTTTGTTTGAGATTTTTGAAGACACTATGGTATTTTGTCAAATACTGCTGTGATTCTCTCCTTCTTTCAATATATATATATACATACATATATATATATATATATATATATATATATATATATATATATATATATATATATAGGTAGATAGATAGATAGATAGATAGATAGATAGATAGATAGAGATGGCCACAGATATTTGGTAAACTTTATTACAAGATTATTTGTTTACGCTCCAAGAATTCAACTTAACAAAAGTCTCTATATGATCCTCTCTGAGACGATGTATTTTTAAAATTAATATCAAGTCTCTTTATCAGCGCAGGTTATTGACATTAACACGTTTAATTTAACAGCTAGCATGAAGGCCATAAACTAGGACGTTCACAATATACATAAATCAGAAGGTATGGATCAATCAAAACAGTACAGACGGTGTAAAAAACACTCCATACAGATGTACAACGGGACTCACATGAGGAAACGGGTGTATGATTACAGGTAACAAAAGGGCACTTTTCATAAAAAAAGAAGAATTATTTATTATGTTTATACATACAAAACAACAATCGGAAGATTCATTCACTTACTATGTAGAATCATGTACCTATATAAACATACCATGAAAAGGGAAATAAATAATCTAAAACCGCTCCAGATATTAATTCTCGGAACAGAAAAGTTATGTAGGAATTTGATGTCCCTTACAAAGATAAAGATCAATATATAATTATACGCAGCTTCATGTCTAGGACCCTTATGCTAATTTTGCTGAAAATACATTACATGATTTTGATGCCACAAAATGTCTAAACCTTTAGGCTTACGCTGACGCGGTCTTGGGAAGAAAGATGAATTCTGGAAATCTTCCGTAATTGCTGTCTAATGACTAAAAATCAAATTAGATGACACTTTTCTATATTTGAATTTTCAAATAGGGGTATGTTCGTATATTAAGTATCTTGAAACTCCTTTAAAATACTTTAAAGTAACTGAAATTGGAGAAACATTTGCTAATCTATGTGTAATATCTATTATTAACATTTCACACGAGCCGTAGCTATCTGAATTTAAACAAATGGATTTCACCCTGTCCTTTTTTAGTGTAGCAAACACAGTGAATGTTTAAATTACAATGTGTACGCTTTCCAGCAGTGTTCCAAAATGTATAATGATCGATTAACTAGTTTAGGGGTAGATCATGTGCATACAAATATAAACATGCCTAACTTCATGAAAGATACATATACATATATGCTTTATGTGACACTTAATATATGCGTTCCATTCTGGTCTCTGAAGAACAGCGAGTGAATGCGTTTAATGGCTGCATTTTACTTGTTGAGAAACAATTGTTAGTCCATTAGTAATTTTGCCATGCAAAAAATAAAAATACAAATATGAATAAATGATTTGATTATAGACTGAATTTTTGGGTCATTTGAATATAAACAATCACTATATATATATATATATATATATATATATATATATATATATATATATATATATATATATATATATATGTGTGTGTGGGTTTGTGTGTGTGTGTGTGAGTACGTGTGTGGATGTTTGATGGTAACCTGCTTGTCTTTAAAACAACATTATAATGCAATATTTTTATATTTCTCTTTGATTAAAAATAAAATTAATGGTGGGATTTCTTTTGCATTTTCGTTTACTCATAAAATGTATTAGTTTGAAATCTTGTTAAACCCTAGTTAAAAATTGAGATAAATGCAGAAGCAACAAGACTTGCAAGACAACTGCTGAGGACAAATATATGATTATTGACAACACAACAACATTGCTCAAGAGTTGACAGTTAAACGAATTTCTATCGACAGCAACGTGTGTCGCGTTCAACTATAAACAGATATATACATCTGTAGGGCTCGTGAATTACATAACCATCAAGTATTTCCCCTTATGGAAGGTAAAAGGTAGAGGTCGCATAGCCTGGACGCGCACGAGTGTCGTTGCCGACATCGCACACTGTCCATGGCCGTAGTGGTGGTGATTTGTTAAGAATCACCGTGTCTAGGGCACAGCATATGGAAGGCGGAGCCCATCCCTCTCCTTCTGCTGCCTTGAACATTCCCTGAGTTTTAGTCAGGTACCCATTTACTGCTGGGTGGACAGAGGGAGTTTTCAGACCCGAAAGACAAGTGCTATAACTACTCGTCCACAGGCCCTCCCTGGAAGGTGTTTAAGCATAAAAAGAGTTTTATTGACAAAAACGTATTAAAACTTGCCCATGAAAACGTGAAAATACGTACAGTAGTCAGACGCGTCATAATTGGATATTTCCCCACAATTGAAAACGTCATAAATTCATGTCGTCATCCATCAAATTAGAGAGAGTAAGGGAGAGAGATAGCGACGCAAATAGTATATCAACAAGTCATCTACTAGATGAACGTCTCGACCCACTTCTGGTTAAGTCTACGTTTACAAATTTAATCTGACGAAATTTTCATGTTAAAATAACCGCCACTGCTGCAGTGATGGGGATAAAGAAAACAAAACGACGTCGTCTGTAAGTATTAACACACTGTAATGTTTAAATAAAAAATATAGTTAATGCCCCTTTAAGATTCAATAGTCTTAGTAGTAGAGCCTTGTTTGGAATTACTAGAGTGTTGTCATCCTAGCGATTATGAAAAGTTGCACTCGGGCGTCAAACGTTATAAAAAAGAAGACGCTTGCCCCCGCGTCTCGGGTAAGTGCACACTAGTTTGAATTACTGTATGTGGCGATGTTTCGGGTTCAAGTTCATGCGACCGCCTTCAACCACAACTCCTGCACTGATGACGATAAAAAAAATCAGTAACGACGTCGTCTGTAGGTATAAAAACACTTTAATATTAAAAAATATATATAATGTCGCTTTAAGATGTAATAGTCTTAAAAGTAGAGCCCTGTTTATAATTACAAGATTATTGTCATTGTAGCGAATATGCAAAGTTCCGCTCGAACAGTATCGACAACAAATGCAGAACCGTCTCAGGTATGTGTACGCTAATTTAAATTACTGTATGTGGCGATTTCTCGTAGTCGTGTGGACATAGGCAGTAGGCTCGTGATGCTAGGCTGAATCTACATATTGCGTTCGACCCTATGCGAACGCCTGCACCCGCCACTCCTGCACTGATGAGGGTAGACAACTTAAAACGACGTTGTCTAAGTATAAAAAGGCTTCTTTTTGAAAACATAGTTCACCCCACACCAGGCAGGCCACCACTGTAGACGTAAGTGGCTACGGAGAAAAAAGGGTGAGATATTTTTGTTTTTTTTGGGGGGGGGATCAACCTAAATTGGGAGTTGTGCAGCGAGATGTCTGTTTACATTTGTTTTAAATGTCTGCATGTTAGTACAGTCAGGAAAACATGTTAGTACAGTCAGGAAAACAGGGAGCAAGGAGGGAGTTCTCGAGTCCAGCAGCACGAGGAAAGAAGCTTTTTGAGTATAAAGCTCTTCGGCATCTGGGGATCTCCACAGTGAATGGATGGGGTTTGGGAGATTGTCGTGTAGGTCTAGTGAATTTACGTTGTGGGGTCACCAGAACAGCAAGTTCGTCAAAGTACAATATTAATATATATATATATATATATATATATATATATATATATATATATATATATATATATATATATGTATATATATATATACATATATATATATGTATATATATATATATATATATATATATATATATATATATATATATATGCATGTAATAAATTATAATGTAAAAGCGCTTCGCTGCAGACATAAGGACGTATAATGATTTATAAAAAGATGCATAGTCGCGCAAAACCTACAAAGCAGCCGATGATAACTTAATTTAATAATGTATAAATCATTTCGTGTAAAACAACATAACATTACTAAAATCACGAATATCAAAAAAGAATATCAGACACTAAAATCATTAATGTATTCATGACAATATACGATCAGTAATTATCCGTTAATTGTTAATTATCGTTCTAATACTGTCATGTTAAAACAAATTAAATCGCATATGATTGACTCGACGCACACGAATAATAAATGGTGTATTAGAAACGCAAATTGATGAAGACCACTAGATCAGTGAGTAACCGAGCTCGAACAAAAGCTGCAGGGTGTAAATCATACAATTATGAAGAACACATGTTATAATAATATTATAGTAGAGACTTAGACTAACAACGTAACGTCTCTCAGATAGAGGGTAAAGATAAGAAGGGAGGGGGGCAAAACTAATTAACAGATACGCTTCTGAACCTTATTATTTAAATGTTTTTATCATAGTTCACCCCAAACAAGGCATGCCGTCACTGCAGACCTTAGGGGCTACTGAGTAAAATGGGTGAAGGGTTTTCTTGTGGGGAGGACCTAAATTGGGAGCTGCGAAGCAAGATGTCTGTTTACTTTAGTATAAAATTTCTGCATGTCAGTAACGACAGGAAAGCAGGGAGCAGGGAGGGAGTTCTAGAGTCCATAAGCACGAGGGCAGCCGCTTTTGGAGTAAAAAGCTATTCGGCATCTGGGGACCTCCGCAGTGTATGGATGGGAATGCTTGGTTAGTCTAGTGAATTTACGTCGTGGGGGGCACCAGAGCAGCAAGCTCATCAGAGCACAATCCATTGAAGGACTTGTAAAGCCTTATGAAGAAGGCCCAAATAAAACAGAGATTTACCAGCCAAAATATGAAAACTGTACCCCAGAATAAATGTGATAGTATATGTGTAGAGATTGAGAATAGCCCAGGTCTGAGAATTGTGTTCAGCAATGGAAAGTATCGACTTTACGATAATCATAAATGCAATTAACGTCGATGTGTATAAGGTTTGCACTACACATCACAATACAACTTATTCGGAAAAAAAGGATCGCATCATTCGTTCAGTGGAGTGAGTAAAGAAATAGTGAATGATCGATAATAATTATGTGGAACGCAAGTGTGTTTGTTCACAGAAGAAAATAAAAGCAGAATAGTACAGAACCAAATGGTTAATTTTTTTCGAGTCCCTGGATGTCCACGGTAATTATTAGAAGATTAGTTAATCCCAGAGACAGTTTAAATTATATATTCTCCAGTAGAAATATTTGAACATCACCGAACACACATCATCAACTCAAAGATAACATAGCCGCACACTTATCATTTGTCGCTGATGTCTAGCGTTGCCATATTGGCAATTACCAGTTGAGAAAATAAAAAAAGCAAGATAAGACTGCTGAACATCGATTATCAAAAGAGGTTTTGGAGCCAACGAGAAACCGTAGCAGTGTTGTGGATGGGTCAGGACAGAATGTTGAAGTTTATTATAGAACGAACACAACCTCAAATAAAAAAAAGAAAAGTGATTGGAAAATCATGCAAATATTGACATGAGTTAAAATTGTTGTAGAAATTAGTAAGTTTCCTTCAAGAAACGATAAATGGATAATCTTATCTTGATGAAAAACTGAACATGAAAGTAACAATGGCTAAAGAGGCAATTGATAGTTGATCACTTTCAGAAAAGACAGGTGTACATATATAATATATATGATATATACATACATATGTATATATATATATATATATATATATATATATATTGATAGTGAGAGAGAGAGAGAGAGAGAGAAAGAGACAGAGGGTGAGATGTAAATGTGTGTATGTGTATGTATACGGATATTTTTTCTCAGTAATCAGTTGAGAGATGTAAAAAGTTTTAAAGGGGTAATATGTGGAGTGAATCCACTATATATATATATATATATATATATATATATATATATACAAACACATATATAAACACAAATGCTGATATACATACATACAACAAAGGCGTTCACACACGTTTACAAATGAGATCATATATAAAAGTTCGCAATGGACATGGCAAAATGATCAATAAGTAAATTGCAAATGCAAGTTGTTCAATATTAGTTGGATACTAGTTGAATATATATGTATGTTAACGATTTATGAAAATCCCTCCAGACAAGGCATGAATCAACTTGAGGTAAGGATCTTACAAGAATGAAAGATTATTATCGCAAAGACAGAAGATTCTTAATCGCCTTAGTCTTGAAAAAACCAAAGCTATAGGTAGGAGGAAAACTGTCAGCAGGAAAGAGTAACACAAGCGTGCACTTCTTGGAATGCCGTATTACAATGATGCAGTATTTATTCTTGTTATACAGTGTATTATACATTTTAAACAATATCATCATTCCCAAGTTTAGAATTTGTCCAAAAAAGAGGAAAATCAGCAACAATGTAATAAACTACAACTTCAACCATAAACAAAACAAAAATCAATTGAAAAGATGCATGGTTATTCGAAAAGCACACATCACCTATATATATATATATATATATATATATATATATATATATATATATATATATATATATATATATATATATATATGAAGAGGAATGGAAAGGAATTAGAGAAAGCAAAAGCCAAATCAAAATTCAATTCAAAAGTTCAAAGCAAGGTATATTCCGCAAAAAGACAATTTATTCAAGTTAAATTTTCCTTAAGCCAGGCTTTTCAAAGATCAAAATCTTATCATCAGAGGAAGTCGCTGGGATAGATAAGTTGGCAATGGCCAAGATTTAAAATTTGAAAAAATGAAATAAAAGTTGTAGGGAAAGAAACGCAGGGCAAAACTGTGCCAGGGTGCAAGCAAATGTCAGATTGCCAAAAAGTCCGGTGTCGAAGAGTCCAGCGGAGAGAATAAGATGTAGATAGGTAGGTCGTTAGAGGAACGAGAAGTAATGAGAGAGGTTTCAAAGTTAATTTCCAAGAAGCCACAACTTCAGGTACGGCGAAAATAGAAAATCCAAAAAGGGTAAAAAGTCCAATAAGAGGTACATTCGATGATGCAGGCAGGCGTCAGAGGAGATTAAGGTGGAAAATATTCGCCATTGAAGATACTTCCCGGGCAGAGATGACAAAGGAAAGTGTTTAAAAGTGGGAAAAAGGGGTAGCGAGAATATTTAAAGCCTGCCCAGTTGAAAAAGCCGGCTATAAATGAAAAAAAGCAAAGACAGTGAAAACAAGAATATAATATGCGACCAGTAGGCAGGGGAGGAACGGGTAAGGGGTGTGTGGGAGGAGAAAGGGACGGGTACGAGGAAAGAGAGGGGGAGGAGAAAGGGAGCGATGCGGATAAAACTAAGAGTGTGAATTAATTGTTGCTTGTCTTGTGTTTTTTTTAATGGCGAAACAACATAAACAAAACACTTATATTTTGAAAGTAGAATGACTTATATTTTTGTCCTGAACTTCTATGTTAATCTATTTTGTTACAAAGAAAATATATTTTAATCAACGGTATATTTTGTATCTCTCTTTCCCTCGCTTTAATACTATTTTTTACGAAATTTATATGCTATTGCCTGCTATTTTAAATTGATAAATTTAGATATGGAAAGAAGAAATTCTGTATATTTTCTAATCCGTACTTAAATATAATTTAGCTAATTGAAATCGTTTTCTACTTAGTCTTTAAACAATAGACCTCTGTAAAAGGAAGGAAATAGATAATGAATAGGACATATATTAAGAACACTTCACATAGTAGAAGTTTTAGAATAGTCTAAGACTAGCAAATAGGGTTAAAAAAAGAAAGGATGGAGACGACCAAATCACAGATACAGTTATGAACATCATCAATAACCATTCAAATAGGATGGATTCACCAGCCTAAAGGTGTAAACAGAAATAAACGCAAAGGCCTAGGTAGTTGTTTTGTAGAGATTGTGTGAGAAAGTGCCTGGGAGATATACAGAACCGACTTTGCAAAAAGCAGAAAGAGCTATGGATCTAATGTATATTTTCGAAAGAAAGATTTGATGTGAAAGAAAGACCAAGTAGTTTCAGTCGCTTTCTCTTCTACAACAGAGCTATCAATGAAAATCGCAGAATAGAAAGGGACACCAGCTGGGACTTAATAGGGTTAAACGGAACAATCTATTTGGTATTTCAATCCAAAATTTAAATTAAGTCAACTTCTTGATACGCTTTATAGTCTAACTAACCCCATGTAGATAGGTGAATAGAAACACCAGAATAAAGAATTATATCATAAGCATAAATCTTACTCTCATGCATAACATTCTTGGGAATATGATTCATATAGAGAAAACAGAGCGTTGCACGAAGAGTAGAGCCCTGAAGAAAACCAGATTGATAGGGAAAGAGGATGAGGAGTTATCCAGAGTTACTCGCAAGCTTCGATCAGTAAGAAAAGACATAATACTGCAGAGAACATTACCAATAATATCATAGCCTAGTTTTTTTGTAAAAGACAAGAATGGCATACTATCAAGCGTAATGGCCCTATCCTCTCATGAATAATCCATTAATCGACAGATTCGAATAGGAAGCCTCGAAACCATCCCAAGCAGCCTTCTTTTAGTACAATATATTCCAATGGAAAGGACGATCAACAGAGGACTTGACGGAAAAATCAACCTCAACATCAACAACAACGTGATTAAAAGAGCTCAATCGATACGAAACAGAAATAGAATATTAGTCAGGAACAGAAATGAGAAAATTATCAAGTAAAGATGCTTTGTGAATATCATTATCAGGAATGCGTGTGAGGATGACGACCATCTGGAACTAGCTATGAACCTAGGAAAGGTTGATACTGATATCACCAGCTAAATCTGTACAATTAGGTGATCTAATCAGACAGAATCATGAGCATTAACGTCACCAGAAACAATGATGGGTTTTGACTGATGAAACTGTAATGCATGATAGAGCATAGACAACAGCGCAGCTATTGTCAGAAGGGGAACGGTACAAAAACAGAAGAAGAAATCTGAAGTGGAGTTCACGAAGACCACCTAAGACATATGAAAAATTACCATGGTATTCAAGATTTGGTACACAGACAAGTGTTATATCCTTGCGAGGAAAAATAGAAAAATATACAAATGCGTGGAAGAGTCTAAACGGACAAGAGACAAATAACAATCTATAAATAGACGCAACCATGTATTCAAGATTTGGTACACAGACAAGTGTTATATGCTTGCGAAGAAAAATAGAAAAATATACAAATGCGTGGAAGAGTCTAAACGGACAAGAGACAAATAACAATCTATAAATAGACGCAACCATGTATTCAAGATTTGGTACACAGACAAGTGTTATATGCTTGCGAAGAAAAATAGAAAAATATACAAATGCGTGGAAGAGTCTAAACGGACAAGAGACAAATAACAATCTATAAATAGACGCAACCATGTATTCAAGATTTGGTACACAGACAAGTGTTATATGCTTGCGAAGAAAAATAGAAAAATATACAAATGCGTGGAAGAGTCTAAACGGACAAGAGACAAATAACAATCTATAAATAGACGCAACCAGATTATCTCACAAAAAGGCAAGGATGTGAGATTTGCCCAAAATAAAAGACGAGTTAAATGGCCAGAGTGCTCAAATTCTCGAGCGCTGTTTTTTCCCCACATTCCCGACCTTGTGTCACATCTTACCTTGTGGGAGGAAGATAAATAGAAAGACGAGTCATCTAGAAAGTTTGCCCTGAGACGTTCGATATTAATATAGAAAAGTGTAAGGAGTGTGTTACGTAGATTTAAAAATTACAAGGAACAGAAAGTTAGAATCAGTTCAAAACAAACCTCGGCTGAATAGGACTCCTTAAACTGTTGAAGATGTTGACCAGGAATCGGTGTTTAAACATTTAATTTACACATTTATCTAATAACACGCTTAGAAACACGCAGACAGACAGACCGCATACATTTATAATGTTGATACTATCTATGTTCACTCTTGTATATATTTAATTAAAACGCAAAAGCATCATGTGTCACCAAGTCAAATTTAAATTGTGAAGTTCAGCAGTTTCTTATTAATATAAACTTTACCTGAGACGAGTATCTAATTCGTTTGATTTACAAACAATGCGTTAATACCAATTTTCTAGTTCACAATTAACATTTATTCGAACTTCAAAAATATTACCGAAAAGACTTCACACTTGTTTTATTTTGTTTTCTTTATTTATTTTGGTTCTTTTTTTCAATGAATCGATGATCCGTTTGTGTGTATTGTTGTCCTTCCTTATATTTATTATTATTTTTCTTTTGTTTTATTTCTAAGTCTTTTTATTTTCTTCTCTGGTTTTTATATCTTTGACTTTGTCATTTGCCTATAAAGTACTTTGTTCATCAGTTGGTCAGTAATTTCAAACTGAATAATGTATGTCTAGTTTGAAATAACATTTTCATGCGTCAGCAACTCTAGAGTTTGAAATAGCATTTTCGCTAGTCGGTCAAGCTTAAGTTGGAAATAACATTTCCTTTTGTCAGTCAGGCTTAACTATCACATTTTCGTCGTCGAGTAGTTTAATGTTGAAAAAGGATTATCGTTTAACGGTCACGTTTATGTTTAAAATATCATTTTCGTTCGTTGGTTAAACTTAAGTTTCGAATAGCATTTTCGTTCATCTATCAAGATTAAGTTTTAAATAGCATTTTCGTGTTTCTGTCACGCTTACGTTTTAAATTGAATTTTCGTTCGTCAGTTACGCTTCGGTTTGGAATAGAAATTTCGTTCGTAAATCAAGTTTAAGTTTTTAATAGAATTTTCGTTTGTCGGTCACGATAACGTTTTGAATAGCATATGCGTTCGTCAGTCACGCTGAAGTTTGGAATAAGATTTTCGTACTTATGTCACGCTAAAGTTTGAAATAGCATTTTCGTTCGTAGGTTAAGCTTAAGTTTTGAATAGCATTTTCGTTCGTCTGTCAAGATAAAGTTTGAAATATAATTTCGTTCGTCAGTCACGCTTAAGTTTGGTATAGCATGTCCGTTTCTTAAGCTCGCTTAACTTTTAAAAAGCATTTTGTTCGTTTGTCAAGTTTTACCTTTCAAAAAATGTTCGTTCATCAGGCAAGTTTGAAATAGTATTTTTGTCCGTCAGTCACGTTTAAGTTTGAAATAGCATTTTCTTTCGTCGGTCAGGCTTAAGTTTGAAATAGCATTTTCGTTTGTCGGGCACGCTTAAGTTTGGAATAACATTTTCGTTCGTCGGTCAATCTTAAGTTTGAAATAGCATTTTCAGTTGTCGGTCAATCTTAAGTTTGAAATATAATTTTCGTTCATCGGTGAATCTTAAGTTTGAAATAACATTTTTGTTCGTCAGTCAATCTTAAGTTTCAAATATCTATTTCGTTCGTCGGGCACGCTTAAGTTTGAAATAGAATTTTCGTTCGTCGGTCAGGCTTAAGTTTAAAATAGCATTTTCGTTCGTCGGGCACGCTTCAGTTTTAAATAGCATGTTCGTTCGTCGGTCACGCTTAAGTTTGGAATAGCATTTTCGTTCATCGGTCAGGCTTAAGTTTGAAATAGCATTTTCGTTCGTCGGTCAATCTTAAGTTTGAAATAGAATTTTCGTTCGTCGGGAGCGCTTATGTTTGGAATACCATTTTCGTTCGTCGGTCACGCTTAACTTTCAAATAGCATTTTTATTCGTTACTCAAACACAATTTTTAAATAACATTTTCGTTCGTCATCACACTATATTTTAATAGCATTTTGGTTAGTCGGCCACGCTATAGTTTGGAATAGCATTTTCAGTCGTAAGCTAAGCTTA
This sequence comes from Sepiola atlantica, assembly GCA_963556195.1. Classification (NCBI taxonomy): domain Eukaryota; kingdom Metazoa; phylum Mollusca; class Cephalopoda; order Sepiida; family Sepiolidae; genus Sepiola; species Sepiola atlantica. The sequence continues at coordinate 66,367,014 of OY744527.1, read as the reverse complement.
ATGTTGGCATAGCATTTTCGTTCGTCTGTCAAAACTAAGTTTGAAATTTCATTTTGTTCGTCGGTCACGCTTACGGTTGAAATATCATTTTCGTGTCTAGTTCACTTATGCTTGGAAGAGCATTTTTGTTCGTTACTCAAGCATAGTTTTTAAATAGTATTTTCGTTCGTCGATCACGCTAAATTTTTTAATGGTATTTTACTTCGTAAGTCACGCTTAAGTTTGGAATATAATTTTCAATCGTCCGTCACGCTAAAGTTTCGAACAGCATATTCGTTTGTTTGTCATGCTTAAATTTGAAATAGAAGTTTCCTTCCTAGGTCAAGCTAAAGTTTCAAATAGCATTTTCGTTAGTCGGTTAAGCGTTAATTTAGAATAGCATTTTCGTTCTTTCTAAGTTTAAAAAAGTATGTTCGTTCGTCGATAACGCTTAAGTTTGAAATAGCATTTTTGTTCGTTGGTCAAACTTAAATTTCAAATACAATTTTCGCTCGCCATTCACGCTGACGTTTGTAATACGGATGTTCGTTCGTCAGAAATGTTTAAGTTTAAAATATCCTTTTCGTACGTATGGCACGCTGAAGTTTGAAATAGCAGTTTGTGAAATATAATTTTCTCTATGAATTACCCCTTTAAATATAAAATGTTTTACTATTGTAACACTTATTTTTATAATAGAATTATATACTAGATGGACACTGAAGGTTTTTTCATGTCTATATTTTTTATTCTTTTACGTTTGTTTTGTATTATTCCTGTTATTTGCTTCAGTTTCCGTAGTATTTTTCCCACTTAATTTTATTAATCTACATTTCGAACCCCTCTTTTTATTTCCTATTTTATTGGATTCTTAAGCTACCTCTGTGCCAGTTCTTGCTGCTGGGAGATCCGTTCCGGCTGAACATGCAAGCGTAGGTGTTGTAAAGCTTGTCTCAAGAAACCAGCTGTGCGTGAATGACGAATTCCTCGAAAATGTAATAGAAATACGACTTATCTTTGTTTCACTTGAAACATTTATTCTCTCAGGCACGGAACAACTTTGCAAGACAAATAAATCATTGCTTCAATAGATGTTCCAAGTTGTGATGTATTTATTACATTCCCGCCAAAAATAACAAATAAGGAGTATACATCATTTTTTTCTTTATTTTGGATATAAAAGCTTGGATAATGGATGAAGAATTAAAGTTTGGTAGCGTATTTAACACATAGAAATATAAACAAATTTCGAACCGAGATAATATCGAAAATTAGATGAAAACCAAAATCTGCGTAAAGAGAAAATGCGGCAAAACACATTAACATCAGTTTCATGTAGCTCAACGAGGCTCTGCTTGTCTGTATATACGATATGCTTTTGTTTTAACATACAAAGCCTCTGTCCGACGGTATTTTATGCTCATGTATTTATGCTTTAAATGGACTAATCTCATGATAGATGCGTTCAAGAATCTCTTTAAGAAGCGTTTACGGTGACACATTATGTCACGCTTGTTCAAAATAGAATCTATTTTGTCAGACAGGGTAAAGCCATTTTGTTGTTCGGTCACGCGTAATTTAAAATAGATCTGACACACATCAACTTGAAATATAATTTACATCGAACGGCGATGGGTAAATGGACGGTTTTTTGTTGTTGTTTTTACAAACGAGTCATCGCTCACCAAGCCCCAAAAGCAAGTCGATCGCAAACGGTTAATGTTTTGTGTTCGATTAAGAATTGAGAAAGACATATTGCAGATAACATTTTAGTTCGTCTGTCAGGCTTAAGTTTGAAATATCATTTTCGTTTGTCGTCAATCTTAAGTTTGATATATAGACAGTATTTGAATATTTAAGAGGACGGTTTGACAAGAATTTGTTTAGCTTCGGCTTGAAAACGAACATGTTGTAGTCAGGTGGGAATCAGCGTCGGTGCATTACATTCCACAGACGGGCAGTCTTTGGAAATATACTCTGGTCATGTAAGTTCTATTTAGCTCCATGTACAAAGATGAAAAAATATTCTTTTACAGTAGCTAGACTAGTTACAGCAGAAACAAGAAATTTAAGCTGGGTCGAACACTTACTATGAGAATAACTATAGGGCAAAGAGAGACATCGAATGTCTCTTATTTTCAGAATATCTGTTTAACGTTTTAGTTTTACTGATTTTCTCTCATTAAGTTTCATACATATTTTAATATCTGGGTATTACTTTAAAGTGCATCCAATGGTAAGGAACACATTTGAGGGCTTTCGATAATGTTGGGTCACATATTAGATTCTAATACTCACAGGTGTACTCGTACAGGGTAAAAGAGTACCTGTGAGGGTTCAATGTATGGATTAAATTATACAAATTCCAAAGTACGACACTAGAATGCCTTTGACATCACCCCGAAATCATGTAATTTATCCTTTCTAGCATATTTTATATTGTACCTGCATAATCTACTTCTCAGCTACTTACTCCCTAGAGCCTTCTTGAGTATGACACAAAACTGAAACCAATGGTGAAACTGCAATTTGAGAGTTTACACTTACGCCCAAATGCATTTGAGCCCGGAGTTCAAGTATCTGTCAGGGCTCACTTATGCATATTATTTTTTTAAGATACGCGTATAAAACCAACTAATCTACAAAGGAATCGTATACAAAACTTATGTGCGGTTTTGATATAGAATGATCCAACGATAGTTGATATGCCGTAAAACCCAAAAACTAACTAACAATCAATTAATGTTTCTACAATGAATATCAACAAAACAGCTGGCATTACAATGGCAAATATATAAATAAAGTAACTATAATGCTTTCCACTAAACCCATATTCTACTTGATGAAGACGAACTTACGTATCAAATCACTAAATTGTATGATATATTCTCAGTTTATTTTTTCATAGCCTTAATGTATGATGTCAATTTCACCTTCCTTCATATACAAACATTTAATATTATCAATGTCAATTAATAGATTATTATGAGAAAATATAAAAGCTTTGAAGTACTCTTTTGAAACGTACATACGTTTATGTTACGCACTAAATAAACAACTTCATCGTGGGATTTTCCCCGTAAATACAGTAAATACTGCCCCCGGAAAACAATTTTGTAGCTAGAAAGCTTAGAAAAATACTGAATGGGTTATTATTGAGTAAGATGCTTGATTTAAACCAAAATATATCCCTATATATAAATGTAGGTATGTGTGTGTAAGTACATATATATGTTTCTATGTAAAGGATAATCTCCTAAACTGATGAACGGATAATTATGAATTTTGGAATATCTATTCTAGGCAACCCGGTGAGTAACATTACAACATTTTTTTGTAAATGTTAACATTTAAGAGAATCGCATATAATGTAATACATTTGTTGTATTCTACATGTCGGAAATGTCAAAATTCACTGCTTACTTTTTCGGGCGTGGACCGAGGCTTCATCTCTGCCAATTGGTATATCTCTACCGGTTGGTATATCTTGTCTTTTAGCCGTGATCGATAAGTGGACTTCGGGTTTTAGTTTAGAAAATGTGTTTACAAGAAAACAGGTGACACGTGTTTGCTTTGCTTGCGTGCGCGCGAGCGAGAGAGAGAGATAGAGAGAGAGAGAGAGAGAGAGAGAAAGAGCATTAATTACTGGGTGAAAATATTCACTGTCATGTGCGCCACTGTGCGTCATACCTCGGAGCGCTGGAAGAGGCAGAACATCTCCAGAACGTGACACCACTTCCGTTTCCTTTGCTACTGCAGTCATCTCTAAAAGCGTCCCCTTACCATCTTTAGGGGCGTCCTCTTTATCTGCCACTATAATGATCTGACATATTTTAAAAGGATCATACGCGGACATGAACGTCAGTAATATATATGCTTGGAAAAATGCTAAACTATTTAACCGATCATTATACATTATGGAATATGTATTCGAGGTAACATGGTGACTAACATGGTACATTTTTTGTAAACTTTGCCATTTAGAGGCGTGTCACCGAAACCTTATAATACCCCTAAAAAAAGAAAATAAATGCAATAGTTGTTGCTTATACCTATCCGTGGACGTACATTCTAAAAAAATATATATAAAAAGTGGTTGTGTTTTGCCTTTATGTCTGTGTGTATTCGTACTTTTTCCAAATAGAGAGGAATATGGCTGGAACAAATCGTGCGTATCGTAATGAATCCAATATTTCCACAAAAGAATCAATCTGAAGAAATTATTCATGAAGGTGTCTTAAATCATCCTTAAATATATTCACCTTAAATTTTAATAAGATTTATCGTAGTTAACTTACACAGGCTTATGTTCGTTCGGACGATTTGGGAAAATTCAGACCGCTTATAGACATTCTAATGGGCGGGGCAATGATACTAACATAACACTTTCTTAATCCTAAATTTAAATTGTGCATGATGTATTTTGTATTATTTATATTATCCGGACTACTGTTCTTATATTGCGTGTTATTCTTACACCGTTTCGGTTAATGTAACTCCGAGCTCTTTCAACTACTTGTCGAACTCGAGAATTGCAAACGGAACCCTGTATTTAATCCACGGGGCTTGTTTTTTTTTTCCGTCAGCCATGAATGTGTAGAACTCGTATGTGTATCCTTAGTATCGTCTCAACTGAAAAGTTAACCTTCAACCGTGGGAAGACTGTCACTTAGAACTGATTACTACTAATCAGTCATATATGTAGCACCCCGGGTGCTTGCGTACTGATTGCTGATTTCGACAAAATCCACCCGAAGAACATCAGAAGTGTAATCGAGCGCTACGTTTGGAGAACAATTATTATTACATTTAAAATATAGTCTGAATATTTCAAATAATCTAAATTATTAATGTTTATCTAAAAATTCATAAATGTGTAAGATGTAGTTTCATTCGAATTGCTTAATAACAATATTCAGAATATGCACTGAAATATGTGAGGCTTGAAAAATGGTCCAAATCGTGCCTGGTCTCAGGAAATAGCCACGGGTATTTTATCTCATATAGATGGTCAGATTTATTTAGAAATTTCATCAAATTTCAAAACCAATTAATTTTGCAATATTTGAATATCTACAAACGTTTAAGAATATGAAAGTTTGGGAAAGATTAGAAAACATTGTTTTATTGGCAAATGTGTATAGTATCATATTTCGTTAAACGGTGTCACCAACTCACTATTTATATTTACAAAAACCTCCTGTTCCCCAGAGTGGGCTGTACCTCACGACTACGGGACATCTTGCCTCGTAGACCCCTAACCAAGAAATAGGGCTTCGACGTCTCACTTCTACCTTGTGATGTCACGAACGCCGAGGTCTCTGAAAATAGAAACATTATTCAATTATTACATTCGTTTTAATAAAGATAATAACACTTTTCATGATACGGATATTAGGCTAAAATAAAATATCTTTCTAAAGCTACAGAAATTACGAACATATTTTCTTCTCATACAGAATTGCGTCAAGACTCGCTAGGTTTAACCAAACAGCATCAACATTATATAGCGAAACATCTGTTTACAGATCTCTACATTAACTCAATACATGTAGACTACCTCCCTCGCAAGGGAATAAACGTTTGCTATTTAGCCTAATGCATGGTTTTCTGTAAATAAAACCAGGGAGTCGGTAAGGAGATCATGGAAATATATAAACATTGTAATTTCACTTACTATCAAGAAGAGTGGAATATATATATATATATATATATATATATATATATATATATATATATATATATATATATATATGCATTTCACAAATACAATAAAACAAAGAATGGGCTTCGATTATGCTCTCCCAAACCTATCTACTTAGGCAATTATTAATAAAAATTAGATATATTTTGACACCGGATGATTCCCTGCTTTTAAATTAGTTTTCTTTTTTATCCCCTGTTGCTCTTTAATTTCTCTTTTGTTTTTTTCCTATATTACTTCACAACACATTGTGGATATGTATTTCTTGCACATATATATGCATATGTATGTGTTTTTTTTATGTATACATGAGATTCTTTTAAGATTTTTCCGAATAGTCCATATTGTATATCGCTGAAATTGGTGTAAATACGTTCAGCGGCTTTCTTGTTATCTTTCTTTCTTTTTACGCGTGTATTCTCGATTTGGTTCACAAAATCATCATCATACGAGGTTAGACTGCGTCTGTTTAACACTGTTTTTTTACTGTGTAGTTTTAACGGCTAGTAATGTGCGACTTTAACATGAGCGATTGTAATGATGAGATATTGCATCTGAACGCGATTACGTAAAATGCGCGTATACAATGCAAAAGGATAGTGTTTAACGGCCGAGAATTTGTTAATGTGAATTACCATGGTAGACAGTTGAAAATGCTGTGACTAGTTTCGTAATAAGTATTAGTAATTGTGAGTCGTTTAGATTTAATTTAAATAGATAAGCATATGTTTAATCTATTTATGTTTTTATTGTTGTGTATTGTTTCTGTATTCTTAACTAAAATTGTCTACATTATATTATTTGTTTTTTTCTTAATTGAGCTAGTGTCGGAGAGATGCATAGTGAGCCTACGAGAAAGGGTTATTGTAGTAACACTGAAGTAACAATTAGTATTTACTTATTATTAAAAGTTTACTTATTCATTAAAACGTATATATATAACAATCGTTTTGCTTCTGTTTTGGGCCTGAACAGTGGTATTCTTACCTACGGATATTTGTTTGAATTTATTTTCGAATAACTAACAAATCTTCTTGTATTATTAAACTTAAAAGTAAATATATATATATATATATATATATATATATATATATATATATATATATATATTATATGAAAAGGCTCTCAAAATGTAATACATAGATATATATCCCCAAAACATGATTATAAAAATCTGATGTACTCATAAATAACAGGAAAACGTGGAACCAACATTTACGGTAATTATATACACCAATATGGTCAAAATATTGAATGAGTTTATCAATTCCCTTTGATTACTTTTTAAACGACATTATTTCCGTTAACGTGTTTTAGATTAAGTACACTTTTATTTTTCGTTTTTGATTTTATCTATTTTTCTTGAATTTTCTCAATTCACACGCAGAGAATCCATACAAGTTATTGCTATTTTCCACATCATGTAATCTCACAGCGCAAAAACGTCTTAAGTTAAAACATAGCTATAAAACTCAATCCATTAGAGTTACTTATGATTGCGCAGCTTAAAAATGTCGCTTGTAAAGTTCATGCTGAATTATAACAGTGATAGAAAACCTACTCTTATATATGCCATGTGTCAGAAGATTCGCATTTATCGGAATTTAGTACTCTTATGGAAGCCAACTGCCAGATCGCGTGATGAATCCATCTGACACAATACGGATTCTCTAGTAAAAGCAAAATAGAAAATAATATTTGTAAAAAGTAGATTAAATATATTTTAGATTCAGGAGTGAGCTGGCAAGGTTAATGGATGTCATATTTGTAACTCACTGACAACTAAGGTTGTCAAACAGATACTAAATGGTATGCCCAGAATTACTTTGGATAATATAAGACCGAGAGGATAGTTCTGGCGATTAGGTAATATGGCTCTCAACATTATTTTACTCAGCCTGCTCCCTGGTGGTTCCATTCTAGTCTTGATGAATGCGTCATGGTTATATGATGGCGATAGAAGGTAGTATCGAATAACCGTAAGACTTTTATCGAGTTGCTGTATTTGCATCAAACAAGTCTGGAATCTGGTTATGGATTCTTGTAACAAGTAAATTAAAAAACTGTTAAACTGAGAAAGTTAATTTTTTAGACAATTCGTTGAATGTGCCAACCCTTAAAAACCGGTGGAACCAAAACCATTTGTACCACACACAACTATCGCGAACGCTTAGATAGTGTTGATCGATACAGAGGAGAAATAATCATCTACTCTTCGTTTGAAAATCGCAAGAAGGTACAGAAATATCACAGAGCCTTATTTTTATTAAAACTCCCTAGAAAGACAAAGACCGTAATTAGCGAATGCTCAATGTTACACGCATGTTGCAAAACCCAAACTAATTTGCAACGGCGATCGAAGGAAGCATACAGGATATATGGTCAGCCTTGTTATTTTTTTATTATTGTTTTGTGATTACAAGTAATTAATGTTGTGAAAATTTCTAGTGGGTAAGAAATGATAGAGTTTATAATTTATTAGCAAAAATAGAATTTATTAAATTAATAATTCTTCATCTGCAAACATTACAACATAAAACAGTATTTGATCATACATAGCAATATATCGAGTTATAAAAATAAGTTAGGGTTGATAGAGCCGCTAGTATACATTTAGAAGAGTGTAATGTGAGAATTGCAATTACTTTTTTTTACACGAGTTATTAAAATCAAGTCCGAAAGTAAAAAGAAGTGTTTTGACTACCGGCCGGGTACGAAAGCAACCAAATGAGGCTGTCTAAATATACTGACTTCCTGACCAAAAATACACCAAACATTGATGTTATTGTTTCCCTTTGCCTTTGCAAAACTGAATTATGCTTTTCAAAACTGAGAACAAAAAACATCAATTTTACATTACAATACAACCAAACCAAAGACTATGAATAGATATTTGAAGATATAAAGTACTTGAAGCACCATTATAAAAATGACCTTATTCGGCATTAAATGACTCGAAACGGGTTGATATGCCGTAAAACAAAACAACAAAACCAAGCATCATGAATATACATTTGAAGATGTAAAGAACTTGAATCATCAAAACTTTACCTAAATTACTGTATTCGGCATTAAATAACCCGAAAAGTTTTGATATGTCGAAAAAAAAAAACCCAAAAACAACCAAATAAACAACCAAACTACGTGCCAGGTAGAAACGCTGTTAACGAAAATCCCGGCATTGAACCGAGAAAGGGCTAGGAAAATTTTAGCTAGTATTAGTTATGTTCATATCTTAGGATAATGTCGACCGAAAAGAATTATCTACACGAGAGAATACTGGATGATCGTTGTGACAAAACACTCCCTGAAGGTTGAGCTAAGGTAGCCAACGACCAGTCAAAACGCGTACTGTCCGTGATGAAAGGATTAGATCCAGACGATGCCAGGTGGACAGTCTAACTAACAATTGTGTAAAGCGAATTTAACAGTCAATAACAGTCAATAACAGTCAGAGAGTCGGAGCCTGTCAGTAACACTCATAATAACACTGCGTGAGGTGCTGCGACCCCCTCCTCTAATAGAGCGGAGTCTATTTTCTTAAAAACACGCAGCGAAAATTCGCTGCGCGTCGAGCGCCCATTAAGTTGAAAGGTCGCAAGGTGATAAAATACTCCCAAAATACAATCCAAGAGCCGAGACACACCACATTATACTACTACATTAAGAGCATTCATATTATTATCTTTAACGAAACCATTTTTTATTTTGTAGTTGTTTGAACTGCCAGTCTGATGTCACAATTTTTTTGTCTTATTCATGATCCTCTTTTCTCCCAGGTAATGTGCCCCCCCCCCTCCAGAGCAGCGGCAACTAATGCCACTGCACTAAAGAATATCAGAGCGAGCGGAGAGGTATTGCCAAACTAGCGGATACCCTTTGTTCAACGTTGCGAAGTCTATTCCGAATGATGGATAACACATCGACTTCACGCCCTTACCCCGAACAATGACAATAAATGCGAGTACGTTACATTAACCTATACCCAAGCTACACGACGGGACGATAGAAAAGTGCACGAGCGCGAAAACAATAGTAGCTGGTTGCTGAACGAAATGAAAAGGTCATACATACACGTAAACGAAACACATAATCTATTATTAATACGTAAATATGTAATTTATAATACAATGGTAAAAATAGTGATACTTTTAAACTATTATAATTAACGAGTGTGCGAGTTGGGAGACGACGCGTCAAAATAGCTGCCAGACTGCATACGAATTTGGATCCTTAAATATCCGTTCGCCTTGTTCGATGTTTTACATTATAATGTTTTATATTGTAATATAAATACTGTTACCTCCAAATATATAGTATGAATTGATTAAAATAAACTTTTATATTCGTAAATACCAAGATTCCTGAAGCAGTTGATCAACTGTAAAAAAAACACAGACGCACATGTAAACACATCACATATAAGTAGGTGAAAATGATGAGTATACCAATCCACGACACCATGCAAACCTTCTAAAATGTAAATACACTCACACCTAGTTATCGGGGTCTATGTTGCACTGTCCTTATTTTGACACATTGGTAATAGCTTACCGTATAATAAAACTATAAATGACATGAAAAAATCTAGATTTATAATGAGGTGTCTATTACTTATGATACCCTTTTAATTATTTAATTCATACCAAAATTCCAGAGTGAAATAAAACCAATATCAACTCAAATTATTAAATCTTCCGTTTTCTGGTGCGTGATTGGCTTAATGCATACTGTCAGAGAATATTTAATTATCTACACCTTCTTAAAATGGTCTCATTTCCTAAGTAAATTATGTGCAAGATACGAACCTGCAATATCATCGAGCTATAAATAATGACGTGCCCAACTTATGCCATACAATTAATTGTTGGTATTAGTATACCAAATAATGTGTGATTTACTTAACTGTTCAGAGGGCGCTGTTTTAGTCCGACATTTAACATCATAGCTTAATATTCAAATAAATGAAATAGTTTGATATGTCTGCTTTACGTAATAACAACTCTTTTGGGCTGTTTGAATCTAACCCAAAACCAATTTCGTATACGATTAATTAAAAAGTAATGTACATATAAGTGAATGAATCTCGAGTATTAGAACAAACGTCAAAAAAATAATTGTCCTTAATTCAGTTTACGTATTAGATTGTCCTCATCCTGTTCATTGTCTATGCTTGCGTCGATACAAAAATGATACGATGTAAAGGATGATGGTGTGATGAAGACATCATAGTAGAGAAAGCATTGCGTAATCACTAGCTGTACTTCTTGTAAACCGAAATTACTTTAGTGCAGTACTAAGGAGATGTTAAAGATGACTGTACACAATCTTAGGTAAACAAAGTTAGTTTTTTTTTATTTAGGAGTGTTCAATCTCCCAGACTAAATATCTAAAGCTTGAAAGTCTAGTTGAAATTAAATAATTCGTAACAACCAAATAAATCACTTTTCCTAATGATATCAGAGAAATCGAATGTGTATCTACGTTTACGTCCAAATTCACAGCTCCTGGTATTATTGACAAGAATCAGCATGGCTTTTTAGCCCAGTATCAGAGTGTACCACCCACCAAGAGATTGACCTGCTTGTATGGAGCTTTATAGCACGAAGGCAGCAGACATGCTACACATAGAGAGGGTCAGTATAATCTTATTTTAGGTACGGTAGGCAATAGAATGTATGCTGTATAATAGTGATCGATCGTATAAACAAGATTGATATATGAAATGCTGAAAGGTGTAAAAAAATACGCATAGATCAATGAATGTGTCTACTTAATAATAAGAGCGTCAATGAGAGAATAGTAAACTTGTCATTCTCCTAACTTCGTGGTCTTTTACTTACCAATGTGTCTATTTAAAACTGAGCGTATATCAAGTTGATATGATCAATTACTCTCAAAACATAAGTTTGAGTTCAGTTCATGCAATATATAAAGATATTTGGCGAAACTAACTTTAATATGTTTTTCCGGGTGTGTATGGGTGTGTTACTCCAAAGTTACCCAACAGAAGCTATCCTGTATATTTTCCAAAACTAAGCAATGAAAACCGAACAAGAAATATTAATATGACTTTTTCAGTCTGGAGAGATGCCATATTTATGTCGTTTCAATTGACTATTCGGTAAAGACTGTTTCCAGAATAGATCTACGTGTAAAGGTCCGAATCCTTAACAAGTAAAACCAATTTCCAAACTGACAAAAATTCATATGAAATCATAAAGTAAATGTATTTAAATAAGTTTCAAACTCAAGATTTCGATGTAGCTTATTAAATTGTACGACATAATAGCAAAACAGGCGACGAAAACTCTCGGATGGTGACTGCATGCATTTTTGTCGACTATGGTGGTGTGTCCGATTGTGTTAATTAATCCAGTTCGTTTCGACAGAATTAATCGAGTGGTTTTCGGAGAGAATATTTGAAAATATATTTTACAACCAGATCTGTTTTTATCGATTGTTATCAGGATAGAATATCAATATTGACGTGTCGTATAAATGAGTCGCATTTTTCGTCTTGTGGTATTCTTCGTTTATTCTAAACCGAAATTGATTTTTATGCAATCGTACATATGTATTTTCCACAATGTATATAAAAAATCTAAATCACGTATAGTTAATGAATATATATATATATATATATATATATATATATATATATATATATATATATATATGTATTCATATTTAAAGTTTTTATATTTTTAATATAAATTTTATAACATATAGCTATGGTATAAACTATTTTATTTGAACCATGTCAAATCTAAGGAAGGCAGATTCACGCCATTTCACAAAAATCCGTTTTTTATTGCTAGCGTATAATTGTTTCGGTCTACTACAAAGATAGTTATAAAATTCCCATGTATCCTATGCATTCATTTATCGAGGTTGGTATATTTTGTTCTCGGATATATATATATATATATATATATATATATATATATATATATATATATATATAAACAGACGATCACATCGTAATGATAATATCGATGAAATATTTTGTTTAAATGTGTTTAAGTTTAAGTACTAATATTTTTTAAATGTTTTATTTTCTTGTTTCAATAGTTAAAAGTTATGTTATTTTTAGAAAAGGTTTTATTGTGATGAACTACTTTTTACCTTTTATATGGAACCGCTTTCTAAGCACATAATGACGGTCGTGTAAATTGTTTTCGCCATAGCGATATGTTTTTATTAATTGGTGGAGCAATTTATTATATTATTTGTTGAGCAACATATTCGTACTATTAAGGAACCAAAGAACGCTTCAATATCATTAACTTGTGCGGAATTATTATAAATCGATTGTCGAAAGTAACAGACAACTCATAAAGTTTACGTTAATTAGCAACATTGCACGGGATGTAATTACTTTTAAATTGATACACTTTTAATTGTTAAATTATCTAATGATAAATATTATCTTTTCAAATACATATACAAAACAGTATGATGAACACGAAAATAACAAAATGAGCGTAGACATACATGTAATAAACAATGCAAAGTGCATTGAATTGTATATGTATTTTTTCATAGATTATTTAACTTACTTTATCAGTTACTTTTAATTAAATCATTACTATATTATACACATTAAAGTGTATGTGCTGTAAAGCTGATATAGATTCCGTTTTCAATAAGTTCATATATTCGTTTCTTATTAACTATTTGTTTTGCAATTTCAGCATTGAGAACGAAACTCTAAACTCATTGTCTTTCTTAAGAGGATCAGAAATAAAATTAAAGTTAAGTCTGATGACTAAAATACGCTAGGTGATCAAAACCTCATATTTCCCACTAGTCATGCACCCATCAACTTGCTCTCTAATATGATAATGTTATATTTAACAGGATGTACGTGCTTGTCACTATTTTCAGATCGACTGAGAACAATGCCATCTTCTTGTAAACAGGTATCTGTGTCAAATAAGATATTGAATCATTTACTGGAGTATCACGACAACGGGTAAAAAGATCAGTGTAAAAGAGACGCATAGAACTCCCCAATTGTGAAGAGATTAATATAATGACAAGGGGATGAGACCAACCCGTGCCCGAAAGTACTGAAGAATGTACTAAGCTTATTTCCACTCAAATTCCAGACTAAAAACTTCGCCCGTTTCTTGTGAAAAATCATTGTAAACGGCTGTTGGGAGAACAGTTAATAAGTTACATGAATGGAATAGTGCTGGAAATCTAAGGAAGTTACTCTTAATCATACTCGAGAGAAAGCAACAGCTATTTACCAGTGATGAAACGTGGATGACAACTGGTATGAGAACGCCCAAAAAATAATAATGTTAATTAAAATATAATAGACGAAGAGGAAGATGAAAAAGAGAACAACTATGCCTAATTGATTTGGGAAATACGAAGGCGATACACAATAAAAGAAAGCAGAGCTGATACCAGCTGTCATATGTGCACTTGGAAGCATTACAAACATATTTGACCAAATGTAAATATATAACTCTTTCAAATATGAAGATAGCTTAAAACAGTAAAGGTTAGCACCTAAGAGAGCATGGAATATCGACATCTGTCACCACTACTTTGCCTTTTTGACTTAAAGACAGAAATACATGAACAAAATAATTAACTTAAAGAATAACCGTTAAAAATGTATCAACATCATGAATAACACAACTATAAAAATAAATTGAATTTAATAAGAAAACCTCAAGAGAATTGAAAGTGTCAGGGTAATTGTACAAGAACATATCATAATGTAGCTCTCCTCCTACGGTAATACAATCGCGGATAGATAACGGTTAGTGCCATAGAAAATGCTTCAGAAGGAGATAAGAAGATGGACAAATCCAGGAAAAAATAAAGAATCCGGTGTAAAACTTGAAGTAAACTGGGAGTGCTGGTATCCTAGAGATGCTTATTGTCACTCAAATTCTAGAGAAAGTCATCGGTTGTTACAGCGAGTACTCAATCATTGCGAATGCAGATTAAGGTTAGGGTTAGGGTTAGGGTTAGGGTTAGGGTTAAATTAAAATCGGTGGAAGCGGAGAATCTAGAAAAAGTTCATTTTAATTGAACTCAAAGCAACATCATCGTGTTTACTGTGATCGATCACGTGTGCAATAACTCATAGTGAGTAATAATAATAATAATAAGAAGAAGAAGAAGAAGCAGAAGCAGAAGAAGAAGTAGAAGTCCAATAAGAAGAATAATAATAAGAAGAAACACCACAGGCTGTCCCCCTTCCCCTTTCCCTTTCCCGCAACAAATAAATGGTGGCAGCCTAGGTTGACACCAGACCAAATATTTGTAGTGGGTCAAAGAGTATGAGAAGACCGACTCAAACTCCAGGAAATACTACCGGTTGTTGTCGGTGAGCAATCACTGACGAGTATTTACGTGAGACTCTTAGTGAGTACAAATACTACTCCTAATAATAGGACTGTTAAAAGTAAAAGACTGTGTATATGACACAAAAAGGAATCGGAAAAATACTTGCCATAAAACACAGAAAGGCTAATCACCGTACCAAGACACATAGTCAAAATGAAAAATACACGAAACAGAGAATCAAAAAAAGACAAGAAAAGATAAGTGGGAAAGGAAAACAGTTCCACGGATGATCTATGAGTATAACAGGAAAGGACACGCACGACAACACTTGTACATGGCTACAGCAAAGGACTTATTTACAGGAAAACGGAGTTCCTACTCACAGCCTCACAGACTCATACGCGTAAAACTTACTATATCAAGCTAAGATAGACAAAACACTGAAAACAGAAAATGTAGACTATGTGGACAATAAGACTAACCCGTAAAAATCCCTTCCAATCGAGTTTACATGATTGGATACCTCCCACACTCCCGTAAGAAATTTGACTAACATATGCACGAACTTTAAATCTCTATTCGTAACACCCCTTCAATACCTAGAAAGCATAATCTATAATAAGAGTATCAGCCTTTCATGTGATTTAGACTAAAATTTTAACACAGCGTTAGTTACTTACATTCTCCACGGTTCTACTTCGAATGTACCCTGCTCAACTATGTCTCAGAAAATATAGATGCAGCACTGTCTTTGTATCAGTATTTGGAGAATATAATGTCCACCAGAGTAATTATCTCGGTTTCCCGAGCTATACAGACGCAGCTGGTAACAGCACGTATAGTTTCTCTATAGCTAATTTCCTCTCACCTGTCGCCTTCCCGACACGCCACCCAAATTGGCAAGATCAGCAAACTACACTTATCGATCTGTTCTTAACTACACTGCTCGAGGCTTGTGTGAACAATGCCCATAACCAACTCGGTAACGCTGCTCAACTTTCGTTGCTGAAAATGATGAGATACTTAAAACGGGCTGATTGAGAATCCATCAGTATCACACCAGAGACACCCTATTAGGTAAGATCTCCTCTTTCCCGGTCGAACAGTGCGTTAATGAGGCAACTAAATTGGTCAAATTAGGCATTAAAGCACATGACCCTACGCGGAAATTCTATAGCAAGCCCCACTATCATCAATTGTTAACTTCAACATCTGCAGTTTTTATTGCGCACAGGCAGCAAGCTATCCACCGATTTAGCTTTCATAATTCGGATACAAATAAGCAAACATTTGTTGCATCTTGAAATCGTTGTAAGACTGAAATAGCCGCAGTCAATTGAAAGTATACCGACATGATTGGAAAACGTATTGCGTCTCAGAAATTAGAAAGTCGCGATTTCTGGAAAATGTATAATAGTGTGGGAAATAATCGGTAGGAAAAACTACTGATGTCGCCTGCACGGCAACTGCGAAGCCTGAACTGCTTGCCAAGCGGTTCAACTTGAGCTCCACGTAAGACCGCAAAAATACACTCCATTACAAATTTCCCATTACAGAGAGAAGCCACGCTCGATTATCTGATCATTACTCTTTCCCATGTCCGGATTAGCAATAACACACCTAGACATCACCCATGGGTGTGGACCTGATCTTATTCCTGTTATACTAATATAGAAATGATCTGTCAAGCTACCCCTGTTCTCTCTAAACTTTATAACAAATATATTGCTGAATACTTACCTCTGTTCTATTAGTGTACAAGAACCTTAGTTAAAGAACTTATCCGCTTAATTATCGCCCCATCAGTCTCATCCCTCTCTTCGCAAAAATCTTTGAATCTTAATTAATCTTGCGATAGTCCACCACTTAAGCTTCTTTGTGACTAAAAGTACGGATTTAAGCAAGCCCGTTCTACTGCTAATATCCTAACGATCATACACGAACGCGTATACAAATCACTAGCCAAGACAGGTAAAGTTAGTGTGGTAACCTCTGATATATCGAATGTCATTTAACATCTGGAAAGAAAGTATTCTAGTGAGAATTAAATCATACTGTATTACTCGATAAATGTTTAATATAATAAGACCCTTCTTAGCTCAAAGACAAGGCAAGTGTCTACAAAGCCACCATTCTCTCATGCATAAAAGATTGTTTCCACAGATGGCTGGAGGATCAATCACTGGGCACTTACTATTAGACAAGCTTAAAAAAAGTTCCCTATCAAACAGGGCCTGCAACGTAAACCAAGCTCCAACCACTGCCCTATCGGCATAATGTTTTTTTTTATGTGTTTTTTTAAAGTACTTCAATAGAATATGACTCGATAAACTCGTAGCACTGGTGCCCCCCTCGACGTAAATACAATCGACTCACCCGACAAGCAGCAAAATCCTACCCCTTTTACTTTAGGTGCCCTAGATGCTGGAAACCTTTTTAATATGATAGTTTCTTCCCTCGAACTTTTACTCTTTGGACTTTCCCTGCTTTATTTTTTAATGTTATCAGTGAAGTCTAGCAAATTATCCCGCACCAAAAATGCAAGATCAGACACGACTTTGTGCGGAAAGCAGTACACCGGAAACTATGCAAACCACCTCATTTTGAACACGTATACATATGGAACAGTCACAAACCAGAAGCAGTACTGGAAAACGAAAAAAAATCTTAAGAGACATGGATGTAAAAGCAGATGAACTCATCCAAGCAGGAAGGCCATATATCAGGGTAGTAAACAAAGAAAAGAAGATGGCATATCGTTTATTGTACCGTATCAGCAGTTTACAGAAAATTGAAGAAAATACACGGAGCTTGCCAAATAACTGAAAAAGGATACGACACTTGAAGAAAGTCAATATTATATAAATGATCGTAGGGGCACCAGAAACAATCCCGAAAAGACTGAAAAAAAGATTATGAGAAATCGGAATCTAAATGAAGATCGAGACTATACAACGGATGACAATAATGAAAACAGTTCAAATCGTAAGGACATTTCTCGAATGCGGTAACAAAACCACATAAACCACAAAACGCTCACGAGCTACATCGAAGATGAAATAGTACAAAAAATAAGAAATAACCCTATACAAACCCAAGGGAACTGAAACTTCAACAAATCTTATTACGCCCCAGAAAACACACACACTGTAATGGCGCAGGACTTGGGTGATATAACACAAATGAGTGTGAATGGTCAAAGAGGGTGGAAACACCAAAAGGGAAATCACTAACCAGACCTCCACTGTCAGAGTGCCAATAGTACTGGGATCTTTGGGAGACTTATTGTCATCCAAATCTCAAATAACCATACTCGTTGGCAGCTGTTCCGATAGCACCATTTATTTTCAATTGTTATCGAAAAAGATGCAGCGTACTAGAAATCTGAGGAGACTTATAGTCATTCATATGCAAAGGTACATCACCGGTTACAGTCAGTTAGACATCACTGATAACCAACTTTGTGAGAACTACTAGTGAGTAACAATAATAATAATAGAAATGAAGTAAAACTGCCAGAAACCCTATATACTAAAGAAGAACAACCACCCATACAATCGTGAGGGGTTAAGAAGGGTGGTAAAGTTGAGTAATGAGCACATAAACTAGACTTCGACTATAAGAAAACTAGGTAGGCTTATTACCACTCAAATAAATGATAAGGCAACGGTTGTTGCAAAGAGGTACGTATTGGACATCTAGCGAGACTTGTTATCACTTTGACTTCATGGAATTTCACTTGTTATTGTATGTGACAAATCATTGATAATGACTTGTGTGAACACTTCTTGTGAGTAAATAATAATCATAATGGAAACCTGGGGAAATGTGTTGCAACACAGTTCGAGCAATCTCTCACTGACACTGATTCATGTGTGAACTCCTGATGAATAAGAAATACTACTACTACTACTACTACTACTGCTACTACTACTACTAATAATAATGATGATGGTTATGATGATGATGATGATGATGATGACGATGATGATGATGACGCTGATGACGATGATGATAATGATGATGATGATGACGACGACGACGGCGGCGGCGACGGCGACGATGACGATGACGATGACGATGACGATGACGATGACGATGACGATGACGATGACGACGACGACGACGACGATGACGATGACGATAATAATAATAATAATAATAATAATAATAATAATAATAATAATAATAATAATAATAATAATAATATAAGAACTCACATACCTGGACAGGAACACTAGGAAACTAATGAACATGGACAATGCATCACACCCGAAAGGTTGATACTGACCGACTCAACGTAAGACCTGTAAAAGAAGAAAAAAACGGGTGAGTATAGAGAAATGTGTCGATTATACAAAAAAAAGAGCTGATAATTTCATAACCCCGAACACAGAACGATTGATCATCGGAGGAAGGGGTTCCGCCAAAATGAATAATAAAGAGGAGCAAAACAAGAAATAGAAAGACAGAAGAATAACAATTGAAAGAGAAGCAGATACATGGCCGATTTACAAGACACGCTAGATCAAAAAAGCATAAAAGCACGTTGACATGGCTATGAAAGGACATTTTAACAGAGAAACTGAATCAGTACAGCTAGCTGCACATAACTCTAGCAAAACCGAAATAGATAAAACCCAGGAAAACAGTAAATGTAGATCATTTTAATAAATAGATTAAATCGTACATCACATTAGTTAATGCAGCAAATTAACTAAAACATACAGAAACAGAGACGACTGAGTGGGAAAGGCAGTTCACTGAGAACTATGCAAACATCGACATTTTGGACACGAGAACTACTGGTACAAACACAAATCGGAGACAGTATTCGAAAACGAAAAGCACAAAAGCCCATGGGGCATGGATGTAGAAACAAACAAGTTACTCTAAACAAGGAAATGGACGGTATAATAGCTAGTTAGAAGGACCAAAAAAACTTGCCAAATCGTAGATCTTGAAGTCCCTGCAAATGACAGGGTAAAGATCAAGGAGGCAGAAGAACGTAAAAAAACATGCAATTATTAGTGAACTTAAAGGAATATCAAACATGAAGAAAATCATTATAATACAAATAATTCTTGAACCACGAGGAGTAGTTCTGAATAACCTGGAAAATGACTAGGAAAGGTTGGAATAAAAAAGATAACTGAGAACATACAACGATAGGGAGTGATAAAAGGAAACTAAAGTGTTAGAAAAATCGTCAAATGCGCAATCTCATCCGCATAACACACACCCCCTTAATTATTACAGACAAGTTAAAATAGAACAAGAACAATATATATAGAAATACCATAAAATATGTCCAAGATGGGGGTAAGCAGCCAAGAATCCCATTAAGTTCCCCAAATAAATAATAAAAATACGCACACACATACATAATGCGTACATTGAAAATACATACATACAGGTATGTAGTTATACCAGCCTCGAATTATATCACACAAAACGGTTATGAAAGTCAATGTAAATTTAAAGCCCTAGAGAGGAGAGGGTCACCCAGATCTCGACTGGAAGGGTTCTGAGAACACTGGAATCTTGTAACGGTTGGTTCTCTCTAAAATTCCAGAGAAGATCAACGGTCGATGCTTGCGAGAAAGCAATAGTAAATGGCTGTTGCGATTACGTGAAATGATTTTCAACGCTTATCTAAGGAGATGTAGAGGGCTGGTAATCCAGAACGAGGAATTGGCACACAGACTCCATGGAATACCAATTAAAACACAGAGTAAGTAAATGCTAATAATTGAACTCTGGGGACACTTACAATCACTTAACCGCGATGGAGAACCGGTTTTTTCTTACTAGTGATCTCTCACTGATGCAGAATCATCTACAAACTACCAGTACGAAAAAAATTGTTATGATATTAATATATGAATTATTTACTGTGTCTGCAATGTCTCAGCATTCGTTAATCTGGTCAAAAGTTTTACCCGTGGTCATGTTTAAAAAGAATGGATATTCTCAGATGCGTCCATTAAATATTCACGTTTAGCGATGACAATGCTATCTAAAACTAAATCATGACAGACTAACGAAGACGATAGTTCACGCATAAGTGTGGCATATCAAGGAAAATGTTAACTGATTTATGACAGACCACAAACATGCTATATAAAACTTAAGCGTTACAGACCAACAAATCTGCTATTTCAAATCAGCATGACAGACCGATACATTGTTTTTTTTTTCAAAACAGACATATTCTTTTCTAGATATGCTTCACCACATCTAATATAAGATGCATCCAATTAATCAGGTTTTTGTCAGCCAAAAAATTGATAGTTTAAACTAAAACGTGACAGACTGAGGAATCGACGTTCAGACATACAGACGAATCATCTTATCAAAATGCATGTACACATCAAAGAAACGAAACTATTCAGTCCAACATGTAATATTACGTCTTTGATGGATCCTTTGTCAACCAAAGAATCGTATTTAATACAAAACCTTGTTCATTTTCATAAATTCAGGTTTGGAGGAACGGCATTAATTTCGACACGATTCCCTTGCGGGGTCTTAGAATTGCTGCAATCCTCTTTGTACACGTAATGTAAAATATTCTCGTAAAGTCTTAAAACGAAAACATTCCTTTCGTATAAATACTGGCTCTTCGTTTCGTTTTTGTTGTCTTCCTTACATTATTTCATTTTTGTTTATCCCGATGCCATAAAGCAGGCAATTTTAAGGCGAAAATGTAATGAGATAGCAAGCGATATGACAGCCATTTTAACCGAGTAAAAATAAAGATATACAGATGATTGGTTGGTTTGCTTATCAAATTACACCTGCCTTCGCCATATTGAAACCAGCAATACGTTCCTGAATGTCTATGAAGACGTCACTGCGCATGATAAAAAGCAGATGACAAATTAGAATACGCATGCGCACTGCAACAGTCAGCGATAGATCGAAAAACACAGTCGATTCGAAAGATGTTAACTACTTGAAATAGGTATTTTCGTTTCAGTTTTTGTTTTTATTTTTATGAGTTATTGTTTGTTTCAGAGGCTCGTTGTGTTGGGTAATCTTCTTCTAAATTCGTGTTTGTGTCTTTTTTCGGAACTTCTTGTGTGATCACCTAGACATCTCGAATATCGTTATTTGTTATGGCTGGCGTCGCAATATGTATAAGCGTGTTTTATGATATATCTGCATGTTGACAGATGGGTTGGTTAAAGATAATTACTGAGTGCTTTTTGGATTAAAATAGACAGTTCTATTATGTAAAGTCATGTAAAATATTAGCTAATAGTTGTCTGCTGAAAGTATGGGGTATTTGCATATTTCATTCAGTAATTAGAATAGATAAGCGGAAATATTTTAATAAGACACGAGTAAAACGGCTGTAAAAGTATATATGTTTCAATCTTGGCAATAGAATTGAATTTCGTTAAGAGAGCTTCCACGTCAACTCTTTGTAATTTTCTATTTTCATCATTAAATCTTTGAGAAATTACGCATGTATACATGCATGCAAATGGAAATTGCATCATACTATTTCTAACTAGGGCACGCAATTGCTAGCATTCGCATTAAAAACATAGTTGTAACTGTTAACATTCCACTCGGCGTCTTTTGTTATCCTTCCTATTAAGAAGACTAAAACTCTTAAGCAGTATGATATATGAGAGTTCGTTGACGACATTGTATTGTTTTAAGACGAACTACCTATCAATTTATGTCCAGCAATGACGTAGAAAACTCACAGTTTTTATGTTTTGACCGCCACAATCACTATTATGGCCGACGTGGTTGCGTCATACGTTAAGAGAACTGACAGTGTAAATTACATTTTACAGATAATTAAAGTGAAATGTGTCAGCATTCCATTAATTTTATCAGATTGTTTTAGTGAAATATAAAATCATTTGAAAACGCTTTTCACTGAAATCTATTTATAATGTTGAATTTCTTTAACGTTTCTTGTTTGCGACAGAAATATATTTTGCTTCAGTATTTTTTAGACAAGATTGATAATTTTTGTATTTTGTAATATTCAGATAACTGTTACACTCACGACGTTTAAAACTATTTAATCTACGACCTTTTTCAGATGATTATCGGACTCGGAAATCTTTATGTCGAACTCGGGAATCTATATGGAATTTCGAACTGATCATTCTATTCAGTTCACGTGCGTAACATGGGCATACTGGAATTGTTTGCATTGAGCCGTGGCGCAACAGATAACAATTTATGTAATAAACAGTTTTTAGTGAAAGTGTTCTAGATTTGAACGTTCATTCCTAAGTACAGTTGATAATAAAAATATAATTAGGAATTACGTAAGACTTCTGTGTGGTCATAGTTGACAGAAGAAGAACAACTATGTCATGTGAATTTAAATGATTCAGTTCGTAATTCAATATAGTTTCCCGTTCAACAAGACGCAGACGAAACACATGTGAGGTTACATCGACTGCAATGTATAAAACTCAAGATGTGAATAGTAGTCCGAATAATACACATAATACAAATTATTTTAGTAAAAAAGTCGTCATTAATAATACTTTGTGTTAACTATAAATTAATTATTATATTTAATTAGTTATGCCAATTCATCAAATTTAAAATTAATATTTGTTTTATTTTATAGCTTTATTAAAATACATTTTGTTTCTGATGTGAAATTATTTTCTGATAGAAATATAACACTCCCAATACTGTGCAAAAACCTAGTGTTGAAAAGTATACACTATATGTGTATTGAAAATGTGAGTGTGAGTTTCTCAGTTTTCATTTTCAAAAATGTAATCACCTCGCTTGGATGATTAAAAGTGCCATAGGGTTGAAATAAATTATTGCACCGGTGATTATGTGATTCCGTGTTACTTTATTTTATTGTATTCTCGCTCTGTGTATTACATTGGGCTCTCATACCCGGATTTCCTTCTTGAATTTATTTCACTCTAACACTATATATATATATATATATATATATATATATATATATATATATATATATATATATGAGAGAGAGAAGCAGAGAGAGAGAGAGGAGAGAGCGAGATAGATAGATAGATAGAGTTTAAGAAGAAACGTCATATATATATGTGTGTGTAGGAAGAAGCGTCATATATATATATATATATATATATATATATATATATATATATATATATATAAAGACGGGAGCCTCTGTGTAGCTTGATTGCCATATATATTTTCATTGCTTACTACCTAGCTCTACTTACGTATCGAGCACTGTTGAAGTAAATATTGAAAACTGATACATAAAAAAATATATCTCCTTATAATATTTTATGTAGATACATGAAGTACTAATATTATATATATATATATATATATATATATATATATAGCTTACGAAGAAGCGGCATACATAGAAGAAGAGTAGACGGAAGTTGAAGTTAAAGAACACTAGAAAGTGATGCACGTTTTTTAAGAAAAAAAGCTTAAAAAGATAGATCAGTGTATTATTGTTATTGGAATTAAACCAAAGAACGAAATACTGAATTAAATTACATTTTCTTAATCAAATATAACTGTATAAGACATGTTCATTTGCGTATAAGCCTGTTATTGTTTCTGCTATGGTTTTATCTACCAAAGAAACTAGATATATGCATTAACCTTTCAAGAATCTAATAAATTATGTTGGGAAATATGGCAAACCGATCTATTTATAACGTTCATTTATAACCCAACTTGGCATGAAATTAAATACAATGTAATGCTTCGCCGCACAGAAACACACAGACAGTATATGTTAGCTAAAATTCTGAAACAGCATATAGCAATTTTCATTAAACTTATGAAGACAGATGAAACACTTGGAACTGCTTTAGCTCATATTTAAACAACTCAGTAGCAAAATGAGTAATTCCAGACATGCATTCTATTAACTGGTTAAGAGATAAAATTGACATCATTTAAACTTAAATACATGATCCTTATCCATGAAGTCGTAAGACATCACATAGTACATGGACCTTGCGGGAATTTCAATCGACAGTCACCATTATGAAAAAAAAATTGACAGTTTTGGGCAAAGTACCAGATAAGACATTTAGTCAAATATCACTTGTAACGTTAGATAATCACTACAGAGAAGGAGTTTATTAATGAAAAACACATGACTCAAAGGATCTGAGATTTGAGGAAGTTCTAATTGACAATAAAATCATAGTGCTTTTCACAGTGAAAGTGATGGTCTTCCTTGAATCAGTAAACCCTGATATTTTGTTATAAATCACCATGCGTTTCCCTCCTGACAGAATTTCAAGATCATTTGTCGGTTACATGTGAACACAGTAACGAATTAAGGAGGTGTAAAAGGTTGGCATGTGTAATTTAGTATTTTAGGCAAAAATGCATTTTAGTTTACTACGAATTAAGGGTTGAAAAAATTTCAAGATCACTGGTTACTCACATGTTTAGACAATACCGAATTAAGCAGGCGTAAAAGGTTGGTATGTGGTACTTAGAATTTTGGCCAAACATGCATTTTAGTTTACTAGAAATAAAGGGTTATAAAAAGAAATGTTAAAAAAGTAACTGTTACCAAATGCAATAAACGTTACTTTTCTACATACTTACATAATTTGTATGTGTTTAAGGTGTGCTTTTCTTTCAATATAAGAGTCCGTTCAAATCAGATATCGGTTGAGCCAAAATTCAGAAATGGCTATCGCCGGCTTTTGATTGATAGGTTTTTCGTTTGTTGAGGTTAACAAAATAAAACAAATATACAACAAATTACTGTTCCAAATGCAAGAAAACTTACTTTTCTACGTAATTGAATAATGAAAATGACGAAAATAAAAAAGTAATCATACCTTGCTGATTTCTGGAAAGCCGGAGGCAGTCATTTTGGATTATTATGTATGATATCTGATTTGAAAGAAATCTTATATTGAACTAAAAAAACACTTCAAAAATATTAAAATACAAAAAAAAAATAAGCAGGTAGGTTGAACAAGAACAAATTTATATATTGTTGACATTAATTTAGATTGTCCATTTTGTTTGTCTTTTCTATGGCAGGCTTCATGTAGAATCTTTAAAAGTTAGTTCATTATAGTCCCTGTTTACATATAAAATCAAAGTATATAAATAAATTCATCAATATATCATATTATATTATAAGAGAGGCTATTCTACAGTATAGATTGTCAAGATAATAATATATTAAGATAATGTGTACGATAAAGTATATGCAAATTAACTTCTATTAAGGATATTATAGCAGAAATAGTTATTTTTATTGTATTGTTTTATTAGTCGTTTCCACATTTGTTATGAAGTGTTGCTTCAACATATATGTAATATGTTTAGACAGAATAACGTTTTATGACGTCATTTGAAAGAGTGGTAACATTCATATTATTTGGGGAGATATGATAACGATAATTACAGTCTCTGGTATTAGGAATGCTAACAAATATTGTCTCATGTAAATGACGAAAGTAATTGTTTTGCTCATGATAGTTTTGTCAGAAGTTAGCAGACAAAAATAGATCACGTTTACTTACTTTTTAAAATTGTATTCGTCCCAAACATGTCCAATGACAAGTGTGACGTAATGAGCTACTGTGATTTGGGACCGGATATATGGGGGCATCCTAGCCAGGGATTTGTGTAGCCAAATATTTGTGTCACATTACATTTAAATTTACAGTCAGTAAAACAGGAGCACGGTGATTTCCATTTTTTTGCTGTCTGAAAAAAATAGCTATTGGCGTGGAAAAATATCCGTCATCGGAGAGGCTTCGTCAATGAATGGTGATGAATTCTGCTGTCTGTCTGTTGGTCCAGGGTAGTTACGTTGAGGGGTTATAACTGCGGTTTCGTAGAAATGATATACAACGAGCACAGAGATCCAACATTGCAGCGATGGGACAGAGACTGGCGCTTGGTAGACAAAGCGTGACCTATTTCGTTTCAAATTATGTTTTGCACCCTGCCCAAGAAAATGAGACAATCGCTTGGTGCAGCAGCCTAGATGCAGGACCAATGCACCATTCATGGGCGAATGATTTCTTTATAGAGATATAAGATACTAGTAGGTGTGAGAAGATTTCAAGCCCGGTAATAAAAGCCGACTTTCTTTTTCAACAGACTTGACAGTATCTTCTATGTATGTATTCAATTCTTGTTGCCTGTGGATGTTTGGTCGAAGTGTTTGAACGTTAGACGTTCGGGAAGGGTGCTATCAGCCATGCCTACAAGGCGATTGATAGATTGAAAATATGTAGCTGAGAATATGACAGACATTGCTTATACTTGTCTTAGTACAAATGATCCCGCATTGTTTTTAGAGCAGGCATTCTGTGAAGTATTTATTTAATCTTTGTTAGATTTTATCTGTATCTGCCAATGTTAACAAAAGCATAAATGTAACATTCCCACAATTCTACCAAATTAAATGTGTATTGATCACACGAAGACACGATGCATAAAGAATCAATAAAAACAACGTCTTAAATTGTACGAGTCTCTTTGAATTAGAATTAAACCATAAAATGCAAATCGGAATGTTTTTTTATACCCGAGTGGTCATATCAGAATGTCTTTAATTAATGTATAAAAACAACTTTAAATTAAACAATAAACAACGATTAGCAAACCACCGACGGAGTCTTACTTAACAGTTGGCTGGGATTAAAATGACGAACAATTTTATAGAATAAATGTTTTACAACTGCGTCATAATATAATTATATATATTGTACTTATTTATTCTTCTTTTCTATTCAATGTTTATAGTATGCGCATAAAAATAAATATAAAACAAGTTTACTAGGAAATGTAAGTGTTAAGTTTAAAATGCTATCATCGTTAAAAGTAAATTTCTAAACAACAGGCTTACATCAACATACTCGCATTATGTAAATCTTATATATATATATATATATATATATATATGAGAGAGGGAGAGAGCGGCTGGGCACTGTAGTGAATGGTATTTATACAGCCGTCTGAATTATAGATTTAATACATTACTTGAACTGCCTACAATAGATTTAACACTCTCACAGTTTATGTGGTTGTTAATGGCGGCCGTGAGGGTAAAAACGTTGGAATTTGAGTCATTCACATGAATTGTTTCAGGGTTTCGAATCCTGCGA
The DNA here is from genome assembly GCA_963556195.1 of Sepiola atlantica. NCBI lineage: Eukaryota > Metazoa > Mollusca > Cephalopoda > Sepiida > Sepiolidae > Sepiola > Sepiola atlantica. The sequence goes on along the minus strand of OY744527.1, from coordinate 66,338,910 downwards.
ACGGATTGAATAAGTATTACTACACTGACGATTCCGGAAGGATGACGCGTATTCGTATATAGAAAAACAACTATTTATTATTGTGTGTGTACGTATATATATATATATGGGAAAATGTAAAAGGAAAATCAAAAAGGGATGATTTTATGTGGACATCAACGTTTTGTCTTTATTTATAAGACTTCATCAGGATGATAATATAAAGAGAAATGTCATGTCTCCAGTAGTGGCTACTACTTTCCTCCCTTCTTCCCAACATGTCAACCCTATATGTGTACTATTTGCATGACATTTCTCTTCATAGTATCATCCTGATGAAGTCTTATAAATAAAGACGACACGTTGATGTACACATAAAAACATCCCTTTTTGGTTTTCCTTTTTCATTTTCCTATTACGTCGGATCACCTCCATCCTTCTCTTCCCATGGATCATAACTTATGTTTGATGATCTAGATTTTCTAAATAAAAACCTCACTTTTGGTATCGGCGTTGCTGTTCTTCTACATTTTCTCCTTTCGAACTGCACTCGCCGACAGTCATTTGAAGCAGATCAAGTCATTTGAAAGTTGATTCTTATACCAACACAAGTACTTCTAATTGCTGTTAGTTGCTAGGCCTCTGTTATTTACGAAATCAAATAGGGGGTGGAGATGATTATTTGTTCACATTTGAAAAAAGAACCGTCAGCATATTCCATTATTATTATAATAACCGGTTTAATAAGTGTGTTATTCGTTCGGGCCGAACCGAACCAGAAGCGCTTCTCTCATTGCAATTAACGATTTTAAAATATCTGGATAAACAATTTTTTTACAATAGACATGCTCAGAAAGGTAGAATTTATTTGCTAGAAACAGAAAATTTCACCAAGTTTAATTATTTCCGTTAAAAATATAATTGTATAAGTTTTACATTGTAATCTAGAAATCGTAAAACAAAATAATTCATCATTTCCGTTGCTGCTGATGATTAGTGTGTCTCCCTAATGTTAGAAAAGGACAATGGCAGCATTTTTGTGTTGCGAATAAAAACATCAGGGTTTCTTTTCATTCCGTCTTTCGGCCAATAGTTCAGATTTATCGGTTAGAAACAGGAAATCTATAAATTTTATTTTTATAACACAAATAGCAATCCATCAACGTTCACAATAATCCCATTAATTTACGATTTTCCGATTTTTATTTTGAAATTAACATTTTAATAAACATTTTTCTTCATGAACGAATCATGATGAGTCGCATTTTCATGACTGTGGTTTGTATATATATATATATATATATATATAAAACTAAACATCCCACAATTAATAATGTCAATTATGAAACTAGTCACAACATTTTAAAGTGTCTAGCATAATAATAAGCATTACTTAATTCTTAGCCATTAGGTAGTTATGCGTTTGAATTGTATGCACTTTCTTTAACGTCATCAATTTCTTAACGGTTTAAACAGTCAAACTTTTAAATCTCTGATATTTGTAGAACGCCATCACACTCTCATGTACATTTCAACTTTACAGACGCTTTTTCAAGTTATAAACTACTTGCTGTTATAATTAAAAAATTGAGCACAACAGTAAAGTCATAATTTGTAAAGACACTAAAACTAATACCGCCTGAGGATGATTTGACGATTCAAATCGAAAATACTTGCAAAAAAGAAAAAAGAATGGTACAAGAAACCCATGGATCATATTTACATCAATTTGACCGAAACATTAGATGCACAATTGTCCATCTAATTGAAAAATTCAAAATTGAAACAAATAAAAAAGGTCGCATCAAACAAAACCACTCCGTGTTATTTAATAATGTTTGCCTAAATATATATATATATATATATATATATATATAGGTATATGTGTATATGTATGTATATATGTACATATATGTATATATATATATGTATATATATATATATGTATATATAATTAATCAAGTTAAAATATTAATGAAATGAACAAAATCATTATTTTTCAAAAGTGCTCAATAGATATTAGATCTTTTATAGTAAAATAAACATAGTTTGAGCATCCGACAATTCTTTCAGAACCTCCTCGGCTCCTCTATCCCTGAAGAGGAGCCGAGGTGGTTCTGAAACAATTGTCGGATACTCAAACTATGTTTATTTTAATATATATATATATATATATATATATATATAGTATTTATAAATAAATATTAATTATTTATTACCTACAGACATCGATGTTTCATGCTTACGCAGTGCGGGAAGCTAATTCCCGACGGCCGACAGGCGCGAACTCCGACCACACACACACACATATATATATATAATATATATATATATATATATATATATATTATATATATATATATATATGTATATATATATGTATATATATATGTATATACATATATATATATAACTGCTATATATCTATCTATCTATCTATCTATATATATATATATATATATATATATATATATATATATAGGTACATATATATACATATATGTCTAGGCACCATATTCTCTTCCAGGCAAGTATTATTGAATATAAGAGACAACTCATGTCTACATATCAGTTGGTAGATATTTTCAATAATTTGAATCGGGATCTTAGTCTCGGAGGGGAATAGGCTGAGTAATTAATATAATTAACTTTAATATCAGTAATAATATACTAAAATGTCTATAGTTCAAAGTATATTTTCGTACTTATTACATGATCCCCGCTAAAAACATTATATAATACAAACACATGGTCTTTACCTGATTAATCTCATGTCCCTGAAGAATGACCCGGATGGGTCTGAAAGTACTTGGGATACAAATCTAAACTATGGTAAATTCATCAGCCAATTCCCCACCGAAACTAAGATCCTGACTCGGACTATTAAAAGAAGGAACCAAAGGATATCTAGACATAAGTGTTCTCTTATATTCAACACTATATATATGTATATATATAAACTAAATTATTCTGCATTTGTCATAATTCTCTTCATTTGTGACTTAATAGTCATAGTTTTTAAGCGTCTCCTTACGTATATTTTTCTATTAATTAATTTAGTTAGTTCTCAGTATATCGTAAATTACTATTACATTTTGAAAGTAAGAATATATTAACGGTATAGAAATATACATTTATAACATAAATTCGGACGTTGACAACCAACAAAACCTTAACATTCAAAAAGCTATTAAATAATTTAAATAAAATTACACTTTTTTTTACATTTACAAAATCTAGTTCAAGTACAGTTATATAAAAAAGTGGCAAAACTGTACATTATTATAATAATGGGTTTCAAGGTTCGAAATTATAGGTTCGTCTAATGTATCTACAGATTTTGGATACTTAGAATTGAAGTGTTCTGTTTTTGAGCCGATCATTCATAAACAACAAAGCTTATTATTATAACCTGATTTGGGTTGGGAACAAGGTGTAGTATCGTTTCTGATGCTACGTTTGGTATATTATGTCTTAGGTCAGTAAAACAGTGTCCGTCTAGACTAAGCCATTTTTTTTTAAATTTCAATCCGGAGTTCCTCTTTTTCGGAAGCTGGATCTTCTTTACATTACAAATCGAACTTATGTTTAACTTAGGAGACAAAGGTCCCACTCGTATATATGAAGAGTTCGAATGCAAAATGCGATGAACGCCATTTTCAAAATCACGAAACTGTCCCTACAAAAAGTGTTGCAGTTCAACATTCGACGACAGCCAAAACTATGCGTTACATAATATCATACCGAAATAACTTCTTTTTGATTTCAATAATAATCACTTTTCATTTGAAGTCTAGATTTAATATATTCGTGTTTTTATTGTTTAAGGTCTCAATTAAAACGAATTGGATTTATCGCGTTTTGCGTTCGAACTCGTCATATATATATATATATATATATATATATATATATATATATATATATATATATATAAAGTAAAGTCGTTTTTCCCGTTTACATTCAGACATAATAGCTTAATAACCATATCCTCATATGCTAAACTGTTCCAACATCTAATAAGGTTAATCCCTCATGCGTGTTTCCAGAAAGTATGCATTCATTTCGTCTTCTTTCATTATTTATTATATCTTCTCGGCCTTATCTGATTTTCCTAAATAAACCTTCCAAGAGTAACGTGGCAACTGTTTTCACTCACTTCTTAATATGTACTATTCTCTTCACCAGAAACATCGGGTCCTCATAATAAAAAAATTCACACTGTTTGTGTTTAAACTTCTTTACATTGTGTAAACGAAATATTGACCGCTCCCAGTTTTATAGAATATGAAAATAGCGGTTTCGTGATTCTTTTCTAACGGTTAACAATAGCATGCTTACAAAACTATAAATGTCCGTTTAGACTTTTCTGAACTTATTTCTAACCTTTATTCATTTAATTACTCAGTTATTTTAATAAACAAGACATTTGCTTCCGTTATAGAAAGTTTCAAGAATATTTCTTTATACCATTTACCTTTTTAGGAGGAAAATGTGAGCTCATGTAATTTCTGAGATGAGCATTGATATTTGCTTATTATTTGTGCTATTTTGTTTGATTTAATACAATAGATACTTGTTTAAAAATATTTATTGAATCAACCGTAGACAAACAAACAATATTTTTACAAACGGAGAGAAGTCTATTTTGTTTGATTGAAAACAATAAATACATATTTAACAATATTTATTTTAAGATGCTAGCGAGGGTTGGCACTATTAAAACTTTACGGTTTGAAGTCTATACCGCTTCAAACTTCGGTATCCAACTTATTTTCGTTATTTAAAAAAACATTACAATATCATGTTTTTATTTTCGTATAAAAATATTGATAAATACTCTATTAATCACTTATATAATTTACAATCAATGGGTAATGTTCTCATATTTCTGTTCAGAATTGATACTCTAGTATTCATTTTTTAAGGTGAATTATTCTTTTATATAAACCTCGGCCAATGCATAGATACGATGCCTGCTAGTATATATTAATAGTCATCAACAAACATACAGTTTCGTTGTATCATAACTCTTCAATGTGGTTAGATAGACAAGTATGTCAAGCTCATTGAAAACCAATATGTTTTTCGATAGTCAGAGATCCTATCCACTGCGCATACACAAAAGCCACAAAGAGAACATTTCTAATGGTGTATATAAACAATACCAATAACCAAATAGTGCTCTATTCGTTTATGAAGAGCTTTGCTTTATCGCTAATTGTAAGTTGATATTTCACTTACCAAACTCCTCTACTCACAAAAGAAATGTGATACGTACGTTGTCATGCGCAAACACTTTCTTTCGCTGTATCACAGCTTTTGCCATATAAATAACGAAACAAACAAATACATATATACCCCCTCTCTATTTCTCTCCCAGTCTCTTCCTACTTGCACATGCTATAGAACATGCTCAGTGTATTTGTACGCGTACATATGTGTAAGTATTACTGACATAAAAAATTAAGTTACGACTTAGGTCAATTTTCTCGACACGTACTTGCAAAGCGACGTGATATGCCAGCGTTCATTACGGTCTTCTTCTGTGGCATTCGATTGTAAATTTTGTGTAAGGCAACAAGGAAACACGTCTTCACGAATTATAACTGAATTAACATTCCAATGACGCTATTCGTGTCGGCCAGGGAACACGCTCGAAGTTGCACCATCAGCAAAGACAACGGAGACAGAGAGAAATTCCAATAGAAGAAATTTCAATATGAGAAAGTTTTACAGGTATTATTGTAAAATTCTTATTTAAAATATAAATACATAACTATCTCTATATACCGTATTGGATGCTTTTTAACATTTAAAGCTACATAATAAGTCCTTGTAAGTTTATCAATAGTTTATCAATCTATTGTACTCACTGTATTAGTGATCTTCCAAAGATTTATGATAGTTTTTATATTTTCATAGAAGCTATTATTTGTTTCTAGGTTTTAAAAACTAAACAGTAATTGCTATCATTGGTTCCCAGCAGTATTTATCAGACACCACTTTCCTTTAAAAACAAAATACAAAAAAAGTTCCGGGTATCAAATGTATTTTTTTTCGGCTCGAGATTGACTTTTTCCTTTCGATTTGTTATTAAAATTAATCTTCTTATCTGTGTTGTTCGGGTTTGCCCAAGAAATGTGTTTGTTATTTACAAAACTACTGTATTTTATAGAGTTCAGAAGAATCCATTATACTTGTTATAACGCCCTCGCAAAATAATAAAATAAATAGTAATATACATTTAAAGATATTTTATTTGTATGTATTTTTATTACTATTGATTTGATTTGATTTTAGTTTCATTTAAAAATAATTTAAAATTATGAATATATTATATATATATATATATATACATATACTTATATATATATATATATATATATATATATATATATATATATATATATAAAATTATATGTACTATTTACATACCCGATACATATTGTACTGAATTATTTTACTATATTAATCTACTATAATTATTTTGATATGTAACTGAAAACCTTAAGAATAGAGCGTTGTTGCTTTATAAAATTTTCTAAATATTTAATTTCGATCCAGACCTTGTTCAATCATTCTCATTACAAAAGCACCAACTAAGAGTAGTCCATCTATTTATCTTTGAGTCACGCGAATGATTGTCAGAAATTCGGTCATAATTTATATGCCAGGTACTATTTTGATGCAGCATACGAACAATATGACAACGAAGGAATTTCTTTTATCAAACATTTTATACGTGAAATACGCTATTTTAAATTTGTCTATCTAAATGAACTAATGTAGCCTGTGTTGTTGTGTGTTCACAATTTAATTCTAACTCCTTTGGATATATAAACTGTTTTGTATTTCTAAACCCCCCCTTAGCATTAATACATAAAAGGTAGTCAATAAACTGCCTGCAACCATGATAACTATAAGCCCTAGATATATCATGTTTTTAATGATGACATATATATGTATTCATGTCTATGCAAATATGAATGAGCTCAAAAGTATGCAAGATTCAAACCCATCGGAATACCTTTAGTTTGTAATCGTATTTTCTTTCATATTTAAAAATAACTTTTTTAAATAAGGTGACTTATAAGTATTGTCAGCCTAATTTGGGAAACACTACTCTTACCATTCTTAGTTTTACACCAAAAGGCTTAGGATTTTGAAAAGTATCTGTATTTACTGTGTTCTCCTGCAAAAGCAAAATCTATAATGTTATATAAGTATTTAATGAGTACTTTATTGGCTATTTTTATATATAAAGTACTAAGTTCAAAAGTTTACGAGAATTTATACGATCTTATATTTGTTTTACTGGATCTGAATTAATTACCAGCCAAAATTATTTATTTGATTAATGATTAATTTAAACACTTCAGATATAGCTTTACTTAAGGGTTATTATTATTAGAAGCAAAAAAACGGGATCCAACTGATTTTGTGCAATTTCGGTATCAAATAAATACACGGAAGCTTTTTAAAAGAATGTGTTCAAATGTTAATGTAATGAATAATTACGAATAACTTTCCTTACTCTGACTTATCTCTCCTTTGGAGAACTCTCCTGCTTCTACTAACCACTATAAATAGTAGTACTAATATTGTACCAACATTGTGTGCCGAATAAAGCTTTCCCAAGTTACATCTGTTCTCGTTAGTCATTACAATTTATTCGGCACACGATCAACATGGAACAATTAATGCGCCCACAACGGTTCGACATGAAACCTGACACTTCTAACTCTGAAAAACGTTGGACTCATTGGAGAGCGACATTTGAAAACTTTTTGCAAACGTTGCATGCAGAAAATCCACTACAACCGATAAACAAATTCGGACTACTAACTAACTATGTATCTCACACGATACACGAAATTATTATGGACTGAAGCACTTATGAAGAGGCTATAGAAATATTACACACCACTTACCGAAAGCCCAAAAATGAAATATTTTCGTGATATTTACTTGCTACACGGCGACAACAAAATGACGAATCATTGGAGCAGTTTTTAAAAGAATTACGAACTCTTAGCAAGGACTGTAATTTCCGGGTAATGTCTGCCGAAGACATTCGAGACGAGCACATTATTGATGCTTTTATTAACGGACTCGAAAATGTGCAGGTAAGACAAAGACTGCTCGAAAACAAATGGCTGGACCTCAGAACAGCTTACGAACAGGCTTATACGTTCGAAATTGCCCCAAAACAGGTGTTCTACCTGCAGTTGGATACGGTCGGTGCTGCTTTGAACAACACACACGCTTGTTATTCGGCCCCCTCTTGTGTGAATTCTTCTCCGGACCCCTCCTCTTTGACTTCTTTCCCTAACCAGGAAATCCGGGCACTGCAAACCTTTCAGAGTTGCATATCACCGCTGCTTCCACAGGTCGTTTTGTGGGTTAAGTACACACCCTTGTTTTTCTTGTCCGGCCGGAGATACTAGCTGTCACAAGTGTGGGAAGTTGGGACATTTTTATAAGGTGGGTAGGTCTACCAAAATAATGTTTCGAAAAATGATATCGCCTCTCTTATGGTAGCTACTATAACAGCTGCGTCTCCAGACTCCCTCTCGAAAAGTATAATGCGTGTTAAAATTAATGGCGTGTCTACTGATGCATTAATTGACACCGGCAGTTCTAGTAATTATAATAATTTTAATATTGTAACAGCTAATAACTGGAAAATATTTTCTTGTTCTACTCGTGTGTCTATGGCGAATGCTTCTTTATCATCACAAGTAATTGGATATTATCTGGTAAATTTACTTTTAAAACATATTTCATACAAAAACATCAAACTTTTGATAATGAAAAACTTTTGCAGTTTAGTGATACTGGGGCACAATTTTCTTCAGCATCATTCTCGTATTGAGATTCCCGTCGGAGGACCCAAAACAGCCCTTAGTATTTGTGGTTTAACAGCAGTCAATGTTCAGTACCCATCTCTCTTTAATAATTTATCTCAAGACTGCAAACCTGTAGCGATGAAATCTAGACGCTACTCACTTGAGGATAAACAGTTCATAAAAACCGAGATTACGAGAATGCTTGGTGAAGGAATCATTGAAATGAGTGAGTCTCCATGGAGGGCACAAGTAGTAATAACATCTTCCGAAAACCAAAAAAAAAAGACTAGTAATTGATTACTCTCAAACAATAAATAGGTTTACTCTACTGGATGCGTACTCACTACCATGGATAGATGAAATTATAAGCGAAATTGCTAAATATGTACTGTATAGCACATTAGACCTTAGAAGTGCCTATCACCAAGTGGCTATCAAACCAGTCGATCGACCCTACACGGCTTTTGAGGCAAATGACCGCCTCTACCAGTTTAAAAGAATACCATTTGGGGTAACGAATGGTGTTGCCAGTTTTACGCGAATTATGCATAAAATAATAAGCGAAGAAAAATTGGAGGGCACTTTTGCCTACATTGATAATGTAACAATATGTGGACACAACTATGCAGACCATAAACGTAATCTGAAACGATTTATGGCGACGATAAAAAAATACAACCTCACACTAAATAACGATAAATGTACTTTTAGCGTAGACACGATTAATTTACTAGGATATACCGTAAGCAAAGTATCTATGTCACCAGACCCAGAACGATTGAAGCCGCTGCTAAAACTGCCAATACCTAATAATATGCGTGCCCTAAAACGAGCCATTGGTATGTTTGCACATTACTCACAGTGGATTGCTTCTTTTTCAAGCAAAATACACCCATTGGTACAAACGGACACTTTCCCTCTCTCGCACACAGCAATGGAGCCCTTTAAGAATATTAAAAACGATATAGCCAATGCAGCAATTACGGCTATAGACCCCACTATTCCTCTGGGGTGGAGACAGATGCATCTGATTATGCAATTGCTGCCTCTCTAAGACAATCCGGGCGTCCGGTCGCTTTTTTTCAAGGACCTCGTCTCGTTCAGAACAGCGACACTCAGCAATCGAAAAAGAGGCTTATGCTATAGTGGAAGCACTCAGAAAGTGGAGACACTATTTGATCGGACGACATTTTAGACTGGTTACTGATCAAAAATCCGTCGCATTTATGTTTAACACCAGGACAACAAGCAAAATCAAAAATGATAAAATAGCGAAGTGGAAAATAGAACTCTCCTGTTTTTCTTTTGATGCAATCTACCGACCCAGTAAAGAGAATGCTGTGGTTGACACACTATCGAGAGTATGTAGCTCGATACCCAACACGGATGAGCTTCGGACCTTACACAATGAACTGTGCCACCCAGGAATAACACGAATGACACACGTTGTACGATCCAGAAATCTACCATATTCTTCGGATGCCATAAAGAAAATGATAAATCGTGTACAATATGTGCTGAACATAAACGACAATTCTTCAGGCCTGAAACCGGGACACTGATAAAAGCGACACAACCGTTCAAGAGAATAAACATCGATTTTAAGGGTCCACTACCATCTAATCATGGGAATCGTTACATTCTAACCGTCATCGACGAATATTCACGATTCCCATTCGCATTTCCTTGTCCAGACATATCACCGAAATCGGTGATACGGTGCTTGTGCTCTTTATTTGCCATTTTTGGTGTTCCAGCCTACATCCATTCAGATCGTGGAGCCTCTTTTATGTCTGAACAACTCAAACAATTTCTTCACGAACGAGGAGTAGCCACAAGCCGGATGACGCCGTACCACCCTCAAGGAAACGCCCAATGTGAGCGCTATAACGGTATAATATGGAAAAGCATACAACTAGCGGCCGCAGACCGCAAATGCCCAATTACCCACTGGGAAGATCTTCTCCCAGAATCTCTGTTCGCAATTAGAACGCTCTCATGTACAGCCACAAATGCCACGCCTCACGAGAGGTTTCTTCCATTCCACCGAAGAAGCTCGGCGGGAACTTCGCTTCCATCATCGCTCTCGATACCTGGAACGGTTCTTCTGAAGCGTTTGTCCGTCATAGTAAGAATGACCCATTAACGAACCAAGTAGAACTGATTGAGGCGAATCCACATCATGCATTGATACGACATTCTGATGGAAAAGAATCGACTGTTTCCCTTAGAGACCTTGCACCTGCAGGGGATATACCTACACTCAATATAACCCCCGGGGAGACGCCTACATCTCAAGACCCTTCCACCTTGGCTGAAGGTCAAGCTACACCATATGACTCATCTACAGACTCAGTACAACCATCAGATACGGAGTCCATAACATATGTAGAAAGTCAAGGTGCTCAGAAGGAGCCAGAAGTGAACGATCATCCACTTGCTCCAAAACGAGCTCATCCCCGAACCGATTCAGAACCCCTGTTTTCAGGATCACAACCACCCGCACCCAGAAGGAGACGGATTTTTACTCACTCAGGACGGAGAGTGAAAATCCACTCCTGCGTATCGTCAGACTTAGAAATCCAGAGTCCTGATTCTACTCCCGATACAAGACTACCGAGGCGTTCCAACAGAACCAGCAAAAAGCCCGGTCGATGGAACGACTTTATTCCCTTATGATTGAAATAGAAAGGGGGTGAATGTAATGAATAATTACGAATAACTTTCCTTACTCTGACTTATCTCCCCTTTGGAGAACTCTCCTGCTTCTACTAACCATAATAAATAGTAGTACTAATATTGTACCGACATTGTGTGCCGAATAAAGCTTTCCCAAGTTACGTCTGTTCTCGTCAGTCATTACAGTTAGTCCTAATATTTCACAAAATACAATGTTGTTTCGAATAATACTTTCGCGTTCACAATTACTTAATGTTTAAGTTAAAGAAGATTCATCTATGATTGCTACTTCTGATACTAATCACTGTATATAGTATTTTTATCAGATAAAATCTATATTGTTTTCCTGCCTTATTAATAGGAATAAGAAAAAACCTATTTTGAAGTATTTTACGATTCATAGTTATTTGTGATATTATAATCAGATTTTTTAATTTGTAGAAGATATTAATACGAAATAAAAAGTTCGATCACGTTATTTACGAATCTAAGCATATTATATCTTCCATGCATCAATTGTATAATGTAATAGTTCATGCTTTATTGCATATATATAATGCAATTATCGAATTATTTACTTATTTTATTTAGACATTTAGTAGAGTTTAGACATTAATGTACTCGATAGCATAGATTTTTATATAGTCATCTACAGATACGTGTGTGTTAGTCTCTTTGACTCATAATTGTCGTAACTGAGCCAAGAACCACTTAATATTTGTCGGAGAAATTTTATCGCCTTTTATGTTTTATTTATATGTTTTATTTACGGTAACCATGACTACAAAAATTCAATTATATATATATATATATATATATATATATATATACTAATTAGTACTTCTCACGATTGGGACCAAACCTACAATAAACTTTGCGTTGGTGAGAGTTATCGTTAGTGTTATGGTTGGGGTTAGCTTAGAACCTCATCTGGACAGGTACCTATGAATTCAGCAAAGTCATATACATTGCTTACATTAACCTAAAACAAATATTTTCAAAGGTCCCCAATACTAGGAAGAGCTTTATAAATAGTATTATACTATATGATATCATATATATATATATATATATATTGTATAGTAAAACAGCTAAGCCATACAGCAATATTTTAGTAACAAACGTATTATATCAGCTAAACTGAACAGCGATTGATGCACTAAAATAGTGTTGTTAATAAACTATCTATATTTATTATTCAGTATATCTTAGACAACTTGATCATTTTGTTGCATAACTACTGAAATTAAACGTCACGAGAAGCAAAGGGGGGGAGAGAGCTTTATTATTACTACAGGCAGAAATCCTTCCGACTGAAGCAGTTCTCCAAAACCACCTCAACAGTTCGCTACTACATCCTCTCCGGCCGAAAACAACGCGAAATGTTCACGAGAGGATTAATAGTGATTTCAATCTTTTTTCTTAATACTTCTGATGATACAATTTTCATAGACACTTTCATAGTCATTCTTTAAGCAAACATGTTTCTCAGTAATCTTAACACATCTTTGGAGAGTTATTTTTCAACAGGGACTTTAACACACACTTTTCTTAAGAGTCATTTAAACAGATTTCTAAACACATTTTTCAAGAGTCCAAGAGTCACCCTGAGACACAGTTCCCAGATATTTTACATTATAAGAAAGTTACCTTTGTAGTCCTCGTTCGTCGCTGGCCATCATCTTGTTGCTGGCTGTGATCGCCGCGCGGCACCTGTTTTTGTGGGCAAACTCTATCTTTAAGCGGAGGACAAAGACACTCGAAGTCGGATTTTCTGAGAGATTTCTTTTGTTCTTTTTATTTCATGCTTTCATTCGAGTGGAGGGGTTTCCATTATTGATTCTTCATTCACATCTTCCTAAGTTCGTACTGTGTGGGACGTTAGACGCTGTTAGATTTTCTTAGTAGCTTTGGCCCATATCTCTTCGATTCACACCTCAACTCTTGCATTCGAGAGCTACCTCATGCGCTCGCCACAAGCTTCCATGGTGATCTCTTTTGGCTACAGCCCTTATCGCGAGCGATTACATTTTTGGGAAAACTTCGCTCGCTTTTCCGAAACGACGTTGTCGCTTCGAGCTCCCATAGCGGACTGATCTCGATAAAGCTAAGTTCTTGTTCTCCCTGGTGACGTAATCATCATTCCCACGCACGAGATGGGGACAAAAACGACTCACTCTGATCTCTGACTCAAAGGTCACGTCAGGTGTCAAAATTTATTATGACTATTCTTGGATCAAACACTTCTCTGAACTCACTTCTGAGTCCAGAAACAAAACCTATTTTTCAATAACAAAATTAGCTATTTGATACTAGTTAACCTACTGTGCCTTGCATAATGGGGCCCTACAGTACTGTAACACTCCTTCCTTCCCTATAAACAAAAAAAACAAAAAATCCCAAGATTTTCTCTTTTTTTTTTAAAACCAACCCCTCCCTGGGACTGGTAAAAATCCGAGCCTGAGCACTCCTGGGGTTACCATCATTTCACCCCTGCCGGAATTTCCTTCGGCACCACATGACAATGTTTCCGGGATGTGGGAGAGTTTGCTCCCTACGGTCGTTACCGGCTAAAAAAAGCCATCCCCTGTCATAAATCAACATCAGGCGTTTCTCGCCTATATCTCCTGCAAAATCCACCACATAAATTCGCTCTTGCTCACACACGTTCTCCGTGCACGACCACTTCCCAAAAATTCCCGGTATGTTACACTTTCGGGCCACCATCACTTTCTTAGATAACTTCAACAAACGGTCGGCACACAACCGATTAAAACCAACTGCGCGTTTTATTCTCGCGAAATAGGGGAAAAAAAAACCAGAAAAAAACCCTTCATTAACCTATTCTCTAATGGTCAGCCTCGAAGCTTACTGAAGGTACCGTCGCTATGCTGCTTGCTATATATGGACCATACATTTCTGACACGCCCGTGCTCCCGTCGCGAATGACAGCGAACAAACACCCAGTTTCTAACTCCCAACCCTGTTCATTAAACGTCGAGGACCCCATCCCATGGATCTATCTAGTCGATACGGTATTGGGCGAAATGTCACATCGAATCATCTCTGCTCCCGGAACACGCCGAATGACCACAAACTAGGCCCAACCTATAATCTTATAATTAAATCCAATTAACACCCGGTACCTCCTTTTTTTAAAAATCGATCCCCATGGTTCTATCCGCCCCGACGCGCGCACCCGAGTCACACCACACCCCAGCTTAACTCCATCCCCACTGGTGTTGAGCAGACACCAATTCCATGCGTTCCCTTCCCGTGTCCCTATCTATGCGGTAAGGGGTGGGGTATCTTCGCAGCACACTCGTCGGCAAACATCCAAAATCCACAAATAAATAAATGGGACCACAATTTCAAAGCTTAATATTTTACACAACTTTCACACACTCTATCGGCGCAGTTGGGCACACCTGGGTCACAAAAACAACAATCTCCATAACTGACCACCGTCCTTTTCTCGTGGTCCCACAAAATGACCATATATCGTCATTCTCCCGTTCGCAATTTTAACGTATGCAGGCTTTACCACAAGCCTCGCCACTAACCCATGGGTACTCTATAAAAGAGAGCATACGAGCAAACGCCGGGAATCCCTCATTGACTTTCCAAGCCTGTACATACTCTGTACACGGGGATTCTTCCCGATAAAATCAACCCTGTCCAAGGGTTTCCGCGATCCGACCCAAACCAACTCTAGCTGCCGCCAGCTGCCCGAACCTAATCAACTCAAATCGCCCGGCTGACCCAAACTCATACCCATTAAATTATCTGCCTTTTTTTTTTTTTTTTTAATCTTTTACGTAACTGGTATAGCATTCTCACTTATCCGACTAAACTTCTCCAAAATTCATTCAAAAACAACAATAATAAAAAAAATAAAAGTCGAACCACTGAATTAATGGCAAACCCTCTCCACAATACAATTACAAATTATGCAGTACAATATTATATTTAAAAAAAAACAATTTCATGCAATACAATTCAATTGAACAAAAAAAACAAAGACAATTATCCCGGGGCGACATCAGGCGACCCCGCCAGCTGTTCGCACGCAGTCCTTTCCCTCTCTCTCTTCCTGACATGAAATCTCTGCGCCGACGCGTTTTCTCATAAAGTTCCGTTACCTCAAAGTCCAACCATGTTTCAACCAAACAACTGAAAACATTTTTTTTTCTTTACAGCCGTGTCACTCATGTCCGTCCTGAAACAAAACAGGATTCGTAGACAAAACACTATGCGGCACCAGTCAGCACATGTGCCTCTCACTCGCTCTTTTTTTTTCACATTCCTTCTCCCTTTCTCTCACTTTTTTTTTCTTTCCATCTCATACTTTTTCCTCTTTCTTTTACACTGTCTCTCTCTCTACCAACATATAACTCATCACTCTCACTTTTATCCTCTCTCTCATTTTTTTCTGCATCAAACGCAACCCACAACATATACGTAAAATAAAAAAATACATTTAAAACACAAATTAACACGTAAATGAAAACCACAACCTATTCTTCCTTAAGGTTTTGTTACCTCAAAAATCCAATCGTGTTTTTTCTGTTTTTTTCTTTTCTTTTTACTAAATCATTTTACTCATCGGCATATCACTTTTTCTCTGTCTCCGACTCTGTCCGTCTCTGCCTCTCTCTCTTTCTTTTTCCCTTTATTTTATCGGACCGAACGTGGTTTTTTTTTCTTATTTTTTTAATATTTAATTTTTTTATTTTAGACCGCAAACGTTGTTAGTACCCATGGTTCGAATTCAATCTGTTCCATGTCGAAACAGCTGGTCACTAAGCACCAAAATGAAATATGTGTTGTATAACTACTGAAATTAAACGTCACGAGAAGCAAAGGGGGGGAGAGAGCTTATTTATTACTACAGGCAGAAATCCTTCCGACTGAGGCAGTTCTCCAAAACCACCTCACAGTTCGCTATTACATCCTCTCCGGCCGAAAACAACGCGAAATGTTCACGAGAGGATTAATAGTGATTTCAATCTTTTTTCTTAATACTTCTGATGATACAATTTTCATAGACATTCTCATAGTCATACTTTAAGCAAACATGTTTCTCAGTAATTTTAACACATTTTGGAGAGTCATTTTTCAACAGGGACCTTAAACACACTTTTCCTAAGAGTCATTTAAACAGATTTCTAAACACATTTTTCAAGAGTCCAAAAGTCACTTTGAAACACAGTTCCCAGATATTTTACATTATAAGAAAGTTACCTTTGTAGTCTTCGTCCGTCGCTGGCCCTCGTCTTGTTACTGGTTGTGATCGCCGCGCGGCACCTGTTTTTGTGGGCAAACTCTATCTTTAAGCGAAGGACAAAGACACTCGAAGTCGGATTCTCTGAGAGATTTCTTTTGTTCTTTTTATTTCATGCTTTCATTCGAGTGGAGGGGTTTCCATTATTGGTTCTTCATTCACATCTTCCTAGGTTCGTACTGTGTGGGACGTTAGACGCTGTTAGTTTTTCTTAGTGGCTTTGGCCCATATCTCTTCGATTCACACCTCAACTCTTGCATTCGAGAGCTACTTCATGCGCTCGCCACAAGCTTCCATGGTGATCTCTTTTGGATACAGCCCTTATCGCGAGCGATTACATTTTTGGGAAAACTTCGCTCGCTTTTCCGAAACGACGTTGTCGCTTCGAGCTCCCATAGCGGACTCATTCTAAAAAGTTAAGTTCTTGTTCTCCCTGGTGACGTAATCATCATTCCCACGCACGAGATGGGGACAAAAACGACTCACTCTGATCTCTGACTCAAAGGTCACGTCAGGTGTCTAAATTTATTATGACTATTCTTGGATCAAACACTTCTCTGAACTCACTTCTGAGTCCAGAAACAAAACCTATTTTTCAATAACAAAATTAGCTATTTGATACTAGTTAACCTACTGTGCCTTGCATAATGGGGCCCTACAGTACTGTAACAATTTCAGGATCCATGAGAAGATAAAAACATCTAAAACTGTGAGATTCCAATTATCAGTGAAACACATATTCGCGATGAAATCTGATATATACCGTTAGGTACAAGGTCTAGATCTGGGATCACCATTGTCAACAGTACTGACATATGTATACATAGAATGGTTCGAGAGAATGAAGTTAGGATAAACACCACTAAAGCCAAAAATGTGGCCACGGTATGTCGATGACACATTTATACTCCGGCCTCGCCAGAAAGATGTTCAAACATTACTAAACCATCTGAACTCTATCCATCCATCTATAGAGTTCACGATGGAAAATGAACATGACAACAAATTATCCTTCCGTGAGTTGCTGATAACTCGCACTGGTCAAAGGTTTAGGTCATCTGTATACCGATAGCTAACTTTCACTTGACAGTATCTACATTTCAACTCCCACCATCCATATAATATAAAGGAAGGAATCGTCCGCTGCCTACAACATCGGGCTAAGACAATATGTTGTAACAGAAATACATATCAAGAGGAGATGGGCAACCTGAGAGAAACCCTCTACCGAAATAACTATCAGGATAGCATGACATCAGCTCCAAGAAATCTAGACAAAACACCAAAGGACACAACCCGAATAATCACCACAGTGTGTATACCATATATGAAGGCCTTGTCAGAAAAAAGTCTAAAGAATATGTTATCCATAGGACATCAGGACAGTATTCGGGAGTGACTCAACTCTCCGAAAGCATTTTGTGAGAGTCAAACCTCCTACGGAAAAATGTATGATTAAGAACTGTGTGCATGAGATCCCATGTAAGTGTAGGGAAATATACAAAGGTGAGACATGTTGGCCACCAAACGTTAGGCTAGAAAAACACCGGAAAGCCTTAATACGTCGAGATATCGAAAAGTCGGGTATGGAGGAAAGGGAAAACTATCAACCTTCCTGGGACTAAAAAAAATTATAGATAGAGGAGAACGGTGATATGTAAGACGATTCAAAGAAGCAGGCATGTGTTGGCCACCAATCACTTACTAAGCATACCTAGTATAGAATGTCATACAATATGGGCATCGTTCATTATACATAACAGATAAGGTTATATATATATATATATATATATATATATATATATATATATGGTTATATATATATATATATATGGTTGTATAATATATATATATATATATATATATATATATATAGAGAGAGAGAGAGAGAGAGAGAGAGAGTGATATGTAATACTAAAAGGTGTGATATAAAGTAATAAGTAGTAATACTACATATTAAAAACAAGAATAGGTTTAAGGCTCCCAAAATTCATACTAAAACTGTCCGCAAAAACCTGTGGTGCAGTGGATATAGTACTAAGTAAAATTAATTTCTAAGTGATAAGGTTCAATCCTCAGTACGGGCGATACGAATCATTATCACATACATGGCTGACGGAACAAGAGCATGCTAACTCTGTGGATTAAATAAAGGGTTCCCTTCGAAATTCTGCAAGATTCCTGAGTTCGACATAAATATTCCCAAAGCATACATGGTTCCAGTTGTCATTATATCTATTATCATATGAGAAGAAAATCTATACTTCAATATTCTTAAATCTTGTTTTAATAATGTGTACGTAGAAATACCACCATAGTATACAGGCGACTGTGTTTCCACTCGGCGAAATGGGTTCTAAGATTCTCATAGATCAACCATCTGAGGAGACAGAGAATGTTGAACCCCTACGATTTATATCGTCTCTAAATGATTTTGCCACATATTGTCACAGAAACACCATGCTGCTCTATGTCTCGTTCACGCGGACCCACGGCCATCTACATATGGAGATATATCCATAAGTTTCATAGCGACACGTAAAATGCTCCATGTTTTTACAGGTTCTACGTCTTAAGGCTGCACTGTTAATTGTAGAAGAACATACGTCGCCTAGGTTGTAAGCATACATTTTAAGGTTAGCACTGCTTACCTAGAATTCTGATAATGGTCTGTAAAACATGCCCGAAACAAATGACTATAAAACTATTAAGCTGGGCAGCCATCTACAATTAGCGATTTTTAAAACGAACAAGATTAAGATAACTTTTTAGAATATTACGAACAATGAAAAGGTTCTATGAGTCTTCAACGTCTGTACCGTACTAGATAAGTATTTAGTGGGGAGCATTAATAACAATTGTCTGAACACTAAAGATGTTTATACTATATTATGTTTCGGCTACGACTTATTGCAAGAGAAAGCTAATTTAAGGATACCTGGATTCACCCACGATCAAATTATGATAACATATTGGTTCATGTGATCAGCAGTAAGTGAGGGCTTTTAAATATACGTAATATGCGAATCATCCCAAGTAGGAAATGTGATTCAGACAATCAGCTTTGGCCTAGTAAACTGAAGCTTCTGCGTATGCCTCGCTATCAAGAAGGAAAAGCTCTCAGACACATTGGTAAATCTAGATTGCAGGACATGAGTTGATGTGGGGGTCATCATAGCACGTTCTGGACTGTACAATTTGAGGTCATATCGAACCAATAAAGTACTAGAGTCTACACGACATGCGTGCTTGTTTATGGTCTTCAGAATGCTCATGATTAACACATAAAATGCCAATAAGCTCATGAAAGAATCAATCAAGCTGTAAATGCGATATATCATCGCACTAGAAACAATTTTAAAGCGAGGTTTGAAGAATGCGCAGTCCTCAGTAACATAGTATACGTGGTAGCTTGATATTCATCAAACAACTCAGACGGCCAATAATAAAATAATATGCCGAAACAATGTATAATTCGATTAGGGAGGTTGCGAACATCAATCCTCCAAATCGAAATCAGATCTAAAGATAAGATTTTGTTTTATTAATTCCCGGTGATATGATGCAACTGTCGACTGAGCATTTCAGGGCTCCCTTTTAAAATCCAACATAAGTTGATGAAGATACCATCAACAGCGTGCCACAGAAGGCTATACACTATGCAGTTATGGGCATGCCCAGCTTCTGTGAGATCCGTGATCTAATTAAGAACATCAATATCGGGAAGGCATCTAGTCTGCATGGCATCTCTGCTGAGATTGTCTGTTTTGGCAGTTAGATGATCGCATGATACCTGATGTATGGTTGTATACCCTTGTACATCAACTCGCGATACGCGATTCTGATTTCTTCATACAAAGTAAAAAAGTAAAACAGCACGGCCCTTTTGTGTCAATTATCGACGTATAAGCTTTATTGGGGCAGTAGGTGAGATCTTTACAAAGGTTTTGCTTAACAGTCTCATTAAGTGAGTGTGCCCCTCGGTTATTCCGGAATACAAAAAAAAAATAGTTAATCAAACGTAAATGGGCAAGTAAATACTTTCAGTAACGTAAAACGTTAGACATGTACACATAGTAGCCGAAATAAACCCACTTCTTAAACACCATAAACGCATACATAGTTTTAAATACACCATTCTTTATAACAGTTTAACATGTAAGCATAAAGATCGATAATATATACACACACATTAATAAAAGAGACACGATATACAGTCCTTACTTAAACACAAAATAAAAAGCACATGACATATATAAACAAGATTACGCCAAAATTCTACTACAGACACTATTAAAACACGAATATTGAGAGAAGTTTTTTCTCACACAGATGAGGTCAAAAGGTCACTGAATCACACCGTTAAAAAAGTCACTGAATCAAACCGTTAGAAAAAGTCCCATTTACCTTGGTTCCATGAAAACTGGCGACATAGGAGATGTCTTCTTTTTATTGGGGAATGATGCGCTTCTGCGTGATCGTAGCATTTTAGTTTGGTCATAACGTAGTAAAGTTCTTTTTATTAAATATGAAGTCAATAATAAATCATGTTGGCACGAGTTTATCGAATTGCTCGTATGTTCAACAATAAAACGATTTTAATGGTCGTTGGAAATTCAATACTAAATTCATGAGTTTGCCACAAGGTTGACTGATTTCCCGCAAAATCTCAACTGATAAAAATGCTTTTATTTTCACCACGTGTTCAGAACGGGCGCCAAATAAATCGCTGATGTCAAATGCCAACGGTAAACTCCTAATGGTCACTTACTCTTTCCAATAGGAGGGAGCGGCGAGTGTTCTTCTGTCAGGTATGGCATAGTTTGTAATTACAATATTGTTTTTTATATAACGAACTTCATATTATGCTATAGTAATAAATTCAAGTAGTAAACAATAATATCTTTCAAACCATCATTGTGATTTTTCAAAGAGTTATTATATAAGAACACAAGCTAATTAATTAACTTTTGTATAATTTCGCTCTTATACATAGCCTCTCTATCAGAAAATGAGATAAAGAGAGAGCCTTCGCTCTAAATTGATTACATTTACACATTTTTCTAACCAACATTAAAATTGATTGAAGCAAGAAATAGGAGGAATATTACGAGAAAGGTATGCGAAGACTATTAGTTACGAAATCCTTGTCAGATTGGATGCTCAGGGCATACAGTTGAGATAGACAAGTCTCTGTTTAACCCTTAGCCTAACCCGACACTAATCCTAACCCTTATATGACTGATAAAAAAGACAATGTCAAAGATCCCCCAAAAACACACACAAATAAATTATTTTCCAGTTTTAAGTCACACAAAAACACTATTTTTAAACCAGAGACTGAATAAAAAAGAAATGCGAAAAAACAATAAAAATCTATTTATTAAAAGTTGTTAATTATGGTTTTGTTAAAAAAATTAAAAATAATTATTTATTAACAGTCATTTCGCTGTTTTGTTCGTTTCTTTGTTATTAGCTTTCTTTCTTGAAAATATAACTGAAGAATACGACGCAGCTACGTATTGATGTTATCGCCTGTCAACATTCGCCTCGGAATCTCACGAATGTTTACGTAACATGGGCGAACGCTGCCGACGCGAAGTTCCCGGAAACTGTTTCATATTCGATATGAGTACCACAAAGTTTTATAATAGCTGCAATAAAATTAGTTTAATATTATGAAAACATTTCAAATGTAGGGAACACATTTTCACAAATTCGCCAAAAAACAGTTTTTATTCGCATACAATTGTTTCTGCCTACATAAGAATTTTGTAAACTAGTGGCAATCAAACTAACCTAATTTACACAAATAAATTAACTATTCAAATAACAAGGTTTGAAGATGATTACATAGTCTTATGGTATCCCTTAGCGTCTGTTTCCGTTATATTATGTTGGGACTACATTTATCATATATGATGTATACAACGATTTTATTCAACACTATAAAAATATACACAACGGATAACGTTCTTTGCGTATTCACACAGGTTGTCTATGTGGAAAGGCCGTTCCCTAACAAATATATTTCCTCTTAGTATCTCTCACCGACTGATTAATTCAGTACTAAGTAGAAAGTAATGCTTTCAATAAAATTGTAAACGAATATTTTTCACACAATATTCTAAATGTTACACAATTCTGATATGCTTTTACCACAAGCCAATCAAACGTTGGGAGGATGTTTATCCTGATACGACGTGCCTCACTCATGATGAAGGTTGTTGTGTGATGTTTTCTGATACGTTCGAAGAATATTAATATATCTCTTAAATGGACATCTCGTAAGCTACTTAATTTAATGATTTGAATCTAAGGTAAACACATCACAATAAATGGAGGCAATCATCGCTGACTGGCCATAATACTTAAGCAATGCTAATATTTATTGAATCTTTTCTAGCAAGCGAATAAGAACTTCGAGATAGATATAGACGGGAATTCGCGTGTAAAAAGGTATGAATATGTATATATATATATATATATATATATATATATATATATGTGTGTGTGTGTGGGTGTGTGTGGGTGTGTGTGTGTTTGTGTATATATATATATACAGAGAGAGAGAGAGAGATAGATATATAGATAGATAGATAGATAGATAGATAGATAGATAAGTAGATAGATAGATAGATAGATAGATAGATAGATAAATCTTTCACATCTACCATATTCGTATAACAGTGAATGCGGAAGATGAAGCAAAAAGATAGGTTAATAGAAATTGAAAAACAAGTAATGGAAAGATATGAAGATATTTGAATAATTGTTCTTGTTTTTTGTAATACCAAAGTAAATTACTTGGTGATCAATGAATATAGATAAGATTTTACTATTCTCTATCGAGAGAAAATTGAAATTCTGTATACGAGGTAAAGTCAGAAAATACGCATTATATATATATATATATATATATATATATATATATATATATATATATATATATATATATATATACAGTTACAAATTTGACATCATCGGATTTAGTATAACTTTGACATTGTTATAATGAAATATATTATAATATTTATTACGGAAACGATATTAATACATGGACGTTAAAAAATGTGTTTTTAATTTATACAGGCAAAAACAACACTAAAACTACGTCAAAACTCAAATAAAGTTTATATTTCTTTCCTGATATATTTTCTCTTTATTTCTCTGTAATATTGGATTAGTTGATAGAGAAAGGACGTCAGAAGAAAACGTAGAGAAAGTGTCATGTATAGCCCCGGTGGACGGACGACGGGAAACGACTTCTTCTTCCTGACTTAAGAAAAGCGAATCCACTCTAATGTAGGAGAGGGAATCGAAGCGCCTAACTCAGTCTGACCCACTGTCTACTACTCTCTATCAATAATTTGCTTTGCGCAACACTTTATCTAGTTTGAGAAATCACTTGGCATTGCCCAGATCTAATATTTTTCATCATGGCCAGTACGCGTTTTCATTATTCGCTGGCTCTTTAGCTAAAGCCACGTCAATTATATAGCTTCGGCTTCGTTTAACCAAAACTGTTAACAATAAAAAATACATTGTGTCTGCATCAGAATATTTTGTTACTGGTGACATTTCTCAAAAATGACCGAAAGAGCAATAGGGGAGGCATCGACTGCAAAAACCATTACAATTATTATATTTATAGAATATACTTCTATGCATCTTCCTCCCACAAGGTAAGATGTGACACAAGGTCGGGAAAGTGGAAAAGAACCAGCGCTCGAAAATTTGAGCACTCTGCTTCTTTTTTTTTAAAATGCCTCGGCAGCCCCGTCGGCATTCCACGGTAGGGGCGCCTCAGGCCGTAAGCAATGAACTTACTCCTACCCAAAGAAGGGAGGCAAAGCCTGGAAGGGTGCACCTCCTAGAACTGCACAGGACGGACAACCGATAGACCGGCGTAAATTCAGACCCGAAGGCCCGGGCAATACCGGTTTATTAGGCAGGGTAAAAAATAGAATATACTAACTACCGAATAGAGTGCATATTGTAGAGCATTAGACTTGTCTTCAATCTCGGTACTCATTAATTGTCTTTTCTCTTTTCAACTGTCTATATGAATATATTGTGTACTTCCTTAAGTCAATTGATGTGTCTTCTAAAATAAGTTTTATATCTTTGTAATTACTTCAATAAAAAAGTAATTAGCCCGCTATCATTCGAAAATTCACATCAATATAGGTTTAAACAATTTGATTTCATAAATTATTTCATAACTAAACAGTACTGTAATAATTAACTGTAACTTTCACAATTCAATTAAAAATAATTATTTCAAAGATAGAGAAAAAAGAAAAAATCGGAATTACGTAAGAATTAGGAGTGTTTTTTTACATAGCCATATAGTGCAATGCTTACTTTCAATTTTTTTTTTAATTCAGACTACGCCACACATATTTACAAATTTATAATAAGGTAAAATCAGTCCGTTCATCGATTACTGTCATCGATAGCATTCGTCCTACGAAAGTAATGTTTGATTTTGGTTTGTCAGTTTTTTTATTGCAACGTGTGTACATTTTCTAAGCAAGTAAAATATAATTCCACTTAAACTATTCATGAAATTGTTTTATCCGACTGATATTATTTTCAAATTTAGACATTTTGAAAAATAGGGGGATTTGTCAATTTAGAATTTCTTAGTTTTGTATGGTCGACATTTTACTAAAAAGGAACAAACTTAGTCAGTTTCGACGAATACGCGGTTTCTTTCGATTATTTGGTATATTTATACGTTTTTTAAAGAAGATACAACATCTTTTTTTATATTTCATTCTACTAAATTATGAATGAAAATGAAAATAACGTACGGAAACGCCGGACTGGAACAGCTAGTTTACGATAATAGATGTGCAATGGTGACAATTACACCGACCACGTATTCCGATGAATATAGACAAAAAGACAGAGAAATAGATAGATAGATAGATAGATAGACAGTTTAAGTGGTAGAGATCTACTGAAAGGCTCGTGCCTCTTTCAGTTAAAGTATTACTACTTATTTATTCGTTCTATTGCACTGATACAACATTATTTAAGTTAGTCCATTTTCCTTATTTTTTTTCAAATTGTAGTCCATTTGGGGGTTACCAATGCGCTCAGTATTTTGTGATTATACGCCTTACATAGCCTATGATATATTTCTATTCCAGAATAGATTGAGAGATGACATGCTTACATCTTTTCAATCTCGCCTGTTTTCCATATTTTGAATTTCTCAATGAGTCCAACCATCTCTGTATCAAGATATGCCCCTACTTCAGTCTAGCAGGTATGAGTTTGAAAAATCAGTTTTAGTCGCGTAATGTAGCTTTATGCGATGCCCCCTACGTCTGTTAACTATCACACTTGAAATTTAAACGCGGTGATCGAATGGACGCATATTAAGAATACCCATTCCAGTTTTTAAGATGTGTGCATTTGTGAAAGTCAAGTTAGATGGCCGATATCTCTGTCCGTCACGCTTCAGATTAGTGCGTCATACTTTAGTTTTAAAAGGTATTTCCCTCACTTCACGCTCGGGGTGTATGATACCTCTGAAGAATATCGTATTTGTGCGGTTGAATTTAACTGCAACTCTCAAAGGGATTAAAAAAAGTCTATGATTTAAAAAGAAAAATTAAACAATGATCTTACTGAACGCACTAAAACATCGCAATGTTTAAACATTGGCAAAAGCATGTGTAGTATTTGTAAATATAACGTAAAATATTGTAAAAATCTGTTGATGATATAAGTAATGCGGCTTAATGAGATTAACAATGTTTTCATTCTCCTTAAGCTACAATCTATTTCATTGTCTAAATGACATGAAAACGCAAAATGTTGTTTAATTCGTCCCTACAATTCGATTAGAAATAATAAAGGCAGTCGTGCATAAATGAGTTTCTGTACTTGCAGTTGAGATATATATATATATATATATATATATATATATATATATATATATATTGGTACAGAAAAAGTGTTGCAACATTCGTGCCGTCGTTTTCAAGCACAGACGGACTTAACCATCTGGCTCTCTTAAATTTCTGTTGTCATCTCCAGATAACTAAGTCCTTCTGTGCTTGAAACCGATGGTACGAATGTTGCACTAATTTTTCTGTACCAAAATAAATAAATATTACTCTCCTAATTTTTAATTTTACTTCTCAATTAATCGAGCACTCTGTTGGGATTTTTCCTGCTATATCACAAATATGTTATTTATATATATATATATATATATATATATATATATATATATATATATATATAGTTTCATGGTAATTTCCTAAACACACATTTAAATAAAAATAAATGGCACGACGGAACACAGCGATGGGCTCTAAATACAATCGAAAATTATGCGGACTATCTGTAATATATATATATATATATATATATGCATCTTGTTTTTAAGTTTCTTAGCTTTTTGTTTTTTTGCTGGGTATGGAGCATCCTACCGGATACCAGACATGCACCTACTATTTCAGAGACCCGAAGTGAAATATTTTTTTAAGATTCTAACTTTCTATTGCAGTGATATTATGTGTATCTTTGTTGCACTTAGTTCACCAGGTATATTCGTCAGGTAGTTTTTTAAATTATTTTTCATGAGCCCGGTTGCTGCTATAATTACTGGAATGATAGAGATCTTCCTAAGAGTCACGTTTCTTTTCATGTCGTACATAGGTGTATACATTTGAATTGTAAATGATTGACTGCTAAACAAATTAACCAATGATTATGCATTTTGGAGCGCAACTTCTAGACGTAATTGTTGGTAATGTGGGCTATATTTACTTTTATTTCGTTACATATAAGGAGGCTATAAGGGGTTGAAAAATTTCACGAAAATTCAGATACCTTAGATTTTTTTGTAATGTATTATACATCAATTTATGAATATTAAGCACCCGTTTGAAGCATTTTCAGGGCAACAATATAAACACAACTTCCTTTTGAAAGTTCGGATATATCAGATTTGCATTAAATTTAATCGGTAGTCATCAGACACCAACTAAGTAAGATTCTATGAATTAAGCTTAAGCCTTAACACCTTAGACATTTTCAAGAATCAAAATAACATAATGGATTTTAATCTAATCGGAATAAGGATAATAGACATCAGGTTTAGTATCAGTATTTCTTAGTTTTGATCTTAGTAACGGGACATACACGCGGTGTAACACTGTTATGTTAGGAAATTAATTTAACTCGTCCTTAAATGTTCTATTTATAGAAAGCCGTTCGTATAATATACATAGAGATAGATATATATACCATATATAACAGACATTGATCGTTTGTTACAATGTAACCATGTGCGTTGCAGAAATAAATGCGATTCTCATATTCTATTAATTTCTCCGACGTCAAGAACATTATTCAAAATCTCCGACATATAATCTACAAATATTATACATCATAAATTGATGCAGGCTTTATACAAGTGTGTATACATTTCTAATACGATTGGAATATATTTATGAAAATGTCGGTTTTAACTATCTCCATCTATGGGTTTTGATACCAGATTTGAATTCATCATTCAACTGTTCATGGTTATATTAAAACTACCTAATACTAAATCAATAAATAAATATATATATATGTATTGTTATTCTTCTAATTTCTGCCATTGCCAGTATCAAATTACTCATTTATTTAACAGCAGAAGACATGCGTTCTTAAGTATAAGCAATTATCATTACTCTCACGTTGCACAAGGTTTCGCAAACAAAAGTGAAATCGCCTAACAGGTACAAAGTACAAATTTATTTGGGGACGTCATCTCAAATCACTGTCACAGAAATCGAACTGTTTGTGAATTACAAAAACTGAACTGAATTTAACACATTTCAGAATATTATATATGTAAGGTGATCTTTCCTGAGTGCCTAGTGTTTTTATCTAAACACCATGTTTGATCGTGCTAGTCATCTTGAATATTATTCTTCCTAATGGCTGAACTACGCGAATTAATGAATTTATAACCACAAAAGCCGAATATTTTTGTCATTAATGTTGCTCCATATTTTCTTACGATCTTCAATTATTATTCACTTCTCGAGCGTACTGACTCAACACTGAACTGAACACTGTTTCATTGCCCGTGCACTGACCACATTGAACTCCTCTTCCAAACTGAAGACGTTGTATTGTTAGGATCAAAAATTGAATATTTTAAGTTAATTGTATTATCAAATAATACATTTGTTTTGTTTTAACTCTCCTGTCGTTATATAATATTATAGGTGTTAATTCGTTTTGGTTTTGGTTTTCTTTCTTTACCAATGAACAAAATGACAAGAAAATTACGATTAATTGTTAGCTTGTTGTTGGTTCAGCCTTTGTGCGTTATATCTGCATGATTTTCTTTTTTTAAAATCGGTTGAAAATACTTGAAATTGAATACACGTTTACTGTTTGGGATGGATCTGGAATAATAATAAAATAAGATTGCTACGCAAGGTCAGGAAGGCCCATTAAACAATTGCTGTGTAATAGGATTATATAAAAAAAACATATATAATAAATTGAATTAATCAGAAATTAATTTCTGCTCAGAATCAAAATCTATACAAATGTTGATATTTAAACAAATGAAATATACACAAAACAAGTAATTTTTTCCATAGATATAATATTAACGCAACTATTTCTAGTTTCTATGCCAACGTATGAGTTTTACTAATTCGTTTTATTTTGAAATAGCTTTCTCGCTTGATCTCTTTCTTTCTCTCTCTCTCTCTCTCTCTCTCTCTCTCAAAATGTGCGTGTGTGTTATTATGAACAGAGTGAAAGCACCGCTGTTAATACTAAACGATGGAACCGTGAGTAAACAAAATTTGACGTTATTCTACGAAGAAAATATATTTGTTTTAAAACTTAGTTATTTCTATTCTCTGCGGGACTGGTTTGCACCTACGCTATTCTCTGGCATCCATTTTGGTAGACCCTCTGAACAGACGGAGTTTTCCTTTGGTGTTTGTTATTTTTGACAAAGGGAAATTTCTTTTCTACCCAAATATTAAATAAATGATTTTTTTTATAATCATCCGGACAACAGAAAAACAGCTAACACCACGCTTGCTGTTATGTAAGATTTTAAGAAAAAATAAATAGTAAGTACCACTTCGATTTATTATTTTTGTTACTTCTAGCTTACATCCTACCCGGGACTTTGCATTGCCCTCAGACTTTTTAAACACATACTATTAATATTTGTTTAAATATATATATATATATATATATATATATATATATATATATATATATATATATATATATATATATATATATATGTATATATATATATATATATATATACAGGCTGTTTCAAAAGTCTTGGGAACATAACGATTTTTAATAACTCAAAAACTATTAGGAGTTGAAAAATGAAATTGGTACCGTTGGAAAGGTTAAAATTTCAAGTTTTGTGGGGAATCTTCAAAGTTGCTCAATATGAGCACCATTCGTCACACGGCAGACATCTAGTCGATAGTCCATTTCCTGCCAAACGCGTTCCAGCATCTTGACGTCAATGGTTCCCACAACTGCCGTTACTCGAGCCTTTAGTTCGTCAATATCTCTTGGAAGGGGCGGCACATAGACTTGTTGCTTGACAAAGCCCCAAAGGAAAAAGTCACACGGGGTAAGATCTGGAGACCTAGGAGGCCAGGGCATGAGAACGTCATCACCTCGCCCAGATCTCCCAATCCATCTACCAGGCAGCCTTGTGTTAAGAAACTGCCTTACTCTAAGACTCCAGTGTGGTGGTGCACCATCTTGTTGAAAAATGAAGTCATCAGATTCTGCTTGTTCCAACTGAGCCATTAACCAGTCTTCCAGCATGTTGAGATAGGATTCACCAGTGATAGTTGCCTCTTCAAAGAAGAACGGTCCATAGACACCTTTCTTGGAAATTGCACAAAACACGTTCACTTTTGGTGAATCTCGCTCGTGCTCAAGAAGTTCATGAGGATTCTCAGTACCCCATATGCGAGTGTTATGCTTGTTAACTTTGCCATTCAGATGGAAGGTCGCCTCATCGCTAAAAACAAGCCGGTCATCAAAGCCGTTATCTTCCAACTTCTCTTGCATTGCAATGCAAAAGTCACGGCGAAGTGGCTTATCAGTGTCCTTCAACTTTTGGACCAACTTGAGCTTGTAAGGTACCATTTGCAGTCGTTTCCTTAAGACACGCCAGACAGTTGCTGGAGCAAGCTGAAGTTCCCTGCTGGCTCTTCTCACTGATTTACGGGGGCTCCGCTGAAAGGCTGTTCGAACTTGCTCAACTGCATCTTCTGAAGTTGAAGGGCGACCTGTTCGCTTACTTGGGCACAAACACCCATCTTTCACAAATTTAGCATGCCATCTGATAATGGATATCCTTTCAGGGGCTTCTTTTTTAAATTTCCTGCGAAATGCACGCTGAACACATGTCCACGATTCAGTCTTTGCAAATTGGAGGACGCAAAATGCCTTGTCTTGTTTAGAGAACGCCATTACTGCACCTGGAAAGATCACACGAAAATCATTAGTATGACCAAAAACTTGATTAAGCAAGCTTTAAAATGGCACCAGTTTCATTTTTCTACCTGGAATAGTTCATGAGATATACGCATTTGTAATGTTCCCAAGACTTTTGAAACACCCTGTATATATATATATATATAGAGAGAGAGAGAGTCTTGGAAGTTTATCAACCATCAAATATATATTAAAAAAAACAACAACAAAAACCTTAAGTCCCAAGTCGTTCAGTGGAAAATCACTTATGTAAGTCAATTTGACTTTTTCAGTTATTATATTAGTTTGCTTCTAACATTATTTAAGGGATCATCAGTTGTTTACCATGAAAAACTGTTTCGGGAATTTAAAAACAAGACAGTATTTAATTTCATGGCTTCCCAACACAGTTGATCAGACCCCACTTCCCTTAAAAGACAAAAACATAAACGTTCCGTATACTAAACTTAAGTTTTGTTCCGTATAAATGTTTTGCTAACTTATAGTAGTTATTAAAAAAAGAAAAAAGTCCTCCTTACCTGTGTTGTTCGCTTGTCTAATAAAATGTATCCGTTACTTACAAAAATGTTGCTGCATTTTTAAGACTTCATTAAATTTTTTTTAATTATATATATACATATATATACTTTTAGTCCTTTTTTTCTCCCCCTCCTCCACCCCTCCACCTCCTTTGTTGTTCAATTCCTTTGACATCAATTTCAGTTAAATATTAATCCTCCTTGTCAACTCACAGCGTTCATAAGCTTAACTGCCGATTTTTCTCTTTCTCCTTCTTTTTTAACTCACAGCGCCTCCAACCGGCGTTCATAAGCCAACTGTCCATCCTTTCTCTCTTTCTTTTTCTTTTATTAAACTCACAGCGTTTCCAATCGGCGTATTAAGCTAACTGTCGATTTTTCTCTTTCTTCTTCTTCTAGTTAAAGAACTAGTTAAAGAACTTTTTAAACATTTATTTCCTTCTTCATCCCTTTCTAGTGTCTATTAAACCTAACTATTTGTTATATAATTAGTATATGTATATTAGTATATACGATTATACATATTCTACATTATTTTTACTTATATTTAGATAGCTTTGGATTTGCTCTATCAATTTACTTTGATTAATTTGATAAGACTTAAAAGCATCAGGATGGCGAGTAATTGCCTTATTCAATTGTCTAAATATTTTATTCTGATCGCCACCTTATTTAATCATTCTTATTATTAGGTCAGAAATTGGGGCATAAAATCTAGTAATTTTAAGGTAACACGAGCAATCCTCAGAAATTCGGACATAATACTCCCGTAAAATATATACACAGGGCAGGTACTATTTTTATGTGTCATCCGTACGATACGAAAAGGATATGAATTTCTATTATCAAACAGTTTATAGATAAATATTTTATCTTCAAATTTTATATCCAAATCAAGAAAAGTAGTTCTCTTGTGTTCACAGTTTAATTTGAACTCTTTAGGATATATTAAATGTTTAGTATTTGCAAACTCATCGCTATCATTAAAGCAAACAAGCTCGTCAATATATCGCCTACATACATGATAACTATACGCTCTAGACACATATATATATATATATATATATATATATATATATATATACATCGAAACGTTTCACAGTAGAGCGTGTTTTCTAGGGTATTTTACATAGAGATTACGTGTTTTGTTAAAATATTACCAATGTCAACGGAAAATACAAATCAGATAGTATTATCGAGGTTATGTTTATCCTAGTAGTTGTATTATAACGTGAAAAGCCATTCTAAAGTATAAAGGAATGTCGGTGTTAAATTTGAACGAGAAAAAATCAGCTGTTCAAGCGTAATCCTTGGAAACATACAATCACAATTGTATATTTCTGTTGACAAACGGTAATTTGTTTTCAAAACAATTAATGTATATGTAAAGAGTAACACCCCGACTTTCTAGGATAAAACGTATATATCTTGTTTTAAAAACATCATTGAACCATAAATAACTCGATTTTTGTTTTAGCAATGTATTTGGAAAACGATGTAATGGGAAACATATTGTAAAAATTATCTCTCGTGCATAGGATGGTGGCCATGTTGAAAATGAAAGTAAAAAGTTATCCAATGTAAACGCTTAAAATATGATTCACAATTGGTGTTTCAAGAAAATATGTCTGATGAAATTTTGTTAAAGGTTTAGATGAGACGATTAATAAAAAGTCCTAGTTACTGAGTAAGTACTCCGTCACCTTTCTCTAAATTAAACTAAAAAATGTTCATGTGGATTAAATATAGATATGTAAAGAATGGATCAAAAGTTAGAAATCACTAACGTAACAGGCATCTTTTGTTACGATGAGTGATGGAAACTTGGGTTTACTTTAAATATTTGATTAGAAAGAATTCCCTCTTTGAGTATTATTAAACTTGTGGTTAGATAATACAATTGTCCATTAAAAAGTTTGAGTAACAGGCAAAGCTTTAATTGTCTGTGTAAAGACATATACAAAGTAAAACAAGACAGGTTTAGTATAATAGGCTCAGTCAAAGACATGTCCGTAATTCCAATATTTAACTAGCACATCGCTCAATAAGAGCCAGGCCTAACTAATTAAACAAACTCTTTTCGGTAGAATCCGACTTGATTCATGAACATCGTCGCCTTTTACGGAGATACAATGCTTCTCTAGCATGTATACTTTTATGTACGAAACGTTGCACTGAGCAGCAGCTTCCCAAATGTAGCAGGAGTATTCCATCTTAGGACTATTGAACTTATACAGGTAGGAGATTGCGTCAGGAGTGAGATACTTTTTGGAGCGGTAGAATGATCCACGATTTTCTCAGAGACCTTAGAGACAGATTTGATATAAGTCTTCCATTTCACGTCTGGACTTAATGTTAGTAAAGCAGTGGACTTCCTTAAAGAGAGAGCCTTTCATTTCAATTTGATAAAAGTTAATATCCGAGCGTTGCTTTTGAAAGGAGAAAAGCTTGGTGTTAGATGTATTAAAAGTAACCATCCATGTTTTACCCATTGTACGATGTCCTCTAGATAGCTGGAGAAGAGAATCAGAAAGAACTTGATCACTAATGTGTTTCGAAGTGTTGCCATAGATGATTGTGTTATCTGCATAAATGTCAACAAATGACTTTAAAATGTGAGTTAGGCGATCATTGTTGAATATCAGTAAAAGGGGATGGACAACGAATTTGCCGGTTGTTCTCTTAAGTTGTCAGTTTCAGTCACCATTTTTCTTTTGCATTTTGTTTTAAGTTGAAAGTTTAATTTCCGTTTGGGGGATTGTGTCGTATACTTTATTATAGTCAATCTATGTTATGGCTACGGCTTGTATGTTTTTTAGTATCTTCAGTATATTTTGATCGATGCAAAGTAAGAGATTTGTCCATTTTAACGCTTACGTTCTTATGTTCTGTTTGTGCTGTGTATTTTGCTGAATTTAAAGAAGTTTAATATCTTTTGGCAAATTGCACTCTAAAGACATTTAACATGGTTAGTAAGCATGTTATCGGTTACTTAGAGTCGTCTCCTTTTCTCTCTTTCTCTCTCTCTCTCTCTTTCTCTCTGTTTAAATTATTGTGGTTCTCCCTTTAGTCATGCACTCTGATAACACCGTTGCTTGATTACATTTGAAGTTTCGTGTAATCTTTAATGTAGAGTAGTAGATTTCTTAACTAAGAATACTTCTACATCCTCCAGGTGCTTTCCAGTTTACAATTCTTTTCAAATTGCCTTCAATGTTTATTCCTTAATTTTAGTTTGTGTTTCTTATTCAATTATCTGGGAGTTTATCTTGATACATTCCAACCCTAGACATTTCACTTGTAGTCTTTTCGTTTTTCCCATATGTTTCCCTAGATGTGTCATGTTTTACTCGAGTCCACATTCTCACTCCCTGTTATTTCCCAATTTACATTTCGAATAAACTGGCTATTATTGCCCGTAAATCACTTCTATGTTTGCATTTGTAACGTATCAGCCTTTTATTATTTACTAATATATGTTGCTCGTATTTTTACTATTTCTTAGACAACTATTATCATCTTTAATTTCTTTTAATATAGTAATTATGGGTACATATCTATCTTCGCATCTAGGTGTTTGGTCTATTATTGTCGGCGGGTTCTTCTATGTTCAGTCGCATAGATACATATTTTTCGATGAGTTGATTTATCTGTTATGTTTGTTATTTGAGTTTTTTCAGTCGTCCTTCCTTAGAAATAGTAATTTCGTTTTATTATTGTTCATACGTTATACCGCCGTTTTCCTCTGTGATTTAAGTTGTTTCCTGATCAGTGGTTTTGACAGTTATTGTTTCGGAGGTGAGTTCCGTTTCTACTAGCGAGTTTTCATTGGGAATTGTTTCCTGAGATATTTTATTGACATTCACGCTTATTATAATTAGGTATTTCTTCGAAAACACCTCACTCTTAAAGATATATCTTCCGTGGATGGCACACCGCTGTTGGATCGCGAGGAAGTCAGCGTATGTGTATCTTAATACAATTTAAGTTGACTCTTATTGTGTGATTGATTTTGTCGTAGTATACCATTAATAATCTATCTTCTTGTAATACAGGTATACCTCTTGTTTTCCTTCAGTTTATATTGATCATGTGTACTCACTTGTAATTGATATGTGATATGTGGTAACCTAAAGGCTCGTCAATCACAGGATGCTTCTTGATTTCACATGTTAGCTATCAAGGGGGAACCTGTTGATAATGAAACCCAAACGTGTCTGCTTAGCTGTGAGGCATATCTTTTTGTTAGATGTCATATTTGATTGTTTTGTGATTGGGGGTTACATCAGATCGAGCGTTAATTTACCTGTGCTTCCGTCACAGAAATAGTGATTACGTAAGAAACAATGCTACATTATCACAAAAATTATCACAGTAAGTTTCTACATCTATCAAGTGTTTGAGTATTTCACAATAACATCTTTAAATATAGTTTTCGCTTACATTATCAATTGAGTAGAGTCTTATATTGGTTATTTGGAAATATCTAGTCAGCTATGAACATTAGTGTTTGATTTAAATCTTATGTTAAGAACGGCAATCTTGTCTTTTTTCTCTTTCTATGTGTCTATCGGTGCTTTTTTCTCTTCACGTGTACATGTTAAATTTTAAAAAAATCACTCTTTTCAGGATTCTGAATGTTTCAGTTCTCTTGGATTCGTGCATTTTTTGTTATATTTCTTTTTGCGTTCATCCGTTATTCTATTTTACCTTGATTATGCTTGTCGGTGGCATCAGGTAATGTGAGTAGGATTTCTTAACCGAGCAGTTTTCTTAGCAGATACATTGTTTTTATTAGTGGTGTGTTTTGTATGGTTGATGCAATTTCTCAATTGTAATTCTACTATTTGCCATGTTTTTTGCTTATTGTTTATTATTATTACGTCCTCTTTTTTTGATTTGATTAGTTTTTCTATTGGTAAGTTTATGTAACCTTTCATTTAATTTTCCTATACTAGATCTGCTATCTGACTGAACAATATTTCTGCATGTCTGAAGTAGCATACATTCCCGCCCAGTTATGTATTTTTTTTTAATTTTCGAGTAGGGCTTATTCCTGCTTCTATTTGAGATATAGTTCATGTCTTCGTCTTTTTTATATAGTGTCTATATTAACTATTTTGTTTGATCATGTCTATTACGCTTGTATGTAATTCGTTTGAATCCTGTATTGTGCGTTTGTCATTAACGATTCTATTAATCTGTTCAAGTGTAATTTTCCTATGTGTTTTCATGTACTATTTCTCTGATCATTCTTATAAGTTGCCCATTTATTTCTATTTTGCTCTTTTTACTTTTTCGTTTTCCTTTCTCTGCTCATGTTGGCGACTGTAATCCACCTCTTAATTTCGTGTTTCACATTCTTCTATTTCTTTCATCGCAATGTTCACGCAGCTTTACATACTTACTAATGTCCTACCCCTTTCTTGACTTTTACATAACTTTAAAATATCAGCATTCTGGTGCATGGTCATTTATTTCATGGTTATTTGATTAATGCACCAGAATTGTCGTAGATATCAAAAACAGTGCCCTGCCAAGTTGTTGATTTATTTATTATGTTTATACTATATATGTTTCTCGTATTGTGTCTTGATATTCTCGTTCATCTTTTTTGATGTGATTGTGTCTGTTTCCACAATGCCCATAAATGTATACGTTCACTAAGTGCACTCATCACGCTTCGTTTAAGCAAGTATTTCGCTGTTGTTAGTCGTTCCTTCTTCATGACAAGTAATTCACATTTTTCAATTCGAAATCTCACCACTATATCCTTAGTAAAAATGCTAATTTTATCTATTACCGTTTATATTTACTTGTTTGTTTGTATTGTTTTTACTAGTTTAAGATCATCCACAATGTAAAGGTTCATTTGTGTCTGTCAACTTGTATACGGAATTGCAACTCACGAATAAATGATTCAGTGGCATCATGATAAACAACAGTCTAGATAGAGAGTTTACCCAAAAAAACGCATTGATATTGTAATCCACATGGCATGTACAATCTCCATGTTTCCATTATTCTTTCGATGATGTTGAAAATGTTGTCAAATATGTTGTACATTTTTAAGCATTACAATTATCAATGTTGTGAAAATTGAGTCTTGATATGTCACCCTGATCAAATGTAAAAGTTGTTATGTTTATACAAAAAGCTACTGTATATATATATATATATATATGTATATGCTTTAGCATGAAACATCGATGTCTCTAGGTATTTAAATATTTAATATTTATTAAAATATTATTGTTTATCAGCCCCCCTCCCCACAAGGGCTGGGCACTTTCGAGTAGCTTTAATAACAAGCAGTACTAATAGCTATATGCGCGATCCGAACACCGTTTCGTAAGATCACTCTAGCTGCCTGGTAAATGGCGACCACGTGTCGCTATTTACAGTTAAAGTTACTCTATATTTACTAACTAATTGACGATGGCCCTTTGGTTAAGATCACCGACTACGAATCAGTGGCGATTTGTGTTCGGGGTTCGCGCCCGCTGACCGTCGGGAATTGGTTCCTAGACTGAAGATTGCGTTAGCATGAAACATCGATGTCTCTAGGTATTTAAATATTTAATATTTATTAAAATATTATTGTATATATATATATATATATATATATATATATATATATATATATATGCGTATTGAACCAGTAATTATAGCCTACGTATAAGTATTAGAATAGTTTATTGTAGTCCGAATACATGTAATGAAACTGTTATTTCATTCAAAATATTCATATTTAAAATGTTTTTTTAGTCCAAATATTCATATGTAAACATTTATTATACTATAAATATACTATATAAGCAATTAGTCCAAATCGCTCTTTCTTTATGGTACACTCAACAGCATTTACGGAAAGGGAGCAATGCTTTTGTTACAGACATTGTAAGGAATGCATTTAGTAAAAGTCTAAATGCAAGTGTAATGGCTTTTTTTTCTAAATAATTAATAAAAGAAAGGCAAGCAGATTTGTGTTTCAGATTTCTAATTTTCTGTAAACCGAATTCTCATTGGATTTAGTATCAGTTTCCAAAATGTTATTTTAATTGATTTCCCTGAACACGAAATCTATAATTGCAAAGTTGTGCTAATTCAAATATTCACAAGCTAATGCTCAAAAGTATTTGAATAGACAGAAGTTTTTGATTTCCATTTTTCTTGATAAGTTTGAAAATATTATACAATGATGTGTAAGGGATTTGTTGTAAGTTTTAACTAGTCGACATCAATGACGCCCTGATCCTTTTATATACTTTTTTATTTTAATAATCAACAATGTCTCTCTCATAAAAACTTACAATATACAAATGGTATTTACATTCTATTGAGATAAATTCTATAATACATTGTGTAATTCATAAATTTCTAACACTGAAATGTATGCTTGAAATGTTGTATATAGACAACGTCGTTCGGGATTCATCTTACTGTCATTTTTGTTTCCTCATCAAACCCCTCTGTTTGCCTTCGTTATCTTTGTTTTGTAATGATTTTACTTTAATTCTCGCCGCATGGATTGACCCCCTTCTTTTTCATTCTCTTTTAATTCGTATCTTTAAGAAAATATTAACATGATTGTAAATATTATTACATGAATAAACATATTTCTTTAGACGACGCTGTATCAATACAATTGAAAGATATATTATAACATAGTAAACTTGCCAATGTAAAGGAGAAAAGTAATGTTCTTAATTTCGTAACTAACTCAACATTTAACAGGTAATGGAAAACGTTAATGGAATATTCGAATAGCTATGTATCTCATATAGAGATCAGATGTAAGCCCCAAGCAGGGGCTTCTTGATTTCTTAGAACTTCGACTGAAGTAAAATGAAATCAAAATAGATTGAACGTTTCAAGAAATGTTGAAGATTATATTCCATAATTATTATTTTTGTGGGTTTTTGAAAGACGAAATCTACATGCTACAAAATAATATATATTTTTATTACGTGTTTTCTTTTCTCTCATTGAATATATTTTTAAAATCTTTAATTGACTTATTTACGATATTGTTTGAATGTTTTATTAATGGATACAATTGTTTTAAATTATGAAGTACTTTTTAAAAAAGTTTATATATAAGTTAAATTTGAAAGTGAAACAATGTATATATTCTGACAGTTTCATTATATAGATTAACTTATAATACACTGACAAATATTAGAATGTTACATTCGATTTGTTTTGTTCGTTTGTATTTTCTATTAATTGATTTCTTGTAAAGAATATTTACATTTAAGGACAGATAGTCCAATGCAATAATAAATGGCATTAATATATGTTTCATAATATAATCACACGGGTGTCTTACGGAATATTGGAATTTGAAAACTCTAAATATATTTCCTCTTATTTTTATTTCAGTAGCAACAAAATAGACATTTTTATAAATAGGTTAACTATATTTCAAAGGACACTCTTTTTTAAATTACATTCTTGTTTATGTTAATAGAAAATGAGAAGAGCAAGCCAAGACATGTCACGAATGTACACATAATGTCTAATAACAATATTTCCTGGAGAAATCGAAAACTGAAGAACCGTATGAAAATCCATATTCTTGTCACGTATACCTTCATAGGCTAGCTATCTTAAATTGATATACGTGTCTACATCTACCATTACTTAGTCTCTATTATTCAATATATTGTTATTTAAGTATTCTAATATTTATTCTAATCATAACTTGCTTTTATGTTTGAACAATCTAGAGATGTTGGAATTGCATAAAATAGTCCAATA
Source organism: Sepiola atlantica (assembly GCA_963556195.1). Classification (NCBI taxonomy): domain Eukaryota; kingdom Metazoa; phylum Mollusca; class Cephalopoda; order Sepiida; family Sepiolidae; genus Sepiola; species Sepiola atlantica. The sequence continues at coordinate 66,298,312 of OY744527.1, read as the reverse complement.
GACCACCAGTATAAGTTACACATTTTTCACCAGCCACCAGTGCTTAACCAATTCATGTTTTTCTCTCCAGCAATAGATTAGTGTGTGTGCAATGTATTTTAGCTTTTTATTGTACCCACTACTAATTAGTGCTTTTTCTATATATGTATTTTTTGGCTTCGAAGATTTCCTTGTTTGCTTAGAACTTATTTATTCAAAGTTTTATAGTTGTCGGTATTTGTTTTATAATGTCATTTTGATGGTTGTATATCGTATTGATGTATGCGTGTGCATGGTCCTCTTTATCAAATTGTTTTTTGTGTTAGTATGCAGGTTTAAAGTTATGTCTAAGTAATTCACTTCCTTGCAGTTGGGACTACATCTATTGAATGTTCCAGATATCTAAATGCCCGGCGATTTTTGCAGAGTGAAATTACTCCATCGGGACGTCTAAGTCAATATTGTCAGTTTTAATCGAATTCTACTGTGTACTGACAAGGTAGGAGTTACGGTATGTCATAATTATGTCCACATGTTTGTTGATTATGTTTTGTAATATATTTTTTAGGCAAATAGCCTAGTTCTTGTAAGAGTTCATCAGCGTAAATTGTTTATTTTTTAAAGTTATTTTTTTTAATTCGAATGTAGGAGTTATTTTTGTCCATTTTACCATGTATATCCTAAATTTCCAGTATAGTAGCGAATTTATCCGTATCCCCGTTTATCATTGATTATCTTTTATGAGTGCGCTCTCTATATACCTTATAAAGTGGTCTATGTCTATTTAATATATTCTAATAAGTGGTCGCTAGGTTAGTGAAAAAGATTGAGAATGATATCATGGGTAATATACTTATCCTATGTATTAGTGCGAAATATCTGCACAGCTGAATAGATTTACAATTATAAACGTGTTATTAATTTGTCACAATAAGTTGCAGGGTTTCTATTATAATACTTTTATTTTTATTTTTATTCAATTTATCTTAGTATTTAGTAAGCTATAACAATAATATTTTAGTTATAGATAATTACAAATTGTCAATCTACTACTGATTGTAATTTGCCCATACCGTATCAAATTATTACACTTTTTGGACTATATATAGCATCTAGCTCAAGGAAACACCAAGTATGTAATGGCCAGAGGGAGAGAGAGGTAGTTTGCGTTTCACCGGGGATGAGGGTGGGGGTTAACTTCACTGTTGATACTGTTGGAAATCTCCTTCCCTATTCTTCCCCGCCTCTGTCCCGCATTCTCATTCTCTTTGGTATCCGAGTGACCAGTTATTAGATAACATCTGAAGAACCCTATCCCGGGGTGAAATAAATTATCATGCAAGTTGCCGGTTTGAGTTTTATTTTTAGCTCTATGTCTCTCTTTCTCAATATATCTTTCCCTCTCTCTCTCTCTTTCTTTCACTCTTTCTCTATTTATCTATATGTATTTCTTTCCCTCTAAATCAACATCTCTCTATCTATCTCTATCTATCTCTCTCTCTCTCTCTCTATATATATATATATATATATATATATATTAGTAAATGTGAATGTATATTAATACATACTAATAAGCGGTAACTATTCTCATCTTAAACAAGATTAGTTTGTCTGGCGAGAAAATTTCATTATATATTTGTCACCATGGCTACGTGGCGTAACGGATAAATTGCTAAATAATAATCAATTACAATTTACGGTGTCCGGCAAGTTAAATTTTCGGTTTTCACCATAGCCGAAACTACTTAAGAATTTAATACGTTGCATATGTTATTTGTTGGTGGTCCAGCTTGGGCAACACTAGTTTCTTGTGTTGGCGTTCTCGGCCCTTTTTTGTAATTCCATTACTGTTCTCAACTTTTTGTCCATTGTTCTAAGTCACTTGAAGATTATTCGACGATGAATCGAAAGTGCTCGTGATACTTGTGGAATATTCATTATATGCTTTGATTTGGATACAAAAGATATTATTAGAAAAATCGGAAAAAAATAATAATCACGCTGCAGAAATATGTTATGTTTTAAAGTGTTTAGTTAAATGAAAGATTTCTGCCTAAATACACACATTATATATATATATATATATATATATATATATATATATATATATATATATATATATACACGCAGGTATGAATATAAACAAACGTAATTAAATAAACTCAATTGTTTGTTTTTTAATCATGCACACCAAAATGAAAGATCTTAACTGTAAATATTGTTAAGTTATTTTTCTTTAAATTTAATTAGAATATTTCTATGGCAACGAAACCTTTGTTATTGATTTATTGACTGTTGATAAATTTGTCAGGTTAAGATGTCGAAGAAAGGCGGCGATAGTAAGATAAAAAAAATTCCTTCATGACAATAAGCCAGAATGAAATCAGTAGAGATTACGCGTGGAGACATTTGATTAGAGCAGAAAATGAACGCATTATTTATGGGCGAAAAGTGTAATTACTTTTCTTGTTCAGCTATTTTGAAAAGTGTCAAAATAAATGAAGCGACGAAATAATTTACAGACTAAATAATCTGTTGCTTATCTACCTCTTTATACGCTGACGTAAAATCTCATAATTGTTCAATATATTTCGCTTTTCTTTTACTATTGTGCGTTTCTCCTCACATTCCATGAGCAATGGTACTCACAAAAAGAGGACGCATTGCTGTGTTATGGGTCGACTGTTGTTTTAAGTGGGTAGTATGTCCATATGTTCCAACTTCTCATAATATTATTCATTCAACTGAAATATTTCGATCTCATTAACCCTATATCCTCGAGTGTTTTCGCCTCATTGGTAACAACAGCATCATATATTTCTTTCGAAATCTTCGTTCTTAACTCTATCGATCATTCTCGTCTCATTTAATTCTGACGTTCTTTTAATAATTTTTCTTATTTTTTTCTCATTATTCTCCATATGTTGATGCTTTTACCTTCACCTCACATTGATATGAGCGTCTATGTTCGTAGGTTAAGCACCCACACTTTATCAATAATAGGTTTATAAGAGAAATATATTATATGACTTATATATACGTGCAAAACCTCAAGGGGAAAAACATTTTCAGATCAGAAATAGCATTTTAAATAGAAATAGTATTCCCAATGTTAAAACAGTTATTTTTACGTTTGATTGTCTCTGAAGCAAATATATAACATACATGACCGTCATATTGAATGAATGCACGTTTTTTTTTACAAAAATGTCCTAATATTTGTATCGAACTGAGGAATACAATAACACACACACACACACACACACACACACATATATATATATATATATATATATATAAATATTTCACTAAATTATTGTCTAGAATATTCAAAATTATTTTTTTCCTAAAAAAAACCCTGATTACTGGACTATTGACGAAACAGCTGTAAAATAAAACGTTTTTGCTGAATAATTAAAATAACATGATTATTGGAATCTGTTGTATATATATATATATATATATATATATATATATATATATATATATATATGTGTGTGTGTGTGTGTGTAGATTATAACTAAAAAGGTAAACTTTTAGAGAGTTGGACCTATTGGGAAATAAGGAAAGCTCAATATACTGGATAGAGCAAAAATATGGTAAGTCAATGAAAATTGATTAGACCTGCAAATGGAAGCAAATCGGTATCTTCAGTTGTTCAAAACAAGGAGCAGTGTAGTTAATAAAAAACATTTATTTTTCTTCTCTTTCATTCCTTAAACCAGACTTTTCAAAGATTAAAATATTATCACCCTTTCTTCTGTCTCTATATTTTGTCTAGCGTTTTTTTCTCTTCCCTTTCTTTTTTTCTTTATGCTATCCCACAATTCCCAAGTAATTTTTATACATTGCAACAGTTCGCTTTGACTTCATTGAGATGTTGTCTTTGTTTTTTGCCTTGGAATACGCTTAACTGAAAACAGGAAGAATATTGTTTTCCTTAACATGGCCAATCTTATTTGATCCCTTTTCCGAGGACAACAGACCTGAGTGGAATCGTCGTTGTTTGATTTTTATACAGATTCCTCTGGATTTACCAATATTTCTGAGCCCCACGCTTTTTTGGATTTCGTTGTTGGTGATTCTCATACCCGTTTGAACTTTAAAATCTTTTTAAAAACTCTTTCAGATTTAGAACTTTGACAGTCCTGTCCTGTCAACTTATCAATCATATTTTTTCCTCTGATGATAAGATTGTAATCTTTGAAAAGCCTGGTTTAAAGAATGAAAGAGAAGAAAAATAAATGTTTTTATTAACTAAACTGCTCCTTGTTTTGAACAACTGAAGATATCGATGTGCTTCCATTTGCAGGTCTAATCAATTTTCATTGACTTACTATATATATATATATATATATATATATATATATATATATATATATATATATATATATATATATATATATATATATATATATATATATATATATATACAGGGAGAGAGCAAAAGAGACATATATGGCGGGGATTGCACGGTGATTAAGTCGATAACAAAGCGGATTGAGGATCTGTGCCGGGTTCGAATCCAGTTTGTTCCACATAAATATTTTCATCAAAACCAACACCTGACCTTGTGTCTTACTTCTTGAAGGGGAGGTAAATAAAATCCAAACATATGTATATATTCAAACATGTATATATATATATATATATATATATATATATATATATATATAAACATACATATGTATATATAAAGAGAGACAAAAAACACCGAGGGGCTAGAATAAATTGTTTATTTATAAATATATATTAAAATGATCGACATATATTGAAATATATTAAAATCGATTGAGGAATGGTTATTGCTGGATCAGAATGCGGTTGATAACTATACATTTGAATCTATTATGCTAATTGTAAATTGACATGTGTAGATGCATATCATGTTATTAAGATGGAAGAAAAGATCGATTCTAATTGATGGTGATGCATATATGTATATATATATATATATATATATATAAATATCTATATATACATAAATATATATATATATATATATATATATATATATATAAAGAGAGAGAGAGAGAGTTGACGAAGAAGCGTCAAATATATATATATATATATATATATATATATATATATGTATATATATATATATATATTGTTTCAGAAAATTAGTACAACATTAATACCGTCGGTCTCAAGCACAGAAGGGCGTAGCCATCCGGCTCTTTTCAGCTTTTGTTGTCATCTGTTTCGGAAATGTGAAGCCACGTGTTACTCTCGTTTGGACACGGTATTTTCTTAGAGTGTTATGTATGTTTATATATATATATATATATATATATATATATATATATATATATATATATATATATATATGTGTATATATATATATATATTTGTATATATATATATATATGCATGTACATATATACACAAATATATATATGTGTGTGTGTGTGTATGTGTGTTGAGAGAGTTGGCGTAGACGTGTAAATAGCAATAGGTACACACACAAAACGAAGTGGATAAGAATATACAACGGGGCACGTGTACAATAATATAAATCAAAGTGGATGTTAATCTTATTGAATATTATATTAATTATTTTTACCTGAGACATATTTTTTTACGTTTTTGTTGTTTTCCAAACAGTTTTCCATGTCAGACTTCCCCCCCCCCATTTTTCTGGAAACATATTCAATTCCAGCCATATTCACACATCAAAGCGAAGTAAATCGATATTGTTCCAGTCACAAGATTTCAACACCGACAGTTAATCATGAAAGCCGAACCTCGAATAGATTGTATCGTTATTTGCCTCAATGTTAGCCTCGGGCAGCATCTGAGCATTCGAGAATAGCAATAACTAACACAACTTGCCGAAAGTGTAACTAGCGTTCGTAGCGCAAAACTATACTAGTTGATGTAACCGTCGGTTTCAGATATGTATTTAAACCTATTATAAATGAGTACAAAAACAAACACAATACGGTGTAATAAATAGGTGAAAGTTGTCTGATATTGTACAGAGATTCTACTTGTTTCACTACAATAACAAGAACATATCTCAGCCCTGAAATTACATACCTCCGCCTGACGAGGGCTAAAGACTCACTTCTGCTAATTGTATTACGTATTTCAGAAGTAATGCCACAGGAACGTTGATAACTAAAAATGTGTATCTGATTAGGCTTAACTATTGCCTGATGGTTAATATTATCAAGAGTAATATAGAATGAATATAAATGTTATCAAGAAATATATTGCATGATCGGTAATGTTATCAAAAGAAATATCACATCATGGTTAATGTTATTAACAGAAATATTGCACGATGGTCAATGTTATCAATAGAAATATCGCATCATGGTTAATGTTATCAACAGAAATATTGCAAGAGGGTTAATGTTATCACGTGAAATATTGCATGAGAGTTAATGTTATCAAGGGTAAAATTGCATTATGGTTAATTTTATCAAGAGAAATAGTGTATGATAGTTAATGTTATTAGATAAAACATTGTATAATGGTTAAATGTATCAAGAGAAATATTGCACGATAGTAAATGTTATGATGATACATATTGTATGATGGTCAATGTTATCAAGAGAAATATTGTATGATGGTTAATAATGTCGAGAGAAATATTGCATGATGGTTTAATTTATAAAGAGCATCCGCCCCATGCATCAAATTAAAAAAAAATCGGTAGTGGAAATTGCGTCAAAATTATAAAATGTCGGGATGAATTTGTTACAATACGGGGCAAATAACGCGTATAACTTGTACTTTTTTCTGTGATGTTGACGTTTGACACAGATATTGCAAAATTAAATGTGTACTCAGCTAAAAGATGATCAATATGTTTACTATGTCTGGTGACGATTAGCTAAGTGATGTGTGCGCTAGGCTGTCCACAAAAAAGAAGTAGCATAGCGACAAACGTACTCGACGGAAAACAAATTCCGCCTTGCTGAATGAAACTAACAATAATAAATGATTTCGTGCCAGGCTAGGCTTGTTTTAATACAAAATATTTTAGGCGAAACCGATGTTTGATTTGTTTTGAACCGAATGACTGAATAAACATCAGTGATTCTAGTGATGTCATACAGGAATGTTCCATGGCAGTTAAAATATAATATGTTGTTATCTAACAGGTTACAAACGACGGTTACGCCTCGGGAAATAAGAGTCGGCTTGCCTACAGTATCAGAGATATTCTGGAAAACCGAAATACGATTAATATAAAGAGAGCATCTGTTAATTTTTAAAATAAAAATCACTCAACAAGGAATGAAGCCACTTGATGTCAGGAGCTAAGAAATACTATTTCAAAGTAAACAAAACACTAGCCAAAGATTAGTGTTAGTGTTAGGGTTAGGGTTAGGGTTAGGATTATGGTTAGGGTTAGATTCCCTTATTGTCAGAAACATCGCTAAAGGACGAGATAAGGTAAGCGAGAGTTACGAGGCTGTTGAAACCCAAAGTCCACCCCCAACTTTCGGATCGTATGAAAATTTGTTGTTGAACAATGCAGAGGGTGTTTATTTTTACTAGGGGCATGTTTAAGAGATTCTACTGATTGATTTAAGTACAGAAAAGAAAAAGAATAATTAACAAGAAAAGTAATATTTCCCAGGAATCAGATATGGCTTAAGACAGCATGAGCGTGGCCACCGAGAGTTACTACAGGCCGGTTGGCTAGAAAATGACGTCACTGCATTGCGTGTCAAAACAAGGACCGTCGTAATGACAACAAGAAGGCATTTCGACTTCTCTATTCACTAAATAATCCATCAAAATTCAGGAAATCAACCAATTTTAATGAAATTTTCAGGATTTATTAATTAATGATCACGGAATATAATAAATCCATTACTTTATTATAAAGCTTGGTGAAAATGTATTATTTCTTGTAAACAAAAAACACCTTTACTAAAGTTATTCAAAATATCAAAACATGTTGAACATACGATATTGTAAATATTTAAAACAAAGCATTAGAAAACTTTAAAAATTGCATGTAAAAAAGAAAAGAAAAGAACACGATTCGATGCATCTTGAAACTGATCTTTATCCAATATAAATTTAAAGAAAATAATAATTCACGATCAAATACTGCAAAAAACTGAATTACGAATTACCATTATTTAAACTTCTAACCCAATCAACCGTAAGTAATTCAGACTTTGAAATTATAGAAAAAAAAAGTTCAATGTTAACTGTCTGTTTAATAATGGAATCACCAACTCCTATCTTGCTATTAAGAGATAGGTACGTGCAAAATCAAAGGCCGATCCCCAAAATGTAAAAACATTTTGACCCTCCCTTCACTTAAAAATTCACCAAAATTCAGGAAATCAACCAATTTTAATGAAATTTTCAATATTTATTAATAAACAAGCACAGGAGATATAGTGAAACATTTTTAAAAAATCTTAGTGAAAATGTATTATTTTTTTTAAAACAAAATACACCTTTACTAAACGTATATTTTTATATATATAAAAAAATCCATGATTTTTTTAAATGAAAATAAGATCTGTATATGTTTAAAATATTTTTTTAAAAAAACTATTTCGTATATATTACGGAAAATGCCCCTACACTCTTGTTAATAAAATCAGTATAACTCGAAGAATTAACGATATTATCATTGAATAAAGCATTGTTTAATTAATATTTTTTGTGAAAATTTTGATTAAATATGATGTTATTTCATTTATTTAATCTACAAAAGTAGAGAAAAGATAGACTCTGCTACACTTAAGACATCGAAAAAAAGTAATAAAAAAAAAATGGAACACTACTTTTTTTTATCAAATAATGAATAAGTAATTCAGACTTGATTTTTTATATAATTAAAAAAAATTCAAACTTACTACACTATATTTAGTCGGTGTAAACATTTTTACGGGTATCCATATTTGCAGTAATTATTTCTCTTTTGGAAATCCAAACATATGCAGTAGGCATTTTAACTTTGTGAATTATGAAATGAAATTTTTAAAAGCGCGAAATTATTTTAAAATTGGTTGATTTCCTGAATTTTGATTCCATTATTAAACAAACAGTTAACACTGAACTTTTTTTTTGTATACTTTTTAAGCAAATTTCAAAGTCTGAATTACTTACGGTTGATTGGGTTAGAAGTTTAAATAATGGTAATTCATAATTCAGTTTTTTGCAGTATTTGATCGTGAATTATTATTTTCTTTAAATTTATATTGAATAAAGATCAGTTTCAAGATGCATCGAACCGTGTTCTTTTCTTTTCTTTTTTACATGCAATTTTTAAAGTTTTCTAATGCTTTGTTTTAAATATTTACAATATCGTATGTTCAACATGTTTTGATATTTTGAATAACTTTAGTAAAGGTATTTTTTGTTTACAAGAAATAATACATTTGCACCAAGCTTTATAATAAAGTAATGGATTTATTATATTCCGTGATCATTAATTAATAAATCCTGAAAATTTCATTAAAATTGGTTGATTTCCTGAATTTTGATGGATTATTTAGTGAATGGAGAAGTCGGAATGCCTTCTTATTGTTATTACTACGGTCCTTGTTTTGACACGGAAGTCAGTGACGTCAGAGGGGGGCAGGAAGTTAGTTGCTTGGCCTTTAGTAACTCTCGGTGGCCACGGCATGAGTGACTTGGTTATAAAAGACACAAATCCATCAAAAAATGATTATTCGTTCCAAGCTCGCGCCAGGCTAAAAACCTACGGTACCATGCTGTTTTGCCATGATCTTCTGTAACATAATTAATAAATACATGTTATGCTCTTATTATTCATTGAGCATTCTGTTTCATTTATTCTACTAAAACAACAAGACAGCTTTTTTCTTGATGACACATTTCATTAAATATTACAGATAAATTGTGTCTGCATATTTTACCTGATTCATTTTCGAATTTCAGGCTAGAACTGAATGTGTGCACATTATCACTTTCGTATTATTTTTCCTGACAGAAACACTAACTTACTATATTTACTAAATAAGATATTTACATATTAAATTATTCCATGCAACTAGTGTTGGGCTTCTGCAGTTATCAATGACATGTCAGTCCTTCCTGCAAACCTTGCTTTTTCACTATTCAGTGTTTAAAAACTGGTGTATGGTTTCGTTATTTCATATCCAAATACAAACCAGACTAGTGCGTGTGCGAGTGTGCGCGCACGCGTATGGTCAGTTCTGAATCTTGTACATAGGTGAGCGACATATACACCCCCGCCACTCACACACACAAACACGCACACACACACAGACATACAGAGAGGTAGAGAAAGGTTGATAAAAGTGTGTGTTGTTAGGGTTATGATCTGTTTAATGCTGGATTGAATTTAAATAATAAGTTGTTTTTTTCTTTTGTTAGTAAGTAGGTGTAATCTTGGCTTTGGAAAATTGGCATTATTTTAAATTTTCCTCCGCTGCATGTGTGCACATGTTGGGAGACGAATAATTTACGGTTTTCTTTGATTTTAATGTTACTTTTATGTAAATATACTCTATTATAAAATGTTTTGGTCGCACCTATATAAGCTTTGTTACATGTTGTACATTCTAGCACATAGACAACGTTCTTGAAGGTGCAGTTAAGGTCTTTTTTTATTGTGAATCTTTTTGTGTGGTGTTTAAATGTATATGAATTCCCCTCTATTATTATGGCACAGACCCCACATATTTCCTTGTTGCATTTTGTGAACCATTGTATTGTGTGTTGGTTGAGTTTCGATGAGGTTAAAATCTGTTTGAGGTTTTTGAGTTGGCGTT
>OY744527.1:66275088-66282588 GCA_963556195.1 Sepiola atlantica | reverse complement strand
ATTACAAATGAAAGAATCACTACATTATAGAATGAAATGAATGATGGGAATAAAAAGTGGATAAATAAGAATATTTATTAAATCATTAATTCAGAATTTAGTAGTTTAAGACATTTAATTGAATTTTGTTACTGATCCAAGAAAGTCAGATTACCAGACTTGTGGATTTACGTGTATTGTATTTCGAAATGTTGACTCCTATATTCTTCTTTGGTGAGTCGCACATTTTTCCCAATGAACTTCACCATCGGATTTGTACCGCAATAATATTCGAACTTCTGCTCTATTTGCTTCCTTGACATTCATAATATCCTGGATATACCTTATTTAGACATGTTGCCTTTTCCCATTGATGTGTATTTTATTTGTTCAAGTATTTTTGTGTACTCCTGTATTTTTATATATTTTTTATATCTTAAAATCTCTGCTAACAATAAAATCATGTTTACTAATTCATCCTGAGGACCTCCTCTGATAATAAAAGCTTTCTTTTTTGAAAAGGCATGGGTTAATGAAAGGAAAAAAGATTTATTGAAATATTCCCTGCTTAATCTACTTTAAGATTCAATAAATATTGTTTTTTTTTACAATTTTTATTCTCATACTTCATGTCTTTATATACATATATATATATATATATATATATATATATATATATATATATAAATTAATTCCTCAATAGATTGTTTTAATGGGATTAAACAACTTCTTTATTTCTGTACTTCAGTGAGTTTTTTTTTGTACATCACTCAATTTACACACTGAAGTTATTTATTACAAATGTAATATTCATTTCTATGCCCGCTTTATGGAAAAAATCGGAAAAAGTGTATTTTAGCCCAATTTTGTAATATATATATATATATATATATATATATATGCAGCATATATAAGTATTTTTATGTGTGTACATATATATATATGCATATATATATATATATATATATATATATATATATATGTATATGTATATGTATATACATATTTGTGTATATATATATATACATATATACACATATACAAATACCTATATATGCTGCATAGAGCTTATATATATATATATATATATATATATATATATATATATATATATATATATATATATGTGCTTTTGTGCTTTTGTGTATGTGTGTTTTTAATATTTCTGATCTATCTAATAGTTTGAGCGTGGATATGCGTGGTGAGGGTAAGGGGCGTGTATAAAAACAGAAACTATAAAATCCAATTGAATATCTTGCATAACAAGGAAAGTATCTGCAAAAATCACATACTTCGTAAAAAGCAGTCTTTTGTTTGATACTTCACTTAAAAAATGAACGATTTAAAATTCAAAAAAGTAGATTTCTTATTAAGGCCAAGGACATATTTGAAAAAAAATGTTCGCTCACATGTATTCTCTAGATGCATCCATTCAATATGTGCGCTTAGCGATGTAGAATGATATTTTAAATTTTCATGTGACAGAAAATGAACAGACAGAGGTTCGTATAAAAATGAGCAGTTGTATCTAAAATATGTATTTGAAATCAGCCTTTAAACACCTATCAATATATATTTTAAACATAAACGTCACAGACAAAGAAACGACTGATAAGCAGTCAAAACCCATTGTCGAGCAGCATGGGTATATTTTAAGATGCTAGTACAAAAAAATGATGAAAATGATGTTTAAAACCTAAGCGTGACAGACCGACAACTTGCCGAAGAAATAACAGGGATTCGTGGCCGCATCTAAACATCTTATTTTAAACTAAAGCGTGACAAACCTGATATATATTATGACGGACGAAGCCTCTTATAAAAATGGTTGAATGCATTTTAAAATGCTAAAACTCATTAATCCTTAAATTGAATGGAAGCAGATCCAGTGGGCGATTCTTTTCAAGGACGATTTCTGTCTCAAATTCGATATAAACACTAATATATATAAACTCACGTAGAAGGAAAATACACATGTACTCATAAATGCACATAGACTTAAGTGTATAAATTGTGTACGTACATATATACTTATATTGTGTACATATATATATATATATATATATATATATATGTATATATATATATATATATATATATATATATATATATATACATATATATATATATATATATACACGACTAGGTTTACATTTTAGAACAAATGGAGTTATTAGTACATGGAATTAGTAAATAAGCATGTACAAACTAGTGTATTCAATAACATACGTGTGCTTAGGAATCTGATGGCGTTTAAGTTGGATATAGTTGCGCTGCAGATACCCACTTCGATTCGATTGGGGATTGTTTAGTGCTGACTCACGAATTTGACGTATTCTCTGCATATACCCACATTCACAGACAAAGTGTATTTGTGCTAGTGAGACGCTCCCCCGTCGGCGATGGTTTGCGTTGTGCTTTCTTATACGGAAGGCAGGTTGAGCGTGGTCAGTGCTAACATTGATAACCGAAAATTGCGGGCCATTGCGATTTCTGCGCCCAACAACGTTGGCGAGAGGGTTTGTTTGTTTCGGTAATTAAAGGAGTTCTTCACGGGTCCGGAGCGGATACTCTATATATGTTATTTGAATGTTATCCTTATCCTCAACATAAACAAATGAGGGGGGAGTAGCTGATTGGGAGGGTGTGAAAACACTTTGCTTGACCTGATGGATTTGTCTGATCTTTTCAACAGATGTCATGTCGATCACCCAAGTCAGAAGATGTGGACGTGGGCTAATAGCCTGCTTTCCCATTACATCACTTACTTTGAGCGGATGTTAGTGAGAAGAGGCTCAGTGGGTTTTTGTTCTTGTCCTGCATCCAATTCGGAGGATATATAGGTTATGGCCCGTTTGAATGTAAGTTCTAAGACTAGAATAGCTGGGTATTGGAAGTTGAATACTTCTTTACTGGAGATACGCTACTTCCAGGGACAGCTCTAGAGGGGGCGATTATCGGGAGTACGTAGTGGGTTATCACAAAGGCGAAATTTAGACGCTATGCTGTTGAATATGGCTCTAGATAAGGCTAAAGCAGAAAGGCCTTTAGACGATGAGTTGACCCTAACTACAACACTAACAAAGGAGGGGGGGGCTCAACCCCTTGGCTAGCGAGCAATATGAAGGGCAGGTAGTTAGACCTAGGTTAAAGAGAGTCTCAAATGAAGCCGTAAACGTTGACGCTTTTTAACGGAACTCTGATTTACGTCGAAGTTCGGATTGTTTCGTTCGAAAGGTCAAACACGTGGAAAGAGATGCATTCACGTCTACTCGTCAGACGGTTCCCGGAAGAATTTTGAAGTGTGCTTCACCTAAATACCCAGACTCAAGGAGTTTGACAGCTATTTTGTTGATTTACCCTGATTTGAGGCTGTCCGAGCAACAACCTAGTTACGGAGCGCGAGCTCAAACCTGCGTTGAAGCACGTCGGCCAAAACGAGTCTCTGGACCTTGATGGTCTGTCCTATGAATTCTACTGAAGGCTGTCGCCCATGTTAATTGCACAGTGATTCATACATGGAAAGGTAATAAAGGAAGTAACAAAATTGCTGAAGAAAAACGACCAGCATAATGGTGAGGATTTAGATGATTTTAGGCCCATAAATCTGTTAAATACAGCGGTAAAGATTTTGACAAGAGTTCTTGCGAATCGTTTGCAGACCGTTGTTACTGATTTGAATAAACCTTATTAGAACTTCGCTGTGAAAGGTAAATCGATTCCAAACGTCTTGCATCTGATTATAGAGGGAATAGAATACAACACCTAACGAGTGCTGATCAATTTAGATCGGACCGAGGCTCTTGATAGAGTCGACTATAGTTTTCTGAAATATGTTTTGAGACAGCCGGTTTTAATTCGGTTTTCCGCACGTGAGTCTCTATTTTGTATCGTCTGCCGACGGTAGAGGTACAAGTCAATGGTAAGGTTTCGAAGTCTTTCGTGGGTTCACGATTGGTGCGGTTATCCGCCCAGGCGTTTAAGCCTTTCCTCGTCAAATGACGATATCAGTCCTGCGCGGAGTCACTATACCTGGCGAAAGGCGTGACTGGGTGTCTGTGTTCGCCGATAATGTTACTTTTTTGTGCCGGGCCTCACTGACATTTGAACGGTGGTTAAGACACTTGCTCGGTACGAAGAAGTTACAACGGCATAATTAACCGCAGTAAGTTCAACGGATGGGTGCCTGTAGCAGCGAAGCCGCACTTCCATTTGTTTTAGTATGTCGGATTGTCATGTTTGGATCCTTGACATTTTGTTCGAACCCAGCCTCTAACTTGAAAAGAATTGAGTGAAGTACAATCAAAAGTCAAATCGTCGGTCGCGATTTGGATTCGAAGGAAACTTTATTTAAAGCGTTGAGCTGAGGCGTGTGCTTTCTCCGTTCCTTTACCTACGGGCCGCAATTTCACACACTTCCTTTGCTCGCTTCTTTAAAATATAGGGAAACCGTATATCCGTTGACAGGTAGGTTCAACGTCCGAGCGAAGGACGCTTGGGAATGCCGAGTCTGGCAAGTCATAGATATGACGAAAGATAGGGTTTACCAGGTCGCGCTTTGATACAGGTTGTTCCTTGAGTCTCTGTCGTTAAGAGATCTTTCCCAACCTCATATCTGACCCCTCTATCGAATCCTATCTAAGACCGAGTGGGGCAAAAGTTTTACACCGAATGGAGTGACCCTTATTGCCCGCGCTGCGAGAGTAACGAAAGAGAAACGGTCGAACACGCCTTTTTTAACTTAACGCAGGCTTCGATAACTGAAGGGCAGATGCGATTGGAAAGGAATTCATTGCATGGACTTTGATACGAGGTGAGTGCAGGACACTAGGTTTTACATCCGTCAAAGAGGTGTATACGAATCTGTGCTCCCTTCATAGGCATGTCACGCACGGTCTTGGGTACCCCTCAAATTCAAAAGACACTTAGCTAGTGGTATAAATGAGTAATAAGCTTTTATTGGGGAAGGAGGTAACAGAGATTTTTCAAAGATGCCAACTTCCCACATTTAGTTTGCCCCCGATATCCCGAAACGTTTGTATTATATTTTGGAGAACACCACCCATTCCTATATTCCATCCCGATCTGTTTATTTTTGCCAAGCCACTTAGCCTTCACTTCCATCTAGAAACGGATTTGCTTGTTTTCGAAGCACATAGAAAACAGTGGTCAGCCTTACACTTAGCAGAATAGAAAACAGTGGTTGGCCTTACACTTAGCAGAATGCTCTACAGACCTACATTTTTCTTTCGTTTTTGAATATTTGTAAATGTTGTCCGTATCCCACAAGATGATTTTTTTTTTGTAAATAAAATTATTTTAAACAAGTTGGGGATCATATAAGTAAGATCAAGCCACAGAGTCAATGTCTAAAATTTAAGGCTACGCATTAAGGTGAGATTTTAATTTAGAGAATCTTGCTTAGTAGGTATTTAATGACTATGCGTCATATTTTATACAAATCGATAATATTTGAATTTTTAAATGAAAGTGGTTGCCTACTGTATGGCCTCGAAGACTCTTTAAAATACTACACATCAACTGACCTGTGGGTAATAGTTATTAACCTATAAGCGCTCATATCCGTGTTTACAACCAAAATGCTAATAAACCATGTATCATCAACATCAGTGTTTTCCCTCTACACTGAGTAGAGCGAATGTAGATAAAAATAATTAAATATTGACTTTAATTAATATTTGATAAGCTCCTTTAAGAGATTGAAGTTTAGTCCTCGTCGGGGATGTAATAAAATACTATCCCGTAGCTATATGGCATGTTCCGACAACGTTCGTCGAACACTCTCGACTGTTTTTTTTAATATGTGTCTGCTCCGTATGAATAGAACTTGAATTCTCTTTTTTGACGTGGTAATGTCTCGTGACCGTTTGGTTAGGACTCTAGCTTGTAGACTTTAGAAGGATTTTGTAACTGTGTTCGAATCTTGCGACCGTATGAGATTAACATTCCCTTCACTGTTAAGAGCGAACGCATGAAACGCTGGCGTATGTAGGCAAAAATAATTTAATATTTATTTAAATTAACAATATATATATATATATATATATATATATATATATATATATATATGTGTGTGTGTGTATTTTTAGTAACAAAGATTTGAGTGTACTTCAAATAGTAACCGTACTGTATTATGTGCATTGGCTACACTGATGTATCAGTTAGGAGTATACTGTGATAACCATGAATGGAATGC
This sequence comes from Sepiola atlantica, assembly GCA_963556195.1. NCBI lineage: Eukaryota > Metazoa > Mollusca > Cephalopoda > Sepiida > Sepiolidae > Sepiola > Sepiola atlantica. Next base: position 66,276,392 of record OY744527.1, on the reverse strand, counting down.
TACAATCAGTTTCATCTATCATTCAATCAAATATTTCTTGGTGAATTGTCTTCATAAGCAAGCCCCATTTGTATATATAGTATCAATGAATACTCTAACTATCACATAAAGTCTACTAAATAATTTAAAGTACGTTATACCAAATAATATTGTATTCACAAAAAATATTTGTGACGAATTTAAGAAAAGTAATTAGACATTAATAATCTAATTGATGTCTAATACGTATTATTCAAATTTTCACAAAAATAGGAGGTATCTGATTCTAACAAAATAGGGCTTCAGGTCCCTCTTTTTCCCTTTCGATGAAACTAAATTAACTCAAATATATCTAACAGTGCTCACTTATATGCCCAGCACCGGCGTTAAAAAATCATAATGATCGGTTAATAAGTTTGAGAATGAATCATATACATAGAAATTTATGAACATACACACATACCTACCTTTATATTGTATAAGTAGTTCCTCTTTTTATTATGAGAAATAGTATTTCCAATTAAATAACAAAACAACTGGTTCATTTAAACCCTTAATTAAATAACATTACGTTATTATTGAAGATGTAGCAATTATAAAAAGTAACATTATTTCTTCATAATTAAGGGCTATCAACTTATCAAAATTTTCAATTGAAAGTAACATTTCGAAATAATCTTTAAATTCAAACTACTGTTTCGTAGTGTCATTGTTTAGAAAACAGAGTTTAACGAGCCGCGCGTGCGTGGTCCCCCTCTGTATGTGACTCGATGTGGCGAGTGTAAAATACAATAAATTTGGGCAATTTGGGGCATTTTTTATCCCCCTTTGACCCCCTGGGGGCGCGAACCAAAATGTTTCTCAGGTCAAAGATGCTCATTTTATATCCGGAACAATTGCCTCTACATTTTGGCCAAGTTTCAGAGCAATTGAATGGATGGATCAAACGTTATGGGAGAAAAGGGTAATGTTTTGCCATTTTGGGGCTTTTGACCCCCTGGGGTCGCGAAACAGATTTTTCCCAAGGTCAGCGATACTTATTTTCTATTAGGAACAATTACCTCCACATTTTGGCCAAGTTTCAGAGAAATTGAATGGATGGATGAAAAGTTATGGGGCAAAAAATGTCATTTTTTGCAATTTCGGGGCATTTTGAGCCCCTGGGGGGCTAACCATATATTTGTTTCAAAAATCGGAGAATGTCACTTTCTAACCTGACCAAAGATACAACTTCATCCAAAATTTCAGAGAAATTCAATGGATGGTTACGGAGAAAAATCCGAACGGACATGCCTCAAAACATAAGTCCTCCGATTTTATAAATC
>OY744527.1:66245088-66270088 GCA_963556195.1 Sepiola atlantica | reverse complement strand
ATTATTATTTTTTATAATTACATTGAACAGAAAACAGAAAGATATCAGAAGAAACAAGTTCGACATACACTCTAGTCCGTTTCTAGTTATCATGTAAATCACATAAAAATGATCAACACCAACATTTCTAAAGTAATAATTGTCAAATTTAAATTTCTCAATTCCCACACTCATTGAAATTTCAAAAGCAGCTTTTAACATTTGATATTTTCGGAATTTACAAAAATGTTTTGTCTGGCGTATTTATGCATATTATAATATTACTTTATTTCAGAAAAAACAGATACATATATATATATACATATATGTTGAACTTTGCATAATGGAAACAATGAAAGAAATATCGAAAAACAGAAAATAAAAATATTATTGAATAATATGATATTAGCTTTCGAGGTGTCAAAGATATCATTAAATGATAAGAATAGCTGCTGAAAATTTACTATGAAATCAAGTAGCAATAAAAAATATATTGGCATGAGTTATAGCAAAATAACAGCTTTTGAACAAATATTAGATCGTTGATCTGGTCAGACCCAAAGAAGTGAAGAAGTCTAAAATGCACAAAGTACCTTGCATATAGTGATCCGTCAATAATATTTGTCAGTAAAGCAAATAGATGTAAGCCTAAAATTGAGCCACGAAGTTGAGGATAAAACATTTTCAGTGAAAAAGCTTAGCTTACTCTCGATAGACTAGAATGTAGATTCTTTTTTTATGCAGAGGAAGACGTGGCTAAAGAAATGTCAGTAAAGTGTATGCGTTAAGATATGGACTGAAATTGTCGGTCTAACCATTTAAAGTCGATTAAGTACTTAACTGAAACGGTTCGAACTATTTCGATTTCATGGACAATATATTACTTTAATTATACGAGTGTTGATCTGGCATATTTTATTTGAAATCGCGATGTGACTATCGTGGAATTAGAATACAGGGTGTTTCAAAAGTCTTGGGAACATTACAAATGCGTATATCTCATGAACTATTCCAGGTAGAAAAATGAAACTGGTGCCATTTTAAAGCTTGCTTAATCAAGTTTTTGGTCATACTAATGATTTTCGTGTTATCTTTCCAGGTGCAGTAATGGCGTTCTCTAAACAAGACAAGGCATTTTGCGTTCTCGAATTTGCAAAGACTGAATCGTGGACATGTGTTCAGCGTGCATTTCGCAGGAAATTTAAAAAAGAAGCCCCTGAAAGGAAATCCATTGTCAGGTGGCATGCTAAATTTGTGAAAGATGGGTGTTTGTGCCCAAGTAAGCGAACAGGTCGCCCTTCAACTTCAGAAGATGCAGTTGAGCAAGTTCGGACAGCCTTTCAGCGGAGCCCCCGTAAATCAGTGAGAAGAGCCAGCAGGGAACTTCAGCTTGCTCCAGCAACTGTCTGGCGTGTCTTAAGGAAACGACTGCAAATGGTACCTTACAAGCTCAAGTTGGTCCAAAAGTTGAAGGACACTGATAAGCCACTTCGCCGTGACTTTTGCATTGCAATGCAAGAGAAGTTGGAAGATAACGGCTTTGATGACCGGCTTGTTTTTAGCGATGAGGCGACCTTCCATCTGAATGGCAAAGTTAACAAGCATAACACTCGCATATGGGGTACTGAGAATCCTCATGAGCTTCTTGAGCACGAGCGAGATTCACCAAAAGTGAACGTGTTTTGTGCAATTTCCAAGAAAGGTGTCTATGGACCGTTCTTCTTTGAAGAGACAACTATCTCTGGTGAATCCTATCTCAACATTCTGGAAGACTGGTTAATGGCTCAGTTGGAACAAGCAGAATCTGATGACTTCATTTTTCAACAAGATGGTGCACCACCACACTGGAGTCTTAGAGTAAGGCAGTTTCTTAACACAAGGCTGCCTGGTAGATGGATTGGGAGATCTAGGCGAGGTGATGACGTTCTCATGCCCTGGCCTCCTAGGTCTCCAGATCTTACCCCGTGTGACTTTTTCCTTTGGGGCTTTGTCAAGCAACAAGTCTATGTGCCGCCCCTTCCAAGAGATATTGACGAACTAAAGGCTCGAGTAACGGCAGTTGTGGGAACCATTGACGTCAAGATGCTGGAACGCGTTTGGCAGGAAATGGACTATCGACTAGATGTCTGCCGTGTGACGAATGGTGCTCATATTGAGCAACTTTGAAGATTCCCCACAAAACTTGAAACTTTATCCTTTCCAACGGTACCAATTTCATTTTTCAACTCCTAACAGTTTTTGAGTTATTAAAAATCGTTATGTTCCCAAGACTTTTGAAACACAATGAAATCCGAATAATTCACTGTTAAGTTTAATTTCTTAATCGATATTAAATAATGTTCTTTGAAGTATGTACATCAATGCCTATTCTTGTCTATCCAATTTAATACATGCATTTAATAGTTTAAACGAATTACAGTAGAAAAAATAAGTGAATGACCACAATTCGATGGCAAATCGATAGTGCATTGTTAATGTAAAACTTTATGAAGACGGCAGACAATGTGACGCAAAACAAAACTATGACATAACCCTTTTAAAACTGCGGGTAAGGAATTGAATTTGCTGACGTAAACCATTTAACAAAATCATTGGATGATTGATTGCTTACTGTTATGGAAAAAAAAAGCTTACGATATTAATAGGCAATGGTTTCAAATACTTTAACAATTGTTGATGATTTGTTACCGTGTAAATTCAGTGAAACGTGATTTTGGCTTTGCATAATTGTTTCATAACCCAATAGATTTTATAAAACATGTTCAAATTAACTCAGAATTGGATTGGCGATTTGTTTTGAGAAAATGATCGTTTGAGTTTAAACAAAAAAGCAACTCTTAGTCATTACAGTTTATGTTTATATTTAGTGGGTCATTCATTCATATCATATAAATAAGGTGAGTATGTATTGTACAATTGTGACAAAACATGTTACAGAAAAAAAACAATGGGGAAATACAGTGAACTTCTAGATTGATTCTTGATAAAAGTTTGGGAAGTTGAAGGATATAAATGTAACAATTCAAATATGAAATGGTGACAAATTTTAAAAAGAGCCCCCCCCCAAAAAAAAAACCCGAAACTCGAATTAGCTCGTCGAAGTATATATATATATATATATATATATATATATATATATATATATATATATATATATATTAGTAGTAGTAGTAGTAGTATTTATTTATTTATTAATTCATATATATATATACACGTATAATATGTAAAGTTATATAATTGCGTATATATATTTACTGTACTTACTTGAACAGTGCTAAAATACGTGCGTAGAGCTTGATTGGAAGATGTAAACATATTTATCGCCTATCCTGATAAGTTTCTGCGGGAATAAAACCTGAACGTCTCTGTGTATCTTGCTTACCATACATCGTCAGGCGAAGTCCTATAATTCCGTGCAGGATAAAAACTATGAACGTTTCTTTGTAGCTTATTTTCCATATGTTTTCATATTTTATATATGTATATTAGTTTTATAAATGCAAAATGTCACTCGAAGACACTGTTTACTAAGAGTATATGAGTTTCAGTGGAATGATGAAGAATATTTGGAGAGGATTGAAAATGATTTACAGAATAGACAAGATTTGTCTATTTATGAGATGAGATGATAGTTCATGATATATATATATATATATATATATAACGGTTCAATTAGAATCAATTTATGTTGTGTTAAATATTTGAGGGTGAATTCTCTCTGATTGACATTTTTTAAGTGAGTGTTTTTTCTTTGACTTGCCTCCTCATCTTTCCTGGTCATATGTCCTGTCTAATTAAATGACTATTATCTAAAGATCAGCTCGTTAAGCAATTACTATATATTTACTTAACGGCTTCTCAAACGGCCGTAAGATTAATAGAAAAGAATTAACAAATAAAATTTTGAAAATTATGAAAATGGACTGATTTTTTTTTTGGGGGGGGGGTCATCGAATATAACAACTCAGTATATATGCCATTTTTAATTAGGCTTGTTATTTGATGCAAGTGTGATTATGCTATAAGGCATATATACATTAAAATATATAAACTTTATATAAACTCATATATATATATATATATATTTTCAAATAACTTTCCACGTACCACGTGATACACACGACTTATAAACATTTCGTCCATAACATCGAGACGAATTCATCCTTACTGCTTGTCTCAGTCGGGGTGGAAAAAAAAATGAAGAAAAAAAAAAAATATGCTTATTCTTCTGAAGATGGTGATTTTATTACCGAAAGCGCTCAAGTTCAAAAAAAAAAAATATATATGTTTTTAAGATAAATAAATAATTTATTTTTAAAAACAATAATCTGCGTTGTGAAGGTTTTCTAAATATTTTATTAAAAAATATTCTCTTTATCTCTGCCATTTCGCCAACGCTCCTAATGTGTGAAATTTTCAAATAACTTTCCACGTACCACGTGATACACACGACTTATAAACATTTCGTCCATAACATCGAGACGAATTCATCCTTACTGCTTGTCTCAGTCGGGGTGGAAAAAAAAATGAAGAAAAAAAAAAAATATGCTTATTCTTCTGAAGATGGTGATTTTATTACCGAAAGCGCTCAAGTTCAAAAAAAAAATATATATATGTTTTTAAGATAAATAAATAATTTATTTTTAAAAACAATAATCTGCGTTGTGAATGTTTTCTAAATATTTTATAAAAAAATATTCTCTTTATCTCTGCCATTTCGCCAACGCTCCTAATGTGTGAAATTTTCAAATAACTTTCCACGTACCACGTGATACACACGACTTATAAACATTTCGTCCATAACATCGAGACGAATTCATCCTTACTGCTTGTCTCAGTCGGGGTGGAAAAAAAAATGAAGAAAAAAAAAAAAATATGCTTATTCTTCTGAAGATGGTGATTTTATTACCGAAAGCGCTCAAGTTCAAAAAAAAAATATATATATGTTTTTAAGATAAATAAATAATTTATTTTTAAAAACAATAATCTGCGTTGTGAAGGTTTTCTAAATATTTTATAAAAAAATATTCTCTTTATCTCTGCCATTTCGCCAACGCTCCTAATGTGTGAAATTTTCAAATATATATATATGTATATGTATATATATATATATATGAATATATATGTATATATATATATGTATATATGTATATATATTCGGTGTGTATTTCGGCAGAAATGCTTCATTAAGGCAAACCCGGAGTGTTTCTGTTTGATAAGCGTTTTATGTTTTTCTTTACATCTGCCGCATAGTTAATTACGTATTTCAGTATAAATTAGTGTATGTAAGGTCCGTGTTTCTTTGTTCTATGTTCTTTCCTTTTTCGCGAATACTTTCGATCTGATTCCTCAAATAATCATCAGTCGGTGTTAGTCTTAGTTTCTTTACAAATATGGCTTTATTGTTGAGTTATTCGAACGTTTTATAATTTACATCTTAAAAAAACGTCTATGATGCATGAATATTTCATGCGAACGTTAAAGGAGTAAGAGTGAAGCAAGTGTTTCGCGATCACAAGAGCACTTCACCTATTATTGCTAAAGGAATCCTAGACGACTGAAAACTATGATGAGTTTCGACCGCAATGCCATAACAGTTAGCATAGAACAATGCGAGTTCATGATTATCTTTTTACTCGAAATATTATCTAGATGGAGCGTTACGTTGAATTGCACCGTTTAATATTACGCATAACGCCGATTTTATAACGCGAATAGTGTTATATAACAACATATATATAATTAATAATATGTCAATGGTACAGCAAAAAACGAAACGGAACTTCTATAAACAAAGATTATTTACTATAACGTTCAATCTGTCGAACAAAATAGCACGAGGCTGCTTCCACCCCGACAACAACATAGTTTTTTTTCACGTTACCAAGTAAACAAATACTCGTTTAGCCGTCCTCTTTGATAATCAATTCCTCTTCAGCAATCTGTTGCCTATTTCAAACGTAAGTTCTAATCCTCCCGTGGTGCCGTTCATACTCCAACGTGAATTGTGTTTAACCTTTATCCTCGAGTAGCCCTACAGTCTTGGTGGTCTCAATTAAATAAAAGGTTTGAAAAGTGTTTATTTTTGTCATCAGATCCATGTTATTCCATTTATTGAGGCATCCGTGGATAAACCTAATATGAAACAAAAACAATGTTATTAGATGTATCTAATAAGATCTTTGAATAAGAATTTTAATATGACTAAGTCGTGTCGTTACAATTCAGCATTTTGCAGAATAATTTGAGTTCATGGTTTTAGTTTTTGCTTTTTGTTTCGAATGATTCAAAATGTCTACTGGTTACCTTCACCAAAGACTTCATGTTTTCGGTTGTGTGTGACGATGTTTAATTGTGTACAGCCTAGCGTTCAAATCGTTTGACCAACCACAACGAAACTTGGTCAAAATTTCGGTCATGGTCAACAGAAATTGTTCGAATATTGGGATATCTAAGTCAACGGTTAGGTTCAAGGTCACAGTAAACATGAATGTTACCCTATTTGAGATAACTTGTGTTGTGTGTATCGTAAGGACTCGCTATTGAGCCTATATTATAGCCGATGAAGACATTTATCTTATATGATCTTGAGCATGACTTTTAAATTTTCTCTTGAAAAGTTCAGTCATGGTAGAAATGTCGCCGTCATCTCAACTTCCGATTTTTCCAATTATGATATATGAATCTGATATTCTGTTATAAGAGTAACCATCATGCAAAATGTCAGTCTGATCTGATAAATAGTTCTTGAGTACTCACATTTTCCATGGAAGCACTTTGGGAATATTTCACATAATACCGAGAAGTAAGGCTCAGATAAATATTTAACTCTTTTTACAGTGTCAGGCGGAGGTGTGCACTCTCATAACTGAAGAATGTACTTATTGTACGCTATGCGTCTTTAGGGGGTCTGGAGATGGGAAAATGGTTACACAAAAGTGAGGATATGAGTTAAATTAAAAGTAGACAATACGAAAACAAGTAACACATGTGTGGGCTCCTTTTTAATCAATGCTACTTGAATAAATTAAAGAACTATTTATCACCACTTTTGTTAAAATCTTGAAAATAATTATAATTTTAGATATTTTTAAAAGTAATTAAATGTTTGCCAATCTAATAGAATCATTTTTTACTCTTACTAGAGTGAAACGCGAATTTTCCAATCATATTAACAATCATTAATCTAGAATGTTGGTAAATTTTCTGCATGTTTCATTTTTAGATTTCGCAGACTAAGCAGACATTTCCTGAAAAATGTGAAAAACTAATGAACCAATTTATTCCCAACCGTTATGTTTGATTGGGTATTCGTCCAGAAGTAATCGTAAACCAAGCAAAAATGACGTGTAAATTTATATTGCTGCATTTGGCGCCACATAGAACTAACTTCCCTTTGGGAACTGAAAACATGAATCTTAACGAACACCTATGTAGAAACAACCTAGAGTCTCATACTTTAAATTAGATTCGTCACGTTTCTACAAGTGTTATTATGTGTGTGAGATATTTTATTTGCAATACCGAGCTATAGCGGATGATAAACACCTGTTAAATAAAACACGTTTATTCACCGGAAAACCTCGCACAAATAAGATTATTCTAGGGCTGTGAAAGAACTTTGATCTTCGGATCAGAATCAATTAGTTCTTAAAACCGAAAAATTTGTACATTGCCCGATAATGTTTGAGTTGTGTCTCGCTATTATTATTACTAAATACCTTGAGTTAGTCTGTCTGTTGTGTTTCTACTGTGGTTAAAAGAATGACTGATGTATAAAAATATAACGATATATTTGTATTGTTCGGTTGCGGAAAAGGAGTGAACTCAGAGAGAGGGTTGGTTGAAGCCCAGGAAATAACTGCAATTGATATCGTACTAAATTTAAGATCATTTCGTAACATATTAGACATCCACAGTCTAAGCAATACAGTGAATAACTTTGACACATTTTAATTCTTTTAAATATTTACCATTTAGCAAGTTTGAACCCTAAATTCGCCACCTACCCCCCCCCCCAAAAAAAAAATCATACTTTAAAATAAGCGAGATACAAAATGTTTAATAGTAAAAATAATTGTGTTACATCAAATTCTGAATTATATTATCTAATAAATGTTTAAGTGTAACGGTACGCGCACGCCCGAGCTTTAATAATATGTAGCTGCGGGAAAATCTCATAAACTAATGAACATATCATTATTAATTATGAAATATGATTTTCGGCAACACGTTGTGTAAGGTTGGCACATTATTTTTTGGGGGAGGGGGATTACCATTTAGGTAATGTATCCCTGAAATTGCACCCTACCTTCACCACCAAAAAAAAACTAACGCTGTACATGATGTGTTTACATGTCCTAGGACTGAAATGCTACTAGTTACTTATAGCATCAGCGCATTCAAATATTATGATACACTTATCTGTGTTGTTCGATGTATCTATACTTGTAATTAGTTTTTTAAAGAATCATTTAGACTAAGATTCATGATATATTGCAATTTATATTTACAAAATTTATATCAGTGATTATCGTTATAGCCTTCTCCCTTAACAATGATCATCGTAAAATAGTTTTAAATACAATGCTTGAAGTAAGAATCGAACTCACCATAAACGAGATAACTCTATTAGTCCAGTGCCTTACCGGTTATGCTCAATTGAATCGTCCTAACCTATTTAAAGGCATTAGTCATTTCTTTGATTTTCCGAAGATTACAAATTGGTCCAATAACATACTCGGAATATGCATTAAAGTAAATGGAATGGTTTACGAGGAATTTCCGATGAATATTGCTTCGGATTCAAAGTAGATAAAATCTACTTTGAATGCGAAATAATTCACTGCTACTTTCAAGTATTATTTGTTTTTTAGTTGGAGCCAAGAGGCTCTGTCTGTCAATCTTTATCGCTAAAGGTTGAAATACTACGCAGAGTAAATGTATATGGCTTGGATCTCTATCATCAAATATAATAATGTATTATAATAATCTATAACACGATGTCTGTCAGTCGATCCCCTACATTCAGATATTATAGCATTTTTATCTCTCACACTAAAATATGAAATAGCTTTGTCGATAAATTGCTTAACTATTAAATGCAATTTACTTCCATCTCTCATACTGATGTTTCATAATAGAAGCTGGTCTGTCGCGTTATTTTTATTAGCATTTACGTCCGTCTGTCAGGCTTGTTTGAAATATAATTTCCCTAAGTCTCTAAGGCTTAAGTATTAAATGATATTTTCGTTAGTCTGTCACGTTTTAATTTGTAAATGATGGTACGTTGGTTTGTCACGTTTCAGTTTTTAAATAGCAGTTTTGTTGGTCTGTCAACCTTAAGTTTGATAAAGTAGATTCGTTTGACTATAACGCTCAAATTTAAAATATCTTTGTCATATATCTGGCACAATTATGTTCTATATAACATGTTGTTTGGTCTGTCAAATTTATGTTTGAATTTTATTTTTTTCGCTTAACGCACATATTGGATAGACTATTTTCAGAATAGTATCAGTTTTTGCTGTTACGACACTCATAAATTTTAATCAGATTCGAGTAGATATCTCATATCGTTATACTATTTAATGAGTTACGTTTAAAACGAGTAAAATATAACCCGTATATTAATACAAGTCGACTACTTGGGACGTAGTGAAATAATTAACTGCCTATGAAACTGTATCAATGAATAGCTTTACTCGCCTCTCGTAACGCGGATTAATTTAACGTGGAGACCAAAACTTTGTCATGAAGAAGAGTACGGAAGATAGCTTAACTTCACTCGGCTCTTCCATCGTTAAATAACTGGAAATAATTATCATATCATACAAACAAAAAAAAGCTTCCATTATTTCCTAGAAAAACTGGGTTATGGAAGTGCGACAAAAATTAGCATAATTTAATTCTAGAGCTCCTCTCTCTAATTACGAAAGAAACTATTAATTTCCTATAATATTTTATATATACAAATAAAGTCGATTTTATTTACCTCCCCAGGAGGTTAGGCACAAGGCCAGTTTTATCTTACTCCCACAAGGTAAGATGTGACCCAAGGTCGGGTCGGAAAAGTGGGACTTGAAAAGCCAGCGCCCGAGAATGTGAGCACTCTGGCCATTAAAAATTGCCTGGTCAGCACAAAAATTAATATGGTAGATAAGGATGTACATGTGGCAAAGAGTTTCTTACTCTGTAATGAGGTACTCATGCACAACGAAAGTGTGGTCATCCCAGAAAATATACGAAAGAGAATTCTAAAAAAAGGTTATGTTGACCATCCAGGGATAAGCAGGATGAAGGGTTTAATGAGGAGTTTTGTGTACTGTCCAGGTATGGATGATGACATTGAAAAAGCAGTAAAGCTGTGTAAAGACTACGCATTTGCGGCAAAAGCACCGCATATAAACATAGCCCATAGCCAAAGACCGAACATCCGTGGAAAAGAATCCACGTGGATTTCGCGGGACTACTAGAAGGTTTTTACTACTTAATTGTAGTCGACAGTTGTTCGAAGTGGCCCGAGGTACTACGTTGCAAAAGTCCCACGTCGCAGATCACGATAAGATTCCTACATAAACTATTCGCCCGTTTTGGGGTAGTGGAGTGTCTGGTGAGTGATAATGGGGTGCAGTTCACGTCATCAGATTTTGAGGAGTTCTGCGCGACGTTTCAAATCAGACATATAACGACTCCCCCGTATCATCCTAGGTCAAACGGACAGGCGGAACGTTTCGTAGACACGTTAAAAAGACAACTAAAAAATGGCCGGTGATACTCCAAAGGAGAAGGCTTTGACACAACAATTTCTGAAAGTATATTAAATTACTAAAAACGTAAACGTACTATCTTCATTATCCCCCGCATAGATTATGTTTGCGCGGAAAGTGAAGTCCGTGTTTGATAAGATTCTACCTAAACAAAATAATTATAATCGAATCTCTACGGTACCGAAGAGAAAATACAGCCCAGGAGATGGAGTATACTTTAAGATGTTCAAAAACAACGCATTGTTCTGGGAACCCGGTACAATTGAAAAGAGGATCGGTTCGATTATCTATATTATAAAAGAACCACAGTTCTCGTATAAGAGACATCTGAATCAGATCAGAAAAAAACTGTCAGATGACACTGACAGCTCTCAAAAGTAGAAGACGTGATGGACGTATTATATGGCACTTTCAACTTGCCAGTATCCCAGGTAGTCACACAGAAACGGCAGACAAAAAGAAAACGAATGGTTCCGGACTACATAGAGATACATCCGAAAAGGAAGCGTTACTAAGACTCCTGAGGAGGTAAGGCTTTAAAAGGGGGGTTGTGGTGCTGTACCTGAACGAAGAACAAATGGACTCGTCCATCCATGATAAAATGCGAGAAGCATTTCAACTCACAGTCTTTTTCCACCCCAGTTCTATACTGGCAGTCCAGAACACCACTTCTTGTATATATATTCTTTTTCTTCAATAATATATCTTTGTTCCTGTAACCCTGTGTTTCCGTGTCTTTATTTCAATCCCTAACAGGGTCACAACATTCATAATATTTCTGGCGAGGGGGCGCACTGTATACAAAGACAATGCACTAGTATTTATTTATGTACAAATATATAAGCCCTTTTTTTATTTTCTTCATCAGAATTGATATTTATGCACTTTTTCTAGACTGAGAAAACATGTTTAGATTACACATTGCAATTTTTAAATCCTGCTAGTAATTAGTAAAATAAATGTACCGACCGTAGTCGAAGGTGATTCAAAGGTTAAAACGACTTTTGAAATTAAATTAGTCCGGCAAACCGTTGTGGTCATGTTCAACTTATATACAATACTCATATGTTCAAAGCTGTTCCTTCTGCTGTTGTAGTTGCTGTATTGTTGATGATGTCGAAGTTGTGAAAAGAATCAAACTTCTCCACAGACCTCAACGAAAGTCGTGCCTCTGACTCGTGTTGTTTGCATATATTCCTTTTCAGTCATCGTAGCTATTCGTTAAACATGCAACGTTGAAAATGTTTACACGTGATCGGAGAATATTTGACTCAGAACACGCACAGCACTAGTAGTTGCACATTCGAAGAACCAGCGCTGTGATCCACAGTCCATGTCTTTTCGGCTCTGAGCTTGACACGGGACGACTAAAGGACGACGGATCCTGATGTTTACTCCTCCTGCATGTTCACAAGTGTTTTCTTTCAACTGCCCATAGCACAGTGTAGAAACGTTGTGCTTCAGTGGAAGCTACTGTTGCTGATGTTTAATTTGCTCGAATATATATTGAATTCTCTCAATTACTGCTTCACACAAAGCACTAGCTATTTATACCTATTGATATTAAAACAGACATATGACAATAATATAGATTATAGTATCATGTTTATTATCACGATGAATGCAATTAAATGAGAATACAATGTACGTATTAATACAAACCTTCGATTGATCTATCTTTTTACAAAGTATTGTATCAAATGTAAACATATATTTCAAACTTTAACATTCTTTATTGATGACTAGCAAAGCTACCCAGTGTTGTCCGGGGGAAGACTGTTTCATATTTCTATAAAAACTTATATATAAATATGACACAAGTAAATGTTACAGAAGAGTTTCTTTGTTCAAAACAAACTTGGTGCCTACCTATTTAGTTAGAACGGAAAAAAATGGCTGCAATTGCAGAGTTTCGATAATCGCTCAGAAAACAAAAAATAAGAAAAATACTGGTAGAACATTACATTTTCCCAACATTAGTGACATTTACTGAATGTGTTTCTAACACTATAGTGTTTATTTTTCGATTTCTCACCAATTATAAAAGACCCCTGTGCTTGGCGCATGAACAGCCATTTACTTCGTTCTAACTGCACAGGTAGACGCTAGGTTTGTTTTGAACAAAAACACTCTTTAAAATAAGTTAAAACACAGATCTTCTTATCCAAGTTAGTAGAAGAGTAAATTAGCTTGCCTTGTGTAACATTTATATGTTGCCACTTTGTATTTTGACACATTTTTCGGACTGTTAGATGTCGTTTTCGATTTTTCACCAATTATAAAAGATCTCTGTGCTAGGCGCATGAACAGTAATTTTCCCTCGTTCTAATTGCACAGGAGGACACCAGGTTTGTTTTGAACAAAAACACTGTTTAGAATAAGTTTTAAAAAACACATAAACGTATCCAAGTTCGTAGAAGAGAAAATGATCTTGCCTTTCGTAACATTTATTTGTTGTAACTTTTTTTTCCACTTTTGCGTTGTGTTAGATGTTGTTATAAATGGCAGACTATTAACTATAGTTAGATTTCTTTCTCAATCTCATCACGGTACAACGAGAACTCACAATAACAGAATTTGAAAAAAAGTATAATTTAAAAAACAAATATTATTTACTTCAAATTAGAATCAATTACTTTTTTTTAAAATAATTATAAATTTATTTAAAAAATAAAAAAAAACCGGAAAAAAGCATTTCTTCATTACATAGCGTTCTTTTTAATATCATTCATTGTCAGAAAGTAAGTAAGGGAATAAAAGCATACATAATATTCCACTTTGACTTATGATGTCCAGGTTGCGATTTCGAATCACGACCGCGGCGTCAAATTTACTTATTGTTTATTTTTGTATGGTGTAGTTGTTAAGATGTGGACTAATGTATTTATTACGTTTATAAAAATTCCCCACCTCGGACAGACTGAGAGAGAGAGAGAGAGAGAGGCAGACAGAGAATATCTTCGTTATATTATAAGTGAACTAGCCAAAATAGACTCTCTAAGTCATATTTCTTGGGTGGTTAGACATTGATTTTTTTGTTTTGGATAAAAAAATATTTTTAGTTAAAAATAATTTTTTTTTTAAATTACCCCATCCCCAATTTTTAAAAATCTTCCCCCACCTAAAGAAATATTTTTAGATACAAAAAAAGTAATCCCCCCAAGCAAGCCCCACCCCAGGAAAAATATCAAGCGCGAACACTGAATCCACACTATATAAAAAAACAGTTTGATACATAGCCTCGTTTTAAGATCATTCGTTGTCGCTAAGTAAAAAGATGAAAAAAGCAATTCTTTAGCCTAAGTAGTTAAATGAAATAGCTTCGTTTATCTTTGTCATATTTGTTCAGTCGGTAAAGGTTCAGACAAAATTCATCCACTTTGACTTGTGACGTCGACATTACGAGTTCAAATCACAACCTCGGCGTGAAATGTAATTATTGTATATTTAGTGCCACATTGTATTTTTTACGTTTACAAATATGCTCACTGACTTAAAAAATTAAGTAAATAGTATTTACCCGACCCACCCACTTACGTTTACAAAAATTCCCCACGACCGACAGACATACAGATAGACAGACAGAGAAGTTCTTCGTTATATTATAAATGGACTAGCGAAATTTGTGCTAGGCTTCCGCGTTCTTGAAACATTTTTAGTTAAAAAAAAAAATTTGTCTCCGAATATTTTTTGTTTAAAAATAAAAAAAAACATTTTTTGGTGGGGGGGATTTTTTTCCGCCAAAAAAATAGAGGGGAGTGAAATCCCCCACACCGCCCGCCCCCTTAAAAAATTGAGCGCGAACTATATCGAAGAAACAGTTTTGATACGATCATTCATTGCTTAGTAAAAGAAATGAGAAAAACCATTGGTATAACATAAGTAGTTAAATCAAAATGTGTTTTATAACTTGGCGTGTTTGGTCAGATTGTAGCGTATCGGACAAATTCGTCCTAATTACTCTTTGACGTTAGGGTTGCGAATCACGGCCGCGGCGTCGAAATTATATATTGTTTATTTAGTTTTTAATATGTGCCCTACTGTATGTGTTTTGTTTCTGACTTGGAAATTAATTAAATAGTAATTATCCGCCCCCCTCCCCCTTCCGTTTACAAAAATTCTTCCGGACGAATAGACAGACAGAGAAAGGGGCTCGTTATATTATAAGTGGACTAGCGATAATAGACTCCCTAACGATCGTCTATTTTTGCTAGGCTGCGGCGTTCTTGGGTGGTGAGACATTTTTAGTTAAAAAAAAAAAGTTGTCTCCGAATAGTTTTTGTGTAAAAAGGTAAAAAAAAATTTACCCTCTTTAAGTAAATCGAGCGCGAACGCAGAACCCAAACTATAAAGTAGAACAAGTTATTATACGATCATTCATTGTTAACTGAAAGAAATGTAGAACAGCCACATTTGCGCATTCGGTAGCGTGTCGGCAGGTGGCGTTAAGTTCGAATCACAGCCTCGGCACCGAAATTATTTATTGTTTTTTAGTCGTTAATAAGTGCCCTAATGTATTTGTTATGTTTCTGACTTTGAAATTACGTTTACAAAAGTTCTCCAGCATGGACAGACAGACAGAGACAGTGCTCGTTATATTATAAGTGAACTGGCAAAAATATATTCCCTGCGGTCGTATATTTTTGCTAGGCTGCCGCGTCTCTTCCTACTGTTACTGAAAGGTCCCACTGTCAACCGAGCGGTGTCAGTGAATTGTTTAAGTTAGGACATTTGAAAGACTTTCATAAGTTCAGTCAGTTAGCTCAGTCAGTAACTATACTGCACAATCGTCCTACCGTCTACTCTTCTATTCATGGAATTAAAAGTTTGAATTTGACCTCTAAAAGGACAATTCGGTGTTCATTTGTAATAATAAAGGTGAAATATCTATTTTAAAATGAATGCGATTAATTGGTTAATTTGAGTCACGTCTACTGGTTCCTCCAATAGATATAAAAGTACTGCCCACGACAGCTAACAGAACGAAAAACGCCTAAAAAACAAATAGGTAACAACTAAATGTTACGAAAGAGTTATTTTGTTCAATACCAAACTTGGTTCCTATCTGTTCAGTTAGAATGAATAAACTGCTGAAATTACAGAGTTTCGATAATCGCTGAAAAAAAAATAATCGAAGTACTGGTAGAACATTACATTTTCCTAGCATTGGTGACATTTATTGAATGTGCTTCTTGCATTATTTTGTTTATTTTTTTATTTTTCACCAATTATCAAAGATCCCTGTGCTGGGCGCATGAACAGCAATTTTTCTTCGTTCTAACTTCACAGGTGGACACCAAGTTTGTTTTGAAAAGAAAACACGCTTTAAAATAAGTTACAACATAAATCTATTTATCCAAGTTAGTAGAAGAGTAAATTATCTTGCCCTGCGTACTATTTATGTGTTGCTACTTTGTTTTTTGACACCTTTTTCGTACTGTTTGATGTTATAAATGGCAGACTATCAACTATGGTTAGATTTATTTCTTAATCTAGTCATGGCACAACGAGATCTCACAATAACAGAATTTGAAAAAAAGTATAATTTATTTTTTAAATATTATTTACTTCCAATTGGAATCAATTACGTTGCTTTTTTAAATAATTATAAATTTATTCAAATAATTTTAAAAAACGGGAAAAATGCATTTCTTCATTACATACCCTCGTTTTAAAATCATTCATTGTAAGTAAGTAAAAATGGGAAAAAAGCACTTTTCAGAGCTAACTATGTGAATCAGCAATCTTTTACTGTCGTTGACAGGTTTGCTCAGACGTTAGAGCTATATACTAATAGTATCCACTGTGACTTAAGGCGTTCAGATTTCGAGTTCAAATCACGAGTGCGTCGTCAGATTTATTTATGTATTATTTAGTTGTTAAGATGTGCACTAATGTATTTATTACGTTTAGAAATATTCTCGCTCACTTGAAAATAAGTAAATAGTAATTACCGCCCCTCCCCTTTACGCTTACAAAGATTATCGAGAACAGACAGAGATCCTATTCGTTATATTATAGGTGCATAAAGAAAATGTATTCATGAAAATGTGGATTAGCAAGCAATATGCTAGTAAAATATTTATGGTATGCAATATGTGTATGTTATTCTTCAAACGATTTGCATCATCGTATGTTATTAAACACGTCACATAATTTTATGAGTCAATATTATTTTTAATCTACAAACAATAATTAGTTATCGTCACCTCAAACAAAGCATATTGCCACTGAAGCGTAAGGGGATACTGTTATATGGAACAGACACATAGGGTGCAACGTTTGTAAGTGGGGATAAGCAAGATGGTTGTACACACTACATTTACATTTCTTCCTTTTGGTACAGTAGAGAATATACGGTGCAGGGAAGTAGACATTCTTCAGGCATCTAGGAACCTCTAAAAATAAGGAGTTGAATGTATGTTGCTTGTTGAGGGGGTAAAAGACTAGTACGTGCGTTTCAGCACGTTTCTGGAAGTACGTGTAAAAGAGGGATGAACCATTGCGACAAAGACTGGAAGACAGTGCGACACCTATTTGGTAAGACATTCTTTTCCGCACACTATCAAAGAGGGAAAGGCTAGTGGTTGGTAGATCAGCCTTGATGTTGCAACAATACTCCATGCACGGCTGATATGTTGATATATAGATATAAACAAGGGAGCATTATCTAGGGCGATAGCCTTGGATATATGCATAAGATCTTACTAAGATAGATTCATGAGTTTGTAAATTTCTAAGAAAAGTCGATATTGTTTTGTTTGTAAGGCTTATGTGTGAAATTGAATTTAATCGTGCGTATAATTAATGTCTGAACTCCGCATGCACAGACTGAATTGACGCATCATCAGAATTGATCCGTTCTGTTTTGTTTAATTGAATAGAATGATGAGAACAAATTTGGAAATCACGCAGAAATCATTAAAGAATTATTTTTGTTCGACGAACAAAATCCATCAATCAGACTAGTTAAAAGTTACGAACACTCCCGCGTTAATTTTTTTTTCTCATAAAACATCGGGGGAATATATGAGACGACAGATTCTATTCGGAAAATAATCAACACAAAATAAAGAAAAGCGCTTGCGTGAAAATGTGTTTGTTAATCCTTTATCGGCTTGTGTTAAGCCTTAGTTAGACTTTTCGTACAACAAATCAGTGAAAATATCGACTGTGTTTTTCTCTTTAAATAAAATATCACGTCCCAACGAAAAAGTGTTGAACTGTAGACACATGTATACAGTTTCCAGCATACACAGTTTGGTTTATCAGTTTTACGCTATGGCAACCCTCTTTAGCGCATTTAATGCAGCATGAACATCCCGTATTAATAAATTGTAAACAATTAATTGGATGCGAGCCTAAACTAAAGTTCGTTTTGCACACGTAACACACACACACACACACACACACATATATATATATATATATATATATATATATATATATATATATATATATATATATTAAAAATAGTACATAAACAATATTACAGTCTTGCTTCAATCAACCAACGTTTCGATGCTATCACATATTATCAAAGGCTGAATAAAAATAAAAAGTACAATGTAAGAACAGCCCAAAAGCGATAGTCTTTGCTACGATGTATTAGTACACAACGTTGGTTGATTGACGTAAGACGGTAATATTGTTGATTTAATTTTATAAAGGCTCTACTTGTTACTGAGCACTTTTGTAAATATTAGTGTTATGCTAATCTTATTAACATATTAAAACTTGATCAATTATATATATATATATATATATATATATATATATGTGTGTATATATATATATATATATATATATATATATATATAGAGAGAGAGAGAGAGAGAGAGAGAGAGATAATACAGGCCTCATATTCGCACTTGCTTAACATCCGTTTGGATAACTTTACCCGTGACACCGAAGTGTTGGAGCTAGCTTCTGTTTCAGACATTCAGTCTCGTATGAGAAAACAAAGACTTAGTTGGGCTGGTTCTATTGTTCGTCTTACTGATGACAGACTGTTCAGGCAGGTGATTTATAGAAAACTAATTCGGAATACTCGCCTACAGCTCAAACCGCGTAAGCGATTCAAAGATTGTCTCAAAAACAATTTGAAGTGCTTTGAAATTGATGCTGAAAGATGGGAGGAGATTACTGTAGATAGGTCAAGGTGGAGGAAAGTGATTTTAAATGGGAGCAAGCTTTTTGAAAAGAATAGGACTAAACACTATCAGCTGAAGAGCGCAGCGAGGAAGAGACGGGGCGTGACACCTCCAGTACATAGAGCCAATATGGACAGCAGCACGCGGAAAGAAGCTTTTGGGGTAGAAAACCTTTCGGCATCTGGGGATCTCCACAGTGAATGGGTGGGATTTGGCAGATTGTCGTGTTTGTCTTGTGAATTTGCGCCGTAGGGGCACCAGAGCAGCAAGTTCATCAGAGCACAATCCATTGAAGTACTTGTAAAATAAGCACAAGGAAGCAAGATTGTGGCGATGGGACAGGGGCTGGATCTTTGTGGATAGTGAGGGACCTATTAAGTTGGCGACTCTTTTTTTATACCTTGTCTAAGAGGGAGAGACTAGTGGAAAATGCCCCAGCCCAGACGTAGCAACATTACTCCATGCATAGATGGAGGGTGGCTTTTTAGAGATATAGGATAATGTCAGGTGTGAGAAGTAAACTAGCAGAGTAGAGGGAGTCCAGCAGATTTGCAGCAGCCCTGGCAATGTCTTCAATGTATTTATTCCAATTCATGTTTTCTGTGAAAGTTAGGTCGAGGAGTTTGAATGATGAAGTCTTACGTAGGGTGTTATTTTATATGGCAATCGGTGGTTGAAGAGGTTTCTTGTAGTTATTGAAGGAAAGTAGTTGTGTCTTTGCGGCATTAAATGTTACCATCCATTTTTTACCCCAATCTACTACAGACTGGAGGTCATTTTCTAAGGATTCAGCCATTGCCTCAGATATGTGCGCGTCGGTTTTACTCACATTACGAAAGTAATGCGTGGTGTCTTCATCAAATATTGCTAGCTCAGTCTCAATGACATCAGGGATGGCATTAATGAAGATCTGGAACAGTAGAGGTCCGAAGATGGGCCCCTGGGGTACACCAACATTTATGTCATATTGCTTAGATAAACGGCCAACGGATGTAATTATATTAAATATTTGTTCAGTAATACCATATGAGTGCAGTTTAAGGAGAAGCCCTTTATGCCAGACCTTGTCTAAGACCTTGTATATATCAAGCGCTACTGCCCTTGCTTCAACTGACTTGTCTAGTGTATGATATATGCGTTCGGAGATGACAGTTAAGATATATGCGGTAGATCGTGCTTCTCTAAATCCATATTGATGATCAGAAAGCAGTTTCGAATAAACTAGGTGCCGGACTCTAGCTTTATTGATTAATGATTCAGAAATGATAGCAAAGATCGGGAGTAGACTGATTGGGTGGTAGTATAGAAGATCAGATCTATCTCCAGAATTCTTGAAGACTGGTACCATAGAGGCAATGTTCCAACTATCAGGGAAACAAGATTCAGCAAGGCATTTGTTGTATAGTTTAGAGAGGCTTTGGGGGTGTCAATATTTGTATGATGTATTTGACCTGAGATGGGGTGATGACCAGGTTCTCAAGTGTGGCTTTGGGAATTATGGGAGATGTGGTTTGCTGAGTCAAAAGTGAAGTTTATGGCAAAACGTTGGGCAAATAGTTCAGCCTTATCAGTGGCCGTGCAAACACAATCGTTGTGATTCGATAGCGGAGAATTGTCGATTGTGCATTTTTTATCACACTATTGTAGATTTTCCAGAAATAACAAGTACCTAGTTTCTGTGACTGAATGTGTTTTTGGTTATCTCTGTATACCTTCTCTTTGCTTCATCTATCACTACTTTGCAATCATTTTTTGCCTCTATAAACGTTTGTCTATTCGTAGTTGACTTATGGCGGCTGGATTTTCGGAATGCCTTCTGCCTCTCAGCAATGACAGTTGCACATTCTGAGGTGAACCATTGAGGAGCGTATGGTTTTCTGAAGAATGTTCGCGTGTGGACATAAGCATCAATGCCTGCTTTGACTACTTCGGTTAGCTAATTTGCACACTGCTCAGCACGGAGCGAGAAGGTTTCACCCCATGGGGCGTCGCTGAAGTGATAGCTGAGGGATTGAAAATCAGACTGACTATAGTTTCTCATCGTTTTGAGCAACGGCTCATCAGCTTTTGGGCGAGTTTTTGAGGTGATAAATATCATTACCACAACGTTATCAGAGTTTCCGAGCGGGCTATTGGCATTCGCCACACAAGCCTCGGGTAGTGAAGTGAGGCTTGCTGGTCTGCACGATCAGGAAGGCGGGTCGTAAAAATTACAGTTTGTGAGAGGTCGTGACCCGAGGAGATATTAAACTTAGTTCCCAGCTGCATTAGTAACGCTGCAGAATCCCAACCACTCACGGTGGTGTGAATTTATATCCCCAAATACACGTATTTGGGAATTCGAGTCGAGTAAGAGGGCTCTATCTAATCTTTCAGAGACAGAGTCAAGCAGGGTACAGTCCTTGGTCGAAGGAGAACCGTATAATAAATATAAGTAACTAACTCTGTTATGTAAGCTCAATCTAAAGCCTATGTAGGCTTAGTCATCTGATTCTAACCTATGTATTCTAGTCAAGGCGAGGGGGTTCCGAACATAAACTCTTATCCCGTGCATATGTTTGTCAGAGTCCTTCCGGTAGAGTTGAAGGTAATTAGTCATGTCAAAGTGGTGAGAGGAACTTGAGTTTGTTTCACTTAGTGCTAGGATATCCGGGGAGTTTGTCAGGAGAAAAGTCTCTACGTCGTTAATGTTTGTTCTAAGTCCCCGGATATTTGTGAATGCGACCTTCAAGGGCGTAGGCGAAGATGTTTTTGTTTGGTGTCTGGTTTAGGTTTTTTTTATTTTGTAAATTCATGTTTGTTTTGAGATAGAGTGGGGAGGGCAAATTGGTGCTTGTTTGGTGCCAATAAGCTCACACTACCAGTCCATTAGTCGTGACTTGGTCCACGTGGGTTGTGGCCTAGGGAAACCCCACCGGGGATAACTGTAGAGCTCTTGCGCGATATGGATGTAGAGTTTCCCTCGATATTATGTAACTGTTAACGAAGCAACTTTTCTTAGCGCTACTTAAGTGTTAGGGTTTCTAACTACCAGTCGGAAACAGCAGCCAGACAAGCTGTCTAACCTGTACCCTCAACCTGTCGGAATAAGAGCGACCCAGACTAGTCATGCAGGACTTAGTGACAAAAATACTTACCCAAGTTGCCCAGATAGAGCGAAAAAGAGACGGCGTTCATTGCCTTAGTCTGAAAACAAGGCCAAGTACTATGCGTCTTTAGAAGCGTCGCAGTGCTTGTACCTATCCGCCCGGCTTATAGACAGAGAAGAAGTACGAAGGCCCTGCGATAGACAAAGCAGATCTACTCCTTAAGTAATTATAGGTTTACTTTGTTCGAGATTCCAGCTCTAAGAAACTTGTAGATAAAGACTCTGGAGGCCTGTCTCTCTAACGGTTTTCCGCGAAGACGTGTGGTTAGTAGCAAGGTTTAATTATCAGAGTGTTCCTTCTCTAAGATGGATGACCTGACAAGGTCTACGAGTCCAACACTCCGAGAGAGTATAGGCTGCGCCTGTGTACTAGTCGGGTATTTTCGAGCCTCCGTACGTTAAAAACAGATTCTATCCACATATGCATATATATATATATATATATATATATATATATATATATATATATATATATGTAGATTTGAGTACACTTAACAGAGGGAACAGAACATTAAAGATATGTTACCCTCTCACAAGTTAGTACATATAAGAGATATACAGCCGGTAGGTAACAATTGAGAAAAACTAGTTAACTATTTATACAATGATGGCGACGGAGAAAATGGGGTAAATTGAAACTACAAAATTAACTGAACAACACAACGTAAATACAAGTAAATTTGGTAACATGATTAGTAATTAGTAAAAAGTGTCAAATACATTTAAGATAGTTAAAAAAACAGAACCACAGCTGAAAACGTTGGTGAGTCCTTTTTATTTCAAAAGCCATGTGTCTGCCATTAATTGAAGTCTGGCTACTTTGCAAATGACCCCTTCAAGAAAATGATACGATGATCATCTAAGAGAAAGGTTATGGAAGGTGGCGGGGTGTATTTCGAGGGTGGTTTGCTCTTCTTTTTCTAACATGTTTGACTATCCATTTTTCATTTTTCTTACATTTAGCTACTAGAACATCGAATTTTACAGCCAGTAGAGATATACTAGTTTACTATTGATAAAATTCGAAGCTACAGAGGAGATAGAGTGAATTAAAACTCAAAATTTAAAAAATTAACTTTAATTAAATAAAAAAGATAAAAAACATTAGGTAAATACTAATAAATGTGATAACATGATATGAAATTAGTAAAAAAAGCCAAATACATTTCAGATAGTTAAAAGAACAGAAACTCAGCTGCAAACTTTTGAGTCTTTTTTCATTTCAACAGCCATGTGTCTGGCATTAATTTCAGTCCGACTACTTCACGATTGATTAGATTCCATTGCCTCATAACAAGCAGAAGAAAAATGCGTACGCGATCGAATCTCGCCCATGCCACTACTGTTAGGTATAAAGGAAGCGAGACTACAACGTTCTTCTACCTTTCTTTCACTTTTCCCCCTTGCACAGCGGATTCCGGATGTAATGCTTATACCTTTTTCTCCTACTTGAGTCAAAGGGGCGGCCCGGTAAAGACATATAAAACAAGAATGCAAGTGGCTATATTGTAAAATATGCTAATTCCTTGGCCTAACCATGTGCCACACTTTGAAAAAAGTTAAGTTAATTGAAACAAAGAGTCGTAAGTCTTCGCCTCAGGCGTGATATTTCTCTTACGAAAATTCGAACTCCCTTGCTAACCGAACTTGAAGACGAAGTCATCCTTTTGCGTCTATAGATCTGGAATTAACAAGGATAAGTAGGATATTTAAATATCCCTGTATAAACGCAATATACCTTTATCTATCAATCTATCTATCTATCTATCTATCTATCTATATATATATAAACTAGACCACTAAAAGCGAACTTTTAGGGATGGTAAAACCTATTGTGAAAGTATACAGCTCAATATACAGGATAGAGCAGATAGATAGGTAGAAGGGTGAAAAGGAATTAGAAAAGCGAAAGGCAGATCTTTTTTCAATTAAGTTGCTCAATGTAAGGTATATTCCGCGAAAAGGCCATTTATTCAATTAATGTTTCGATTAATTTTTCTTTAAGCCAGGCTTTTAAAAAATCAAAATCTTATCATCAGAGGAAAATTGCTGGGATAGATAAGTTGGCAAAGGCCAAGATTTAAAATTTGAAAAAGTGAAACAAAGATTGTGGGGGAAAAAGGCAAAACGTTGCCAGAATGCAAGCAAATGTCCGATTGCAAAAAAATCAGGTGTCCAAAATGTTTAGCGGTGAAATTAATTTGTAGGTAGGTCGTTAGAAGGCACGAGAAATAAAATGAGGGGTTTCAAAGTTTTAACTTCGCTTAGTAAAATCCTTAACTATTGAACTTTCATTATGAATTACGTGAAACGTATTCTATGCAGCACGGTTAGTAACGTGAGCACATTCTTTATTTTCTGTATACTTTACCATTAAATGCGTGCCACCAAAACCTTTGTATGCTCCCAAAGAATGAAAATACATTAACGTTTAAAGCTAATGCTGTATTTATTACTTATACCATGTTGTTCTGTGTAGCGGTCAGTAGGGATCCTGTTTCTCTTTTCAAGTTTCATCTTCTTTACAATGTCCAGATGTTTTCGTGATTCTTTTCTCTTGTCATTCTTATGAATCGTCCATTTAGCTTTTTCTCTTCCCACTTTATTTTTATGTGTCTATTTGTTTCTTGTTTAGCTGTTTCATGTATTGTTTATTTTTACGGGGTCTCTTTCTGTGGTTATCAGTCTTACCGTGTCATGAGTTATGTATTTTCCAAGTCTTTTGTGTACATTCTACAGTCTTCTATACATACCAGTCCTCTTCCACTTCGCTTTTTTTACGTAGAGTCGGTCAGTATAATCTTTCGCGTGTAATGCATTGTGCATGCTCATTAGTTTCCTTTCATTCTTCTTTTATAATAATAATAATGATAATAATAATAATAATAATAATAATAATAATAATAATAATAATAATAATAATAATAATAATAATAATAATAATAATAATC
>OY744527.1:66140088-66240088 GCA_963556195.1 Sepiola atlantica | reverse complement strand
AACATTTTGTTAATAATTTTAAAAAATATCAATTACTTCGTGTCTGTTCGAAATTTGAAAGGAAATTTGTTTTCCTTGTCACGAAATACATTTCTAATTTATTTTTTGTAACTGTAATTCAGTGTTTTAACCTCGGCGGGAACGAGGATGTGTTGAAAATCGGCCGCTCGTCGACTCGTTTTTTTTACTTCCAAATTGGTAAATCACTGTAAGATGAAGTGGTTATTTCGTCGTTTCATAGCTAAAATGGCGGACAATAAATCTACTGTATTTTTCTGATTCTTTTCCAACCTTTCAACGATTAATTTGAAAGAAGTAAACACATTTAAAAAGTAGTAAATAAACTTACTTTTAGGCAAGATGGCCATCAGAGATTAAATAAACTGAATTACATTTACAAAAAAATAACTAATAAATTAATTTCATGACAAGAAAAACAATTTTGTTTTTTTAAATACATGATTTTCTAAGCATTTCAAACCAGTTCAAATGACTTTCTATTCGATAGTTTAAATACTTCCAAATGTTTTTCAAATTTCGAACAGAGACGAAGTAATTGATATATTTTTCAATTATTAACAAAATATTAAAATGGCTGACTTGTTTACGAATAAACCTAAATGCATTATGACAGATTTAATCTCGTAATTTAATTACGAACCGGGTTGAAATAATAACATTATTTAGAAAGCCAATCTTAACATAAAGAGAGGGGGTGCTTTGTAAACTATTCTGTACTTTCACCTAACAAATTAATAAACAAAAGATATAGTAAAAATTTGGGAATCTTTTACTATAATCAACAGAACGGAAGAACGAAAAAAGGGTGAACAACCAAATGTGCAACACATAAATATTAGCAAGGGCAAGGCAAGTTACCATTCTCCCTAGCTGGATAAGTTTATTTGTGTTTTAACTTATTTTAAAGGTGTTATTGTTGTTTTAAAACCAAGTGTCGGCTTTTCATTTCGAAAGCGACATCCAACATGGCTTCCGGGAATCTTTCAGAAGCGCACAAAAAATCGGCAATTAGAACACAATACTCTTAGAAACACATCCAATAAATGTCACCAATCGTAGAACATTACATTTTCGCACATAAAGTTTTGCTAAGAATTTTGATTCTTAGCAAATCCTCATGTATTAAAAGATTGAAAGTTTTGGACGCTTTTTACATCCAATAATTTTATGAATAGAGATTAAATCAACAGTACACTAACAATCATTATTTATAGTTCCATAACAATTTGGTTCAGTTAATAATTTAATGACCAAACGATACTGTAAAAATTAAATTTAACTTTCAAAATCCTATTTACAAAAATAATTTGTTTAAAAAAATTGTTATTTAAATAATTTGGTTGAAAAAATATTTAAAACAAATAATTTGGTTAAAAATATTTAAAAAAATAATTTGGTTAAAAAAAATATTTTAAATATTTTAATTGGAGGAAGCCCGCTCCAGAACGGTCTTAAAATCTATTTTCATTGATTGACAACTATTAACAAAAGATTATTTGTGGCGTCTTTGCGTTAACAGAAATTTAATATTTAATACAAAATATAAGCACATTAAGGAAGTTTGGACATTTACGACGGGAGGAAAGTAGAGTCTGGACAGAGTTTGGCTTTCATGATTGAAGGAAAATTGGACAAAAATTGAAAGCACATAATGACACTGATGTCCACAAGGAAGCGGACAAGGTTCAGATCACCTGAAAAATGTTCAGAAAGGAGGGAGAAGGCATCAACTCCTGGATCCATGCTACCGAGACAAGAAATTAATCGGTGAGCACAAACAGCATCTCCTGCCAGTACTGGACATAGTATTATTCTGTGCAGAGAATGAGATAGCACTGAGAGGTGATGACGAAAGCAAAGAATCACTAAACAGAGGAAACTTTTTGGAGTTACTTTCACTTTTATCTAAGTATGACCCAACTATTCAACAACGATTGGAGAAACTTCCGAGAAATGCACAAATGTTAAGCCCAGAGATTCAAAATGATTTACTCTTTTCAGCGCAGAAGGTTCTGTTAGAGGAAATCAGGGACCCGGTTCAGGAAGCTGGATATTATGCGGTTTTAGCTGATGAGGTTAAGGACATCTCTAACAAAGAATTACTTGGTGTGTCATTAAGGTTGCTGCACATGGAGCTGTATGACTTATTTGCAGGCAGTATTTCGGAACAGCTGCAAGGTATGCTGCGGTCTATGAACTTGGAGAAAGAAATGTGTGTTGGGCAAGGATACGATGGTGCAAGTGTGATGTCAGGTGAACATGGTGGTGTCCAAGCACTGATGAAAAGGGCTGGCTATACAAATGCCCAGTATGTGCACTGTGCATCTCACAGGCTTAATTTAGTTTTCGCATCTGTCACTGAGATTAATCCTGCCATTAAGACATTCTTCGAGACCATGCATTTAGTGTACACTTTCATGACAGGTACAAAACGTCATTCCCGATACCTGTAAATTCAGAAGAGGTATCCAAAAGACCCACAATTGGAACTGATCCATTCATCTACAACCTGGTGGTCTTCCAGATCCTTAGAGGTTGAAAAGGTATTGCGCCGTTTTGATGTAATTTTGGATACTCTGGCATCCTTTCAACATGATCCTGCTGCTGAAACAAAACTTTCTGCTATTGCTCTACTGAAGCAATTCAGACAAAGAAGTTCCTAGTTATCCTAATCTTTTTTGGAAGATTATATGACTATACAGATGTTGTGACCAAAGGTCTGCAGAAGAACAACACAAATGCGGAGACAGCTATTAGCTTGGTGGAAACACTACTTGAACACGCAGAATCATTCCATACATAGAAGGTAGTGAAGTACGCATTGGAGCTTGCCACAAAGTACGATATCACAGATATTGATACTTGGCCATCTGGAAGGGCACGAAAGTTATCCGGAAAATTAGATGGCGCATTAGTGACTGGTTCCGTTGGTCATAACTGTGTGCGTACAGTAGAAGATTTTGATATGGTACTCCAACAGTTGATGGGCACATTAGGGGAGTACTCCGTGCTCGATTTGGAAATGCTCAATGTGCAGGGATGAAAGCTGCTGCAGTGTGTAAACGTCATCAGAATCATACATGGACAGTGAGACGCTGAAACAGCTAGGTCCACTGTTTGCTGTTTTGGTAAAGGAGAGTGAGATGGAAATATTCAAGAACTACATTCAGCGACGTCTCCCTACCGAAGATCTTGGACTTTCAGAATAATTCGAACAATGTGACAGGGATATTTTTCCATCGGTGCATAGAGTATTGCAATTGCTCCTTACCATCCCACATACCTCAGTAACCGTTGAAAGACTATTCTCTTCAGTGAAGCGCATCAAAACAAGAATATGATATTTGATGTCAACACAGGGACTGACCTCACTCTGCCTCATATACTTTGAAAACGATTTGCTGAGAAACATTGACAGAGAGCGCATCCTTGCGCATTTCAATAACTGTAAACATAGGAGATTATGATAGAATTCAGTAGAGCTAGCAAGTAGCTACCTTATTTTACGAACTTTATGTTATTATTACTGTGTTTACTATGCTTTATGTGCTTTACTATGCTTATGTTGTTATTTAAATGTACCTGCCGAAATACACAACAATATATTTAGATTATATAAAAGAAATTTACATTTATGTTACTACTTATTTACATTTATATATCAGTACACACACGCATTGAACTAAAACGTCACTCATATTAGTATATCAATATTAGTTTTGCCCCTCCTAAACATGCCTTGCCCCCCCCCCTAAGTTAGAAGTCTGACTATGTGCCTGGTATGTATATATATATATATATATATATATATATATATATATATAGAGAGAGAGAGAGAGAGAGAGAGATAGATAGATAGATAGATAGATAGATAGATAGATAGATAGATACACATACTAGCTGTCGGGACTTGCTGTTTACTTTGATTATTTTCACTTTCATGAATAATTTACAAGATTGAAATTTAAACAAATCTCTACTTTTCTCAAATGAAACTTAATAGTTACTTACACAAAAGAAGAGTTATTCGATATTCGTCAATACAGAGTAATTTCCCGATTTAAAAAAAAGTAAAACGTTAACCAAAAAAGGCGAACAAACGCTATATTGACGTATACAGATTTAATTATCTTTCTTTCGTATGATGACGTAATTTTGAAATAATCCCGGTTTGATAAAATAATTACTCAAGTGAATAAGATAGAATTACATTGTATCTTGCTAGGAACATGTACCAACGTTGAAAAAAAAACTGACAGACTAAAATGTACATTTATTTTTAGGACAAAAGCTATCGATAAACTAAATCAATAAACGGGCTGACTTACTTGATTATATACTAGCTGGACTCGTCTCCCGGCGTTGCACAGGAGAAATAAAAAAAGAATAAATTGACATGTTCAACATCTTACAGAACGCAAATAGGTCACATTGGAATGATATTCACAATAGTTAAAGTATTACATATTACATTGATTTATTTTCAAATCACTACATAATAACGTTGATTTAAAAAACTCCGGCCCAGAGTCCTATCTCCCCCTCTCTCTCGTACGCAGAAGTTAAACAATGTAAAAGAAAATTGTATCTTCGATCTACATTGCGAACGTTTCGGCCACGAAAACGAGCATAAAATCTATGAAAAATATGTCATTTAAACGCGTACCAGTCAGTAGCTGCCATTCGTATTATCGTAAGGCGACCGAAGGTAGAGCCCAACAGTCACACGTTTTGGGTAATTTATATACCAAGAAATCGATGTTTTTCCCAACGTATTTATATTATGCGTGTGAAAGGTGTAAGAATTAGTAAATGTACACTTTATGGTTGCTGGAGAGTATCTTGGCGTATAGTAACTTAATTTGGAAGTCGAATCGTTGAAGAAATTTTAGCAGCCATGTTGAAAAATGAAATACTGCAAATATCTATGTTTGTTGATTGCATTCTCTAAAAACTGGAATGACTATGAATTTATATGCAATATTTAGGAATAAGGTAATCTGATATTCTCGAAATTCAGCGGAATTAGCGGGAGCGTCCATTAAATGTGCGCGTGAAGTTTATTATTATATAGTAAATTCCTCGCAGACAAATAGGAGATAATAACGGACACTTTTTTTGAAATGTAGACGTTGTTTATTAATTCCTGGTCTCGATGGGGGAGTGTCAGTACTTAAGTGTTAGAAGGAAAAACACCATTGCTTTCATTTTTCGATGATTAACAAACATATTATGTTTAATTAAATTACAAAATATTACAATTGCTTTGCTGTTTACCAAGAAAGTAAAAAAGTATTTCGAAGGGAAAACAAATTGATTTTTAGGACATTGAATAACGGAAGAAAAAGAATAAAAAATTGATTATGTAGGAGGGAAGATATTGATGATCATTATAGAAAATTGGAGTGACTGCCTTTATTTATTAAAGGACAAGTAATATGCGATAATTCTATTTAAATCCGATTTTAAAACGTTTTGTGAGCGAAGAGGCAACTCGAGGCATATTTTCAGCTGAGTTATCGCCCTTGTCGCAAATTTACTACTGTGTTTCCTATTATTTTACTTAATATCCCCGTTTTATTTTTCGGGTTTTGGTGGACCGTCTCCTACCAAATATGTACTATATCCTCCTTTTAGAACCACTTAATTAGGTAAGATAAGCCACGTTTCTTGTTTACAAGTATAAAATGGTCCGAAATTTCGGAAAACAATATTCGTCTCTAAGAGTACCGCACTGATAATCGAAGATTCCATTTTCGTGTCTGTTTTTTTTTGCTGTGAAGCTGCTGTAGTTTGTGTTTATTTCTAAATAGCATTTTAATCGCTACTGGTCAACCTTGTATGGAATTTAGCATATAAATAGTAACTATTATATGGAGCTTAACGAGTTGAGTTTGATATTTGAAGGGAAGCTAAGCGATAAGAACTTTTCTCATCTTGAAAAATGTTCCCATAGATCAAAAAACAACTGAACAGATTCTTAAGAGATTTCGAAAATAGGTAGTAGACATTATTGCGAGTAGACTGAGTTATGTTTCATGTAATTATTGGTGTTGCAAAGGAAACAGAGAATCATCTGATTCATACGAAATGAATGAACAGAAAGTCTGTTTGGAAATAAATGCAGCCTATGATTCAAAAACTACTGGTCATTTTTTAAAACATTGGAACATAGATAATTTAGGTTATACAGGATGGCCTATCTGTTTTGTAGTGGAACAGACGAACAGAATGCCTCTTATTAAAAATAACTTCATCCGTGCATTAAAAAAACTACATAATATATTTTTACATAAAACAAAAATAGAACATACTTAGTAGATAAAAAAGGAAATGTAATGAGCTATGTTTGATTTATTTAGATGTAAAGTAACAATATTCACCCTTCGAAAATAAATAAAAATCACTCTTTAGTCCTTACTATGCCCGTTCATGTCGTTTTATACCCCGCATCCAGGTAACACCGAGTAACCATTTACAGTATATATATATATATATATATATATATATATATATATATATATATATTACAGTGCAATGATGAAAAATAAATTGTTAGCTTTAACACCCCGATGAAACCAAACTTCTCTCCTGTGACTGCAAACGTTCAGATTTTTATCTCAGTCAACTTAAAATGAATGGTTCTCTCTTTGAGAGAAGTCACTTAGTTGGATAGACTCATTGACTGACTTTCACTCCAGTTGTAGAATTGAAGACTTACATCACATATGTTGCTAACTTTGCTGGAAAGATGCTTTGATTATTCTAACGCTTCAGAAAATATGTGATTCCCTACGCAATCATTTACCTATAGAAGAGTCAGATACGCCCTTAAATTGTATACCGCTGTCTCAGTTAAGAGAGGTTCTACTGGGAGTACGCGTTCTTGCCTAGACAGAGTATGAAATTGATTTTATAATCTAGTGGCAGATAATCACTTTTGTTGCGTACAGCTTCTTTTCTCTCAAGAGATAGGTTGCTAGTCCTTCTCTACTCTATGATTATTTCAATGGAAGGAGCTTACATCTATGGTCGTATCCGTCAGACATTACAGAATAAAACTCGTCAAACCACCACAGCTTGAAATAACTTTCCATTCTTCCTCCTTGTGCCTAGCATCAAACAGGATTTCCACAAACCGAGCTTCTTTCTAAGAAACTTTTTATCTGTTTAAGCATTACCGCGAGACGGCTTCCTGCAGAGTACAACATTGGTACCTGCAAAGCTAATGTCAACAAATGCCTGTCATAAAGCATCACATATGTGTTCAAATTTGTCCATTTCATTCATAGTGTTCAAGCTTCTCATAATAATCTTCATCATAGAATCAAGTATCTATCCATCTCCTTAACCTTTATCCTCGAGTGGTTTTTAGTCTTGATTTTATGGCTCATCATTTAAACATTATGTTTCTTGTGTTCTTAAAAATAGGAAATGATGCGTTTCTATAATTTCTCAAAAATACTTTCTGTCATCATACGTGTTCTTTTTCTTTAACACGTGGATCTATTTATTATGTTCATATTTTAGTCTAGAGGCGTTTTTTAATGTTATTATCAGTCATTTAATTGGATGCTTCTTTGTTTATTTTGTCACTTATCTGCTCAAAGTAAAATTAATATAACTCCTAATTGTCATATGTTTATTATTTTAGTGCCATGCTATTTAATGTTGTGTATAATTGCGTTTTAGTGTTTGTTTAACTTTTTAGCAAATCCACATCTTTACAATCTAGTCATTTTCAAGTTTTATTTCTATAGTAATTCTAAGTCGTCGATGCCAAACGTTGTTTGATACCGTTCATGTTTGTTTATATTTTCATTTATGTAATGACTATTATTTGTAAACTAATAATCTGATTGGCCTCAAATTATGGCACTTGCTGTTTGAGGGTTACTGCTAATTAATTATACATTTTTTTTTATTAATGGCGTTATTTATTTCTAACGCCTGAGACATATTGAGTGATGGTATATATATATATATATATATATATATATATATATATATATATATATATATATATATATATATATATATATATATAGTCTCGGACGTTTTTCAACCATTTTGATTATATCACTTTTCTTGTAAGTCACTTTATTTTTACAGTCAGTATATTAGTTTTCTTCCAAGAATTTACGTTAGTCTTAACATTATTTAGGGGATCATCAGTTGTTTACCATGAAGAACTGTTTCGGGAATTTAAAATCAAGACAGTATTTCATATCATGGCTTCCCAGCAGAGTTGATCAGACCTCACTTCACTTAAAAGACAAGAACAAAAACGTTTCGTATATTACATCTAAGTTTTATTCCAGATAGATGTTTAGCTAACTTATTTTGTTATTAAAAATTTCCTCCTTACATGTGTTGTTCGTCTGTGTCTACGAAAATGTATCCGTTATTTACAAAGATTTTGCTGCATTTTAGAGTACACTACTTCTTAGGTAATTCATAGTTTTATGTATTTTTATTCTTTTATTATATTTATTTTCATATTAAAATATTTAAAAATTAAATATATATATATATATATATATATATATATATATATACATGTAGTTTTTCTCTACTATATGGATTATATATATACGATGATACATATTTTACATTATTTCTATTTAGATAGTTTTAGATTTGCTCTATCAATTTACTTTGATAAATGTATATGACTTAAAGGCGTCAGGATGGCGAGTAATTGCCTTATTTAATTGTCTACGTATTTTATTTTGATCGCCACCTTGTTTAATCATTATTATTATTAAGGCAGAAATTGGGGGTATAAAATCTACTAATTTTAAGGTAACACGAGCAATTCTCAGAAATTCGGACATAATGCTCCCGTAAAGAATATACACTGGGTAGGTACTATGTTTATGTTGCATACACACGATATGAAAATGGAAGGAATTTCTTTTATCAAACAGTGTATTGATAAATATGTTATCTTCATTTTTTATATCCAAATCAAGAAATGTAGCTTGTGTTCCTGTGTGTGCACAGTTTAATTTTAACTCTTTAGGATATAGTAAATGTTTAGTATTCTCAAACTCTTCGTTATTATTAATGTATACAAGGTCGTCAATATATCGCCTACATCCATGATAAC
This sequence comes from Sepiola atlantica, assembly GCA_963556195.1. Classification (NCBI taxonomy): domain Eukaryota; kingdom Metazoa; phylum Mollusca; class Cephalopoda; order Sepiida; family Sepiolidae; genus Sepiola; species Sepiola atlantica. The sequence continues at coordinate 66,230,955 of OY744527.1, read as the reverse complement.
TATACGCTCTAGATATATCATTTGTATTAATGATATATATATATATATATATTATTATTATTATTATATTCAAGTCTATGTGAATACAGATTTGCCTAAAATGGTGAAGGATCCAAACCCATTGGAATACATATTGTTATGAGTAGTACTTTATTTCCTATTTGAAAGTAACTCTCTTTTATAAGGTGACTTATAAGCGTTATCAGACCAGTTTTTGAAACACTCGTCTTACCATTTTTAGTGTTACATCAAAAGGCTTTAGATTTTGTAAAAGTCTATATATTTACATTTCCCATCTGCAAAAGCTAAATCTATAGTATTACCTAATTCTTTAATAACTTCTGTATGTGGCATTTTTGTATATAAAGTACTGAAATCATATGTAGAGATTGATTCAGCCGTTTTACGAGAATTCATACGATCTAATTTTTCTTTTACTAGATCTGAATTATTCATCAGCCAAAATTGATTTATATTACTATAGAATTTACTTTTTTATGGAAATTAATTATTTGATTCATAATTAATTTAAAGACTTTAAGTATAGCCTTACTTTAAGGTTTTGTGATGCACATCGTTGAGGCAACAATAACACGGTCGCCAACTGGTGTTTTATGCATTTTAGGTATCCAATACATACATGGACGTTTTTTGTACTTTTCCTCTAATTTTAATCCTAATTTTTCACAAATAACATTATTGTTTAGAATAATATTATCGATTTCACTATCACCTAATTTATAAGTATCTGAAACTTCACCTATTATTTCCACTTTTAACAATAAGCGCTGTATATAATATCTTTTACAGATAAAAGATATATTATTTGCCGCCTTATCAATAGGAACTATTACAAACCGATTTTGAAGCATTTTAAGCTCCATAATTATATGTGGATTTCTAAGGAGGGGTTCGTTTTTTAGGGTGTTTAAAATCTTTTAAACGTTCTACTTTTTTATTTACGAATTTAAGTACATCATCTTTCCATGCGTCAAATGTAGAGTGTAATAATTTATTCTGTTTTGCTATGGATGCAGTGAAATTATCTAACGCTTTTTTATTTCCTTAACACATTTGGTATAATTTAAACATTTAGGTGTTCTATGGTTTGGGCCTTTACTTAATAGTGTTCTTAATTTAGAACTTTTAACTATCGCTGGATTACCGCTAATTATATGCCCTATGTCAGTATTACATAATGGTGAGGATTTACATTAACATTCTCGTATAATCTTTTATCATTATCATTTATATTTAAATACTCTACAGTGAATTTATAGTTAAACACCTTATTCCGGATAGTTTGCACTAGGTTATATGTTACTATTAGATTCTGTTCCTCTATTTTAAGTTCATTGGTTAGTGACTGAATGATTTCTGGATTATTAGATATTTTAGGCAGATTTATATCATCAAATCCTTTATTTTCATACAAGACTACACAAACATATCGAAGTTTATTTTTATACCCTCAACAGGTTGCTTGTATAATTTTGTATCGATTATATCCATGATAAACTAATACCATCGAGTAAGTTTTTCTTTCCTATATATGACATCCGGGTGTAATAATATTTTAGATGCTATGTCCTTTGTATATATATATATATATATATATATATATATATATATATATATATATATATATATATATATATTAAGTAATAGGAAAATAAACAGATGAAATATATATTTAAAGTATACCCTATTATGAAAATTTAATGCTCGATATACGAGATATGACAATAGTATGAGACATTGTACTCTTCACAATTTTACATTCATCACTTACTTATATATATATATATATATATATATATATATATATATATATATATATATATGTATATAAATATATATATGTATATGTAGTCGTGTATATACACATATATTTGAGTATCGTGTTCGCGATTGCTTCATATATATATATATATATATATATATATATATATATATATATAGAGAGAGAGAGAGAGAGAGAGAGATAATAATTTAAAGATATAAATAATATATTTAGACAGTAGATTATCAGGATAAAAACAAAGCTAAATATAGTGTATAGTGCAATTAATTGAATGACATAATAAAATGACAGATTAATAAGATTTTATTAAAGTTCTAAAGACTAGGAGTGATACTGCGTCCTTAACCCATGAGTTTTTAAAGAAAATGTTCTACTTATAGAACAATTACCGCAATGATATTTAAAGACAAATGTCAAAGAAGTCTTTAAAAAACAATCCAAGTGCTGAATGGTAGTCCAAAAACGAAAACGTTATTTAGGTTGGAAATGTGCTTGCTATCGATGCAGTAGATGACAGTGAGAAGTGTATTCAGGGTGTATGCAAATTAATAATAAAACTATAGAAAAAGCAAACTCATACAAAAAGTTCAAAAGACTCACTGGGGGTTGAATATCATAATGTGATGGAGTAGAAATATAAAGTAAGATCCGATAAAAGAATAATGCTTAATAACATAGGGAGTTCTTGAAATTGTTTTAAACCTTATGACTTAGATGAACTGCATAAATTTAACAAAAAAAGTGTGTTTATTCCCAATATATTTCACGTTTTATATAATTTATGTATTTTTTAGACATTTTTATATATTTTCAAAGCTTAATTCTTATTAGTTGTAGTAATGTCATTGCGGTAATGGTCCTCTGAAGAGAAGATTTTCTTTGAAAATTCATCAATTATTAAGAGCACAGTATCACTCCATGTTGTTTAACTTTAATAAAATCTGATTAATTTCTCATTTTATTATGTCCTTTAATTAATATTATATATATATATATATATATATATATATATATATATATATATATATATATATACACTGCGACCAGCGATAATAGTTTTCTAATAAAAATTGAATTTACTCATCATTCTGTTAACCAATTTCAGCAATTGTTTTACGGAAATTCTGGCACATTATGATAACATTATTTGATTGGTTTACATATTGTTGTGAATTGTTTGTACAGTCATTAAAGCATTTTTTAAGGGTGGATTAATTTGATAATTTTTATGTTCTTCTTAGCAAAAATCGGATGTTAAAAGTCACTAAGTGAGGGATACAAATAAATTATAGTAAAGGAAACGTCTAAAGGAACCATTCTTGGTGTAATTGCCCGAGAAATAAGTCGTCATGTTGATACTGTAAAAATAATTCTGAGGGACCCGTCCCCAGGGAAGAAACGATCAGATGTTGGAATACCCAAGACTGTTTCCAACAGGGATCTGAAGAATATTGGTCGTCAACTCCCTAGAATATCTGGACAATCGGGCAAATGAATGTTCACAATAGCTAATAGTCCTGACGTACCCACATACACATGGAATGTAATTCTTTAAATAATGGCTTCTATGAAAGTTCTAGTTACAAACCTCCTCTTACACTATTTTAGAATGACATTGGCAAAGAAATATATGAATATGGATATGAGTATGGTTCTTGTTACTCTTGCTGAACCTGATTACTGCGAAAAATATGCTCAAAAGACATGAGTCAGCATCGTTTGAAACGACAACAAAAACGTTCAGGAGTTATTATATAGACGGGGACTACTGTATATATGTTTGTTTGTTCTATAAGAGTACCCAAACGAGTATAAATTACGTATGTTGCTTATTTCAATCTCTTAAAATAATTTCTGCTACTTGGCTAAAAAAAATATTGCTCTACTATGGGGCTGTGTTTTCATGAACGACAATGCTCCTTCTCAATCTGCCCATGCAACTCAAGCAGTGTTAGCATGTTTGGACATTAAAAGTACAACGTTGATGATCTGGCCTACATAATCTTAATATTTAAACCCAATAGAACACGTTTAGTATTTCATCAAACAAGATGTCGATGTCAATGGACGTCAATTTTCGTCTAAAATGAACTAATCAGAAGCTATTTATACTGAAGAAAATCGCCCTGCCACCAGTTACTATTGAAAAATTGACTGATGAAGTCAACACAAGACTTTGTAGACGCTATAATGTTCCATCGTGTTTATGTGTTTAAATAAGGAACGTGTTCATTATATAAATTGAACTATATATTATTAGAGATTTAATTATATCAATTGATGGTAAAATATAACCACCATTAAATATTATTTTATTTATTTATTCCTTATTTTCACTAATAAAGGATTATCTTTTCATTGGAAAGCTATTACTATTCGTCGGTAAACTATCAGAAATTTCAACAAATATTTTATTTTGCAAATACTTATTTTTTCGCAACACTTTTATAACAGAGTGCTAGATAACCGGTGAAAAGATTTCAGACATTAAATCATGGAAAATCAATATATATATATATATATATATATATATATATATATATATATATATATATATATATATATTAAAAATAACCGACAATTTTTGTCTGGCTATTTTAGTGTTGATCCCTTCAATTTTCCGGATTAAAATCTTAATCTCGGTTAATTGTCGGTTATTTTTAATAATACGTGTCTTAAAGAAAAAATGCTGCCTCGATACACACATATATATATATATATATATATATATATATATATATATATATATATATATATATGTATACCCTGGAAATGATAAGGGAAAACCAAAAATATTATTTATGTATTCATCAACGTTTCATTTTTATTCCAAGACTTCCTCGGGATGATGGGTTTGAAGAAAAAATGGTTCTTCAAATCAACCATCCCGAGTAAGTTTTGAAATGAAGCCGAAACGTTGAATAATACATAAATGATATTTATATTTTTCTTCTTTTTTTCTCATGACAGTGGAACATTATTTACATGTTTCATCATTCACTGTCTGAAATTATTAGATTAATGAACTGATGTGATCAATAAGCTTGAGACACTAGCGTCTGTAGATATAATTAATTTAATATGTATTCATAAATAGTATATATATATATATATATATATATATATATATATATATATATATATATATATATATATATATATGTATTAGGTGGGTGCCAACGTCGCCGTGGCTTAGACGGAGTCTGGTTATTTAAACAGGCTTATGATTAGTTCAATTGGTTTCAATTCTAATTAAAATTGTATTTGAAAGATAAAAGTTCATCTCTAAAAACACATTTTAAAATAAAAACTGTTTTAACGTAGGCTAAACATGATTTTTAAAAATTTGTGAAATTTAAATTTTTAAAAATTCATTAAAAATATTTTTGAAAGATAAATACTAATTTTCTCGGACTGTTTTAAAGATACTTAGTAAATTAAAGTTTTAAGACACTGAATTAAAAAAATGTACATATTTTTAACCAATTGTTGCATTATTATCAAAAACTGTCAGAGTAATGATAACATATGTAAGCGATGAAATGTAAACGAGATTGTTAGCGACATTCAGAGATAATATGAGAGCTCATAATCGCAATAATATTTCATTTTATTATTTTTCTTTTATAAAAAATATATGGTTTTGCATATTTTCCTTATTTCTAAATATATAAACACTATTAAATATTGGATTTATCCTGATGAGATTATATTTCCGAATTTGATATGTAAAATATTTCAATATCGACCAATATATTTTTGTTTATTTTGTTTTAAACGTGTTTTTTGTATTAAAAATGTCAAAGTTTATTTTGTACTAAACACTTTTATTTTTATTTTTCTTTAATGAAACATTTTACGTTTTAAAATATTTTTGTTGAATTAAAAACAATATGGTGGCCAGCTGTTAAAACATTGAATTAAAATTCGATACTCAAAACTTTTTAAGGTAAATTAGAATTGTATTTCAGGACAAGAACTATAATTATGACATACACTAAATCGTATCTAATATTTGGGCAAAATCGACTAAATAAAAACATAGCATACACTAGTATACTAGGTGTGTCTTAACCAAAACCCTGATTGAGAGGGAGAAATAGTTTGCAACTATGAGGTTTGAGGTATTGAATTTGCTATTTGAAATAATCAGTTTTACTTTTATTTATTTGATTCAGTAGGGAGTACGTTTTCATTAATTATATTTTTCGTACGTGTTTATATATTTTATAATTGTTATGTAAATTTTTGTAAAATAATGTTATATATTTATTTAGTGGAGGATTAGATATTTTAATAGTTAGGTAGAAATGAATATTCAATTGTCGAATTTGTTCGTCTATGTTGGGGAAACCATTAATGATTAGAGTCTGTTTTAAAGTGGTGTTGATAAAGAAATTATGTAGAAGGAGATTACTGTAGCCCAGCATGATACGGTTTTTTAAAAAAGATCTGATTTGTATCGGAATGGCATTCGCTCAAGTAGTTACGAATGCAATAAGTTTTATAAGTAAGTTCAATATACATGTATGTAAAGTAATCATTATTGTTATTATCTATTAGAAAATCTAAAACGTAGATTGTATTGTTTATGTTTAATTCTTCTGTAAATTCGAGTACAGAGTTATGTTTGTATATAGATGGTGTAGTGATAGTCGTAAAATAGGGACGTTGGTATGATAGCAAAATGTATTTCGAGGTGGCGGTTGTTAGGTGTTTTTTAGATGGTATTTATGATTATGTCGATCGTTTTATAAAAGGGTACGGTTATAAATAGATTTTCTACATCTAAAGAAGCGATTGCATCTTTGGTAAGTTTCTTTTTCACTTTTTAGCGTTTTAATTATTTGGTGAGTTGATCTAGTGTTAGATTTGTTTACGATATATGAGAATATTATATCGTTATTTTTGATTAGTGAGTTGAAAGACGGGTGTAATTACTTAAGAACACATTTGACGAAGAGGGAAGTTCGGCTTAACTATTTTACTTTTCAGTCTCTCTCGCTACACACATATATATATATATATATATATATATATATATATATATATATATATATATATATATATATACCAGAATTGTAAGTTGCCAACAACTTTAAGTACCTTGTCGTAGTCGGGGTCTGCGTTTATTATTATTGTACAACCTTCATTTACATCATAAATTCTTCTGTATTTATTGCTCTATCTGATATATTGAGCTTTTATTATCACGATACAGTACTATTTCAAGACACATAATCAATCTTTGAATTTTTATTCAATGCTATATACACACACACACACACACATATATATATATATATATATATATTATAGGGATGAAAGATGAGAATAAAAAATTATGAAGATACAATATTTATTTATTGGCTCTTTATTTTATTTTATTTCATGTAACATTTTCAAAGTTAAATGCTGCCGATAATATTTACAGTTACATTGTCGCTTTTCCCTTATCCTCTGATGAAAAACGTTTATCTTTGAAAGTCCATCGATTAAGGATATGAAGATCCTTGCTTTGAACTGTTGATGTTCTAATAAATATTGTACCTTTACATTTTTATTCTAATCTTTGATATATAGAATTGATTGCTCTATTCAATATATTGAGCTTCATATTATCACGATAGATTATTATTAAACAATAATTTAGTTGTATTTAAGTTAATTCAACATAAAAATAAATGTATATATATATAAGCACACACATATACACACACACACATATATATATATATATATATATATATATATATATATTCAGAAAATAAGTATAACTATAATTATTATATCAAGGGTACCAGGAAAGATAGTATGTTAGATATATAAGAGAAGCATAATTGAGGATGCTCAATACTACAAATATAGAATATTATATATATATATATATATATATATATATATATATATATATATATATATAATATTATTCAAGTTTTAACATAGATATTTTCATTTAAGATCTTCACTCAGACGAGTTTAAAGCCCTTGTATCTAGACTTTCAAAGTAATAAAACATACTTATCTTCAGAGTAAAACAAGTTATAGGTTGCTAAGTAAGTAAGTAAATGTATAGTAAAAAAAAGTTTCAATTATTATTTGAATAATTATATTTTCCCAGGGGATTAGTAGTCCACTGAAGCTGTAATTCCTAATAGAATCCTTCAACACTAACATGAAAGGGGGACAATCGATTTCTGCAGGAACCCGTTCAATCCCTTCAGTATCTACGCCGGAGCCAACCAAGATGTTGTTCTTGCTCCAACACTCTTCGGGATATTTATTTCCGTCCTCTTGAAGTATGCCTTTGGCACATACTGAGGAAACTATCTGCGTGCCAGATAAGACGCCGGACTGTTAATCTTGCCCACCTCAGCGCCAGGACAAAAGTACGCGAAATTCTCATTTACGATATGCTGTTTGCTGACGATGAACCGGTGGCGACGCAAACCAGCAGAAACTGCAGCCACTGCAAAGACGTCAGGTTAACCATTGAATAGAATAAGACAAACGGCTTGAGAGAAGACACCGAGATAGCACATGCCGTCAATATCGATGACTATAACCACGATGTCGTTACCGGTTCAGGTACCTTGGTTCCACTGTAACCGACAACATATCCCTGGACATTTAAATCAAGAATCGGATTGGACAGCAGCAACGATATGTGCTTGCTGTACATAGAGAATGTGGAAGAACTCCAAGCTGACGGTGAAAACTTATATGGCAGAGTACAGCGCCTGTGCCACCAGCACACTTCTGTGCGGCAGCGATACATGGGCCAACTATGTCAGACTAAGCTTCCACCGCATCCTTGGCATATTTTGGCAGGATAGGGTGTCTAACAAATAGGTCCTGTTCGGCGCGAACTTTCCCAGCATGCACACCCTGTCAGAAAACACAGACTGCGCTGGTTGTGTCTAAGTCACTGCATGGAACAGGACGCACCTCAAAAGGATATCATGTATAGAGAGCTGGCATCTGGAACGAGGTCCATCGGCCGCACCCAACTCCGATACAAGGGTAATGTAAGACGCGACATCGATCTTGCGCCTGGGAGAGCGTTCCAGATGACCGCTCAAGATAGGGAGGAACTCTGAACCAAAATTTGAAAGCAGCGCAGCAGAATCTGTTGAACGCTGCGGTGGAGAAGCGTGCACGTAATACGAATTTGCCAATACCAACAGTCTAGGGGCAACACATGTCGGTGACCTTGGTCACATAGACTGCAATTCCCGCATTGGTATCTTCAGTCATAAGCGACGTTTCTCCAGCTTATCAACCAGCTAAAACAACTAGGCTAAAGAAGCATAAACCATATATATATATATATATATATATATATATATATATATATATATATATATATATATATATATATATGATTATCAATATTTTTTATCTACATAGGTATACGTTTCATCTTTACGGGAATCGTCAATGTAAAGAAGAATTATTCACACCGGTCGCCGGACTCGAACACCGGAGTACGAATTGGATCTCAAACTCAAATTTAAACGTCTTTGGCCACACGGCCGCTGTAAACAACTCAATAACTCAGCGAGACAGTACTCCTTATTAAATCCAGCTGTCGTAAAGAGTTCGACTTTTAAAAGGAGCATTGCACTGTAGCTGTGTAAATACTAACGCTACAGAACCCAGCCTAGTTTTTAGGGCGAAAAATAATTAATTATAAATATTTGACTTGTATCTACATACGTATACGTTTCATGCTTACGGAATTCGTCACTGTAGAGAAGAATTATTCACACTGGTCGCCGGACTCAAATCTCGGAACCTGAGTTATATTTCAAACTCCAATTCTAATATCAAATATATATATATATATATATATATATATATATAATAAACATACCCATACACACATTTTTATAACAGTAATGCCTTTAGTAGAAAAGGAATTCTAACCTGCGGGAAAAGAGAGAGAAAACAATTATAGGGGTAAGAGAAGGTGAAAGGCAAACAGGAGAGAATAATTAAGTCAAGGGACTTACTTTATTGTATGATAAATTGATCGTATTTAGAATTATGCTTGCAGATGGCTATAATTTTACTTGTTATATTGATCAGAGGGATCTCAGATGTCATTATCATCAGAGATGCAGATATGTATAATCCACAGGTCTAAGACTCGGGTTTATAGGAGGTTGATTTTTCACATGCGGTTAAACAATCACAAAAACAACGGCCAGAGACAATAACACTCTACCAACCAGTGACACTGTATTATAATCTACCTAATCACACAATAAATAACATATACGTGATATTATTATAGACATCTGTTTTATTCCACAGAGAACTGTAAAAAACGAAATGAAATGAATCCACAAATGCTATACACACAGCAGTGGTTGAAAATAAGATATCGCAGTTTTGAGGTCTTACAAATTCTGTATCCGTAATCCTAGCCACACTTTCAAAATTACCCACTCTCTTCAATACACACACTCACGATATGAATTTTAAAAAGTAGATATAGATATATCAAATAGTTTGTGCACATGCGATAAAAACGGAAGAAAATTATCTAATAAGTCAAACACACCAACGACATAGTCATGTTTGTTTTAGATATAGACAATTCAAATAATTTGTACAACACGGGAAAACACTGAAAACGAAATTAAATTATATTACTACCAGACATCGACAAAATATATCAATTTAATCATCCCACAAACCATACATAGAGACTAAACCTAGAAATTTCAATTTTAGATATAGATCTTTAGAAAATCTTCTCGACCAAAGATTATAATCTTCACCGACACCAGACAATTGTATTTAACAAGAGGACATTAGTGTTCCTTCTTTTCCCTTTTCTTTTCTTTATTCGTTCATTCAAACTGGAAACACACAAGACAACACACGCCCACATATAACACCGCAATATGTGTCCTGACAGGCAGATCCAAAAACAGTCAATTTTGTTCAATATTTTCAAAATCGCTGTTTACACTCCATTGAAAGCTTGAAGAATGAAAAGGGGTTCCGAAAATAATTTAATAAAATATTCTTACGAAAAAAAAAACTATGAGATAAATATGGATTTTTAAAAAAATGTAAAAATTGTTTAAACAACTCAGAATAAAATAATAACTTACGCATTTATGTGTTTCGACCCACTTGTGTTCTGTCAACGGATTACACACACCCACACACATATATATATATATATATATATATATATATATATATATATATATATATATGTGTGTGTGTGTAGGTGTGTACGTGTATAGACTCTACAAATATTAAGTAGGCTATGCATATTTCAGATATATATATATATATATATATATATATATATATATATATATATATATATATATAAGAAAAGAAGAATGATCCGACGTAATGGGAAATGAAAAAGGAAAAACCAAAAGATGTTTTTTTTTGTTGTTGTTGTTTTTTATGTATTTATCAACCGAGGTCCGGGCTGGGAGAAGTCAGTGGCAGGGACACAACAAAGCTCGGCGAAGACTACTGGAAACCGCACTAATCACAGCCTCCAACACCATCAGACAACGAAATGGCTTCTATAAGCTATCCCCCTTAATAAGCAAAATTATCCTTACCGAACAAAAACTGAACCTAGATCATGGCTAACCTCTCTTTCTCTTCGCTCTCAATTGTACTTACATACAAATCCCCGCATACACCCCACGCACGCCCCACATACATTCCTGACATAGCAAGCTGATCAAATAATCCTACTCTCCAAAAATGTCACACTTAACCACAACAAAATCTCCCCTTTCCCCCTCGCCTATTTCACCCTTTCGACTACTTATTTCACACTCTTACCAACCCACATCTCCAACTTGCAAATCACCCACATTTCCCCAAATATTTTCTAAATCTGTGACACTACCTACACACCAAAAACACAGAGCCTCTCCTCTCCCCTCCTCTTTCCCCACCCCTCCACTTTTTCACTCCCAGCCATCCACATTAAGTTAATTCACTCCCAACCCTCCACTTTTTCACTCACAGCCATCCACATTAATTTCATTCATGCCACTGACTTCTCTCAGCCCGGACCTCGGTCATGTGCTCCCAGTAGTGGCTACTACTTCTTCTCATTAAACCATCATGTCAACCCAATATTTCCATGTACTTGCATGACATTTTTCTAAAAATTATCATCCTGAGGAAGTCTTATAAATAAAGACGACACGTATATATATATATATATATATATATATATATATATATATATATATATATATCATGAATATTATGTGTGTGTGTCTCTCTCTATATACTATTTATCGCAGAATGTTCCGTAAGTTCTTGGCGTTCTATTTCGATGATGTAATTCTAAAATCTTCAAGAAAAAATGGTTGATAATATTTACACTGTTGACGTTTCTGCGTCATAATACTACCCAATTCAACATATAATACGCGTATATCAAACAACCACATTGTAGATATTAGTTGTTTAATTGAAAATAATTTGTTTGTTTTACAGATTATAGATAATTTTGTGGGCAAATCTAAATAGAAATATTTGAAACAAGCCGCGCATGCGTGGTCCCTCTCTGTATGTGACGAGTGTACAATGCAATAAATTTGGGCAATTTGGGGCAATTTTTACCCCGCTTTGACTCTCTGGGGCGCGAACCAGATTGTTTCCAACGTCAGCGATACTTAGTTTCTATTAGGAACAATTGCCTCCACATTTTGGCCAAGTTTCAGAGAAATTGAATGGATGGATGAAAAGTTATTGGGCAAAAAATGTCATTTTCGGCCATTTCGAGGCCTTTTGAACCCCTGGGGGGTTAACCAGATGTTTTTTTCAAAAATCGGAGAATATCACTTTCTAACCTGACCAAAGTTACAACTTCATGCAAAATTTCAGAGAAGTTTCAGAAAAATTGAATGTATGGATCAAACGTTATGGGAGGAAAGGGTCATTTTTTGCCATTTTAGGGGCACTGTCACCCTTTTGGGGCGCGAACCGAATTTTTTCCAAGGTCAGCGATACTTAGTTTCTATTATGAACAATTGCCTGCATATTTTGGTCAAGTTTCAGAGAAATTGAATGGATGGATGAAAAGTTATGGGGTAGAAAATGTCATTTTTTGCCATTTCGGGGCCTTTTGATCCCCTGGGGGATAACCAGATCTTTTTTCAAATATCGGAGAATGTCACTTTCTAACCTGACAAAAGTTACAACTTCATGCAAAATTTCAGAGAAATTCAATGGATGGTTGCGGAGAAAAATCCGGACGGACACACACACGGACACACACACGAACGGAAATGCCTCAAAACATAAGTCCCCCAATTTTTTAAATCGGGGGCCAATAAAAAATAATTAATTTTATTCATATTTTGATGGTGTTCGATCAAGTAAATGTTCTGTTGCAACTTGCTGAGATGAATATAAGAATGTTATTCTTGCAACGTTTTCGACGGTTTAACTTCCGACCTTTTCCCGGTACGTTTTGTCGAACAAGGAAACTGTTTATGTCGAACTGGCGAACTTATACACAATTTCTTATGGAACCCTTTATTTAATCCACACGGAGAGGTTTCTCTCGTTCCGTCAGACATTACCTGGTAGATGTTTGACATAATTTGTAATTTTATTCTTAATATCACTCGTACTGCGGATTACAACCTCAATCTTCAGAAAACTGTCATTTACAACTGATTATTACTACCTCCTGTAGTTTAAATAAAGGATCCGTTCCGAATTCCGTACGGAAATCCGTACGGATTTCCGAGTTCAAAATAAAAATGACCGAGTTCGACACCGAAGTTTATATCGATCGAAACTTTGTGAAAATAACATGCAAGATGTTCTCATACGAATTCAAATAATACTAATCTCGCCAATATCCTATTTCAAAGAAATTGCAATACTTAACTATTTTGAACATTTTATGTAATTTTTTATTTGATTTTTAATAACATGATTTTTATATAAAAATAGCGACTAAGTAAGTTGGTTGAAAATATAGTTAAGTATAATTGTATTTACTTCTTTCTTATGAAATATAAATACATACATTTAGCAATGTACACAGAAGTGGACACAAACAATACGAAACGCGTAATGATGTAATTTTACATGAGTACTGTAATGAGCAACTAGATACTAAGAAAGATTTTTAATTATTATTTGATTTAATAAATGAAATCGATGTATTAGAAACAAATAATTTTCATCGTCAAAATACAAAAGATCTAGGGAAAGTTCATCGAATGACTGACAGCTTAAAATGTAACACTAAAAGGTATGAGAGCGCATCAATATATAGTCATTGAAGTTTCTCAATTCAATTAAAACTATATTTTAAAAAAATGTCCCAAGTCGTTCAGTGGAAAATCACTCATGTAGGTCAATTTAACTTTTACAGTTATTATATTAGTTTGCTTCTAACATTAATTAAGTGATCATCAGTTGTTTACCATGAAAAACTGTTTCGGGAATATATATATATATATATATATATATATATATATATATAATATTAGCTTATATTTTGTATTTTAACTTACGTACGATGTCGTTCCGAGCTTACAGCTTTCATCAGCGCAGGGAAATAACCATATTAGACGGTAACAGGGTGCGAACACAGTTCACAGAGCCACCTAGAATCTGTAAGTGTTACCATTAATCTTTCAGGCCACAAGATATTGTCACGTGATACTGGAGAAATTAAGCGATGTTTCCATTGAGCGCCGCGGGTATAAATACGAAGACATCCGACAGTACTCAAGTAAATTCATAAACCCAACCAAACTCTCTATTATGTAGATTTTAACAATATCCACCCGTCACCATTTAAGAAAGACATAATCCATAGTATATCTAAGAGAATAGCAAAACTATCATCTAACGAGCCACTATTCAATAAGAATAACAAATATAATAATGAAGCGTCAGCCAGATCTAGATATATTCGGAACATAAATTACATTAAAGTAAGCTCCATAAATCACAATGATGGGTTTTAAGACAAATAGGAAACCATCTAACATAATATCATACAACATGGCTATGGTAGACTCCAGACAAATAAAAAAGAGAATAAATACTAATAATAAGCAGGATACTGCACCTAATACAACACTTAACACTAGGGGATAAACAAACCCACCATCGGCAGAGAATATCACTAGGAAGAAAAATAGACGTAGAATCTCACTCTGGTTAAATCCTGTTTATGGCTTAAACATTCTCACTAACAAACGGAAACAGTTCTACCAAATTATCGAGAAAAATGTTCCTAGGGATAGTAGACTAGATAAAATTATAAATGAAAATACAGTAAAGCTATCCTTTTCAACATCGATAAACTTAACATCAACTATAGTAAGTTCAAATAACACAAAACTCAACAGGAATAGTAACTTAGATACTAGTACAGTCTAGAACCTGAATAACAGCTCCCAATATAACTGTAAAAATTTAAATGAGTGCCATTTAAAGGGGGGATGTTTAACTTCAGATATAGTGTATAAGTGTAACGTCATAGAAGAAAACATAATTAGAACATACATTGGGTCGATGGAATGTTGTTTCAAAGACAGGTTTAGAAACCTATATACACTCTTTCAAAGAACCTCATACAAATTCAATGAAGGTCCCTACGACTTTAGCTAAATATGTAAGATAACTAAATTGTAACAACATACAATACATCCTAAAATGATCTATACTAGGTATAGCAGGGAAATATAAACCTAAAAAATATAAGAGATGTAACCTCTGTATTCTGGCATACTACACTACAGTTTCTATTTAATTATCTTCCTCCCACAGCGGTAAGATATGACACAAGGTCGGAAAGTGGGATTTGAAAAATCAGCGCCCGAGAAGGTGAGCACTCTGGCCTACAAAAATGCATGGGAAGCCCCATCAGCATTCCCCAGCAGGGGCGCCCCAGGCAGTAAGCAATAAAATTACTCCTCCCTAAAGAGGGGAGGCAAAGCCTGGAAGGGTGGGGCTCCTAGAACTGCACAGGACAAACCCACAGACCGTCGTCATCAAGCCCCGAACGACAAGACGGTACCGGTTAATGGGATGTAGTATCCATCGGAACAGATACTACACTATGACCCAAACCAAAAGGCCAGTTGTTCAGAACTATCTACATAGAACTGCATATGGCCAATCCCGTTACAAACTCATCAAAACACATGTGGCAGGAACCCTTTCATCAGCATAAATATGAAAATATCTAAGGTATACGAATATTATAGGACTATGAAGGCAATAGAAACTGTAAACCTAATAGTATATGACGGAACAGTAATACCCACATATAAAACATTTAAATATAGAAAACATCACACACAACAAAACTAACCGAAGCGACAAAGCTTAAACCTAGCCTATAGAAAAGAAAATGGTCAGTGAGCCGGATCCTGGGATCATCAGCAGACAATTCTCTAGATTCATCTCCACTAATTAGTGAAGTAATGGTAACTGGAAAATAAGAAAATTAAGGAAGGAGTAAGAACCGATAATACAATAATCATTTTAAATATGATGTCAAATTAATACTAAATATATATATATATATATATATATATATATATATATATATATATGTATATATTTATAAATAAAAAATGCACCCAATCTAATGTGAATATAGGCATACAATTAAAGTAGAGAGGTAATATGGGCATTAATTTAACCATCATTTCCATCACAATACGAGTTAATCACAATAAACTTTAGGTATAAATGTCCTCAAAAGTAATGTTAATGCTCATAATAATTTATAATGAGGTAATTAATATTGAATAGCTCTTTTCGGAGTTGTGATTCATGTCTAACTAACTATAAAGTATTTTCGTTGTAAGTGGAAAACTCCACCTTAGTTTCGCATTGAATAGAAACTTACTACTTAAGTGAGAAATCAACGCAATTAATCTTATCTTAGTGTTAATTTAAACTGTTTATAAATAAATGCTAAACATCGAAGTATAACAATCTTAATGGCTGAATGTATATTGCTAGCTCTCAACTGATGAACTTAAAATAGATTATCTCTGGTGTTAGCTTTGTATCCAAATGAGCTGAAGAAGCATTTGAAGGTTAATTGATGTAAGTTTAGGAAAGTAAAAAATTCGAATTTTTATGAATAAATTATAGAATGTATTAACTATTTTAAGGAATATTACTGGATTAAAATATATAAATGTCCACACAACGTTAAGGATGTACTAGCTATTAACTGTACAATTAAAAATGGCGTACCAGTGGATTCCCCTACATGTAAGTTTTCTCTTTTTTTTGTGTTTTATTTTGTTTCGCCCAAAAATAACCACTGTATAGTGTAGGTTTTTTCAAGACACTTTAATCCAAACATTTTGTGAATTTTTTCATTATTTTTTAGTGTTGCAGAGACGATATCGACATAAAAATGGTGTTTCGCTCACGGTAAAAATATATCTACCAGAACTGTTATAGTGTTTGCAAATGTGAAAAAAATAACAATAAAAACATGGTTATTGGAATATAAATTGAACCTGACTTATATTTGCTCTGCTGTTACTGATTGACAATAATCGAGCTGAATCTCTTAAAGCGACTACAAAATCAAAAGGCATTGATAGTATATGCTAATATATATATTGTCATTAATATATATATATATATATATATATATATATATATATATATAAACAACTTCGCCAATAGACTAAAAATGTTCGAAGCCCTACCCATAAATCAATTACAACCCAAAATTTATAAAATAGCATTCACCACTGGGACTAACGCCCTATCAGTCTTTAAAAATTAATAAATAATAATAATAATAATAATAATAATAATAATAATAATAATAATAATAATAATAGTAAAAGGAAAAGAAAAAGAAAAATAACAAAAAAAGAAAAGAAATAAATAAATATATACATATATATATATATATATATGTGTGTGTGTGTGTGTGTGTGTGTGTGTGTGTGTGTGTGTGTGTGAATTAATAGATATATAACAAATAATAACACTATAAATACGGGTTTAAGTAACAATAAGACACAGCCTCCTGAAGACGGTTGAGAGACCGAAAGCGCTAGGGCAATGGCCCATGACACAACACTAGGTGCCATACTCCAACGGTTAACACCCGAAAACAGCAGAATCGCTCGCCGCGTCGAGAAATTGACAAGTAAGATCATGAAAAGAGAGAACTCCGTGGTATTTAATGACGCTTGCATTAAAAATATATATACATATACATATATGTACATACACACACACACACACACACACACACACACATATATATATATATATATATATATATATATATAAATTTTAATTATATTTTCATGAATTAATTTTTACGTACATGAAAGAAGATCATGGGTACATGTTTCTGGCTACGAGCCGTCATTAACATGCTTACTCCAGAGGAGATATAACCGTCGATGTAAATGTTCATAGTCTAGTGTTTTAACCCATTACCAGAACGCCCTGTTTCGATGCATGCACGATTTATTATCGCCTATGATGCCACCCAGCGTTTGTGTTGTTATAGTGTGTACTAGCGATAAAAGGCTAGTGTGTTAATTATTATGTTTCGTTCTCTGAGCGGTTAAAAATATCCAATCGTCATTAATCGGACATGTCATCAATTTTATATATATTTATTAACTAACCCATTTATAAATGCATTTTTACGTACATAAAAGAAAGTCATTGACATCTGATTATGTTTTTTAGGTCTGGGAGTAAAACACAAGAATATTAATATTTACGACGTTTCGATCCCTGCTAGAGTAATCATGCTGATGACAGCTCGTAGCCAGAAACACGTGTCCATGATGTTCTTGAATGAACGTAAAAATCAATTAATAACAAAAGAAATCAATAAATATATATAGAATTGATAACATGTCCGATTAAGGGCGATTGAATGCAATACCCTGCATGTGTTTAACCGCTCATGGAGCGAACAATAATAAGAAACACACTAATTTTCTATCGCTAGTATGAACTACAACAAACAATAAAGCTGCGTATATATATATATATATATATATATATATTTATTTATCTCAACTAAATTTATATATATATATATATATATATATATATATATATATATATATAGTTGAGATAAATAAAAATTTAACATTATTTATATCAGTTCCAAGAAATTAAACACAACGATTATTTGGCGTAAAATTGATTGCAAGGCAATTTGGGGATATTCTATTTTGTATTATTGTTCTGATGACTAAAACCGTCTACGTCAGCACCCTTTACAACATCACATACGTAAGTAATTTACGAAAAACGCCAGATTTCAGTACAATTTAAAAAGGACAATATTCGAGATATAACCTCTCATTATGCCACCATATATTATTATATCATTCCGTTAAAATCAATCCTAGTAGTGAAGTTACTTTAAAAACAGTAAATGAAATATATATATATAAATTCCCGAAACAGTTTTTCATGGTAAACAACTGATGATCCCTTAAATGATGTTAGAAGCAAACTAATATAATAACTGTAAAAGTTAAATTGACTTACATGAGTGATTTTCCACTGAACGACTTGGGACTTGTCATGTTTTATAACAACCGGGCATAATTAATAATTTAATGACACAACAATACCGTACTAATATAACCTAATTATTACTGTATTGTTTGTTCATTAAATTATTAATGCATAAAAATTGTTATAAAACTATAACTAATTTGGTGAGATAATGTTGTTTCAAGTGCAGCGGTCTTCAAGCTAAGAACTTTAATATAACCGCTTTGTTGTTTTTTACCGCTGCTACTTTTAAACACCAGTAATTTCACATTATTTCAGAAATCTAATCTGAAATCCACAAAAGCATTCGTTATACTGTGGTGAACCGAGACTCGAACAAAACGAACGCTAAAACTCTAATTACGTGAATTGTTACTCTCTCTTACTTTCTTTGCGTCGTTGGTGTGTATGTTTTCCTTTTTACGCGCCCCACAAAACAAAGGATGCTTCGCAGAAACGTGTCAGCTCGGGATAGCCCAGCCAATCATAAACTGGCACGTCTAAGCCAAAAGATTTAAAAACGCTTCGAGCTTCGTAACCCTATAAAAGAACGGGAGAATGGGAAAAGCTTCCTCTTTTTAGCACGACAGACTACGAAAAAAGGCACAAAAAGTACGCTCCCACACTAACCCGGCTACTGTGACCGGGGAAACGGAACACTTCAAAAAGTACGTACAAGCTTGACTTGCCTCGCGCGCACATACGAACTTACATACACAGTAGCAAAATAAGGTAACGAACCTACACACACAGATCACATAGCTGCATACACATATACACGCTCTATGACTCACGCACCAACAAATAGACATACGCATCTTTAGCCCCCCCCCCGTATTCGTCTAATTACAATGAACATTTCTAACAAACAACATAAGTTTAATAAACTTTACAAAGAACATTTTCTCCTTAAAACTAACTCCTATATTCCTTGCAAAATTTTTCGTTTTAAAAATGTTTTGTTAATTAATGTATTCGTTCATTTTTAATTCACTAAATTTTATTCCTGTTTGTAGTGTTTTCCATCCTTCGTTAATTCACAAAAGGCTATACATGTAGTAAGCACTTGCTCGCTGGTGACCCAAATATTTATCCTCTAATATATCCTTCGTCATTTCATTTCCAGTTTTATTTATAATGCATGTATTAGATTTAACAACTATCTGAACCATAATACTGTGAACACGAAATCGGTTCATTAAATAAGATAACAAATATTTACTCTAGTTATATTTATGAGAAGATCCGTTGGCGCTATTATTTACTAATTTTCAACATTTATCAACACAAACACACTTGCGAATGAGGTAGGTTAATGAGATAGGTAGCTTGACAGTTGAATGATGATCCACCGTGTGAGGTTATTGAATATACCTACATACCATTCTAAACAGCAATTCTTAATTTTTCAGAAAGATTTCCCATAGATTATAAGGACTAATGGACAAAATAGTGAGAATTGCGAAGTTGCTGAGAGTAAACCGAAAGTACTGTGTTTCAATAATTTAGTGTTTCTGTCAGTGAAGTATTTCTTATTTTAAAATTTTATTAACAAAAAAAGGCATGTTGGCACTGTGATTATGGGCCAGATTGGGGGGAGGGGAAGGGCCCTAAATAAAGAGTTGTGCAGCAAGATCATTTCTGTCATAATTCTTATGTTTAGCTGATTGATCAAATTACGTTTTCTCTCTAAACTATTTTCAGTAATTATTTGCATTTGTGTATAGATTCATTTATGTAGAGATGTGCATTTGTGTGTGTGCGCGTGTGATATAATTTCTTCAATTTGCTTGCTCTTATTATTTATAAATAATAGTTAATGTAATTAATTCCTATCTGTTCGTGGCTATTCCCGTCTCTATTTTAAGGCGTGTACGTAATCTCTATTAGAGGGTCTGTCGGTCTGTCGCTCTCTCATACGTTCGTTTGAAATAAAATTCTTATCGCAAAACACGTTTTGTTTTGTAATTGTTTTAAATGGATGCATATCCCTATTATAGGGGCTGTCTGTAGGTTTCCACGCTCAATTCTGAAATAGTATTGCTAACGCTTCATGCGTTTTATCTTTAAACGTGTCCACGCATTTCGATGAGAGGCTACGTCGGTCGGTCATTTTGTATGCGTTTTATTCTTTTAGATGATTCCACACATGACTATAAGAGGCATGAGTTTGAAATAGCATCGCTAAACGAGCATCTCAAGAATATCCGGATTTTTTTCTTTTTATGCGTGTAATCTCTTCTTTCCTTTAGAGTCGCAGACAACGGATTCCAGCATTGCGATGACGTCATCGTAAATGTCGCAGAATCTGTACACGAAAGAAATTCTTATGTCTTCGTCAGCGCGCGATTCCGCTCTTCGTTCAATTCTTTGGATCGAGCTAACACGTTCTTCGCCTTCGAATTACGACGCTACACACTCTCATTATACGATCGTTTAAAGATATGTTACGCGTGCCCAATGCCTAATAACAATCGAAACCAAACATAAAGGAAGCCGTAATGGTTACAATGTTGTTTATAGAATAATTAGGAGAAATTATTATTACTTCTACTTGGTGAATATATATATATATATATATATATATATATATATATATATATATATATATATAAAAACTTCTTTGTATTATAGTAGGAAAAATCCAGCAGAGTGGTCGATTAATTAAGAATTAAAGTTAAAAGTTAAGAGCATAATATTTATTTATTTTGGTACAGAAAAATTAGTACAACATTCGTACCGTCGGTTTCAAGCACGGAAAGTCTTAGCCATCCGGCTCTCTTCAGCTTCTGGAGCAGGATGGCTAAGATTTTCCGTACTTGAAACCGACGGTACGAATGTTGTACTAATTTTTCTGTACCAAAATATATATATATATATATATATATATATATATATATATATATATATATATATATATATATACACGCTTTCAGTGTGTAAAATCATGCATACGATAATAAAGAATAATGTGTATTTATTTTTATATAAATAAATATAAATCCATCCAGTAACTCAAAAATTAGCGAGTCGAAAACGTGCCCTTTTTTAGCTCCCGAACGAAACCATTTCAAGTTGTGAGAGGAAGCGATGGAGCAAATAGCAATCAGACCAGTTCCTCAAACGAATAAGGAAAGATATTTAATACCTTAAATAAATGGCAAAAGTTGTTGTTTTTTATTTTTGTTATCAGAAATGATAATAATAAATTATAAATGAAGGAATGATATTACTGACGTAACTAGATGATGTTATATGAATATTATTGCGAACACCAGGGAAGCATAATCCGTTTTCTCCATTTTTGACGGAAACTGTAAACTAGTATTAGATGTTAGCGAAGTAAAAAGCAATTATAAAATAATATCTGATGAGTTCACAATTTTAAAATTCAGATTGCAATTCAGCTTTAATATTTCTTTCTCTCTCTCACACACACACACCTTTCTTCTTTACCTATCTATGTATGTGTATGGATGCTTGTCATTTTATGTAAGTTCGTCGCTCGTCTCCACTAATAGTTACTTTGATGTTGGTAATACTATTACACCTAGCGGAGTTCCTTACTTGGCAATGAAAAATGGTATAATGAAATTCGCATACCCAGCATAGCGCCTACGCATGATTTTAACAAATCGGATCCCGGCTTCCAAGACTCTTAAAGTTGCGAGAAGGTTCACGGAGAGCTCTATAAAACCATACTAACACCTGAAACACCACCGAGTGCAACTATCACTTCGACAATTCGACGTCGAACTATTTAAAAAAATCTTTCTGCCTTTAAATTGGCCTTTGTTATTCCTACCACAAAAAAACTCATTGATAACGAGAAGCAGCACACACACACACACACACAGACACACACACACACTTTCATACTAACAACAATGACAGAGTTTATCCTCAGAGGAACACTTTTCCTATTTTTAGACTTTCGTTATGTTTAAGGATTACGGGTAAACTTGATTCTATTTATCTTCCTCCCACAAGGTAAGATGTGACACAAGATCAGGAAAGTGGGAAAAACCCAGCGCTCGGGAATTTGAGCACTCTTGCTGTTTAAAAATTGCCTGGGCAGCCCCGTCGGCATTCCCCGGTAGGGGCACCTCAGGCGATTAGCAATAAACTAACAGCCTCTCAAAGGGTGAGAAGGTAAAGCCTGGGAGGGTGCACCTCCTAGAACAACCGATAGACCGGCGTAAATCCAGACCCGAAGGCCCGGACAATACCGGTTTATTAGGCGGGGTAAAAATGTTCACACTTAAGTGTCTTTATACGTCACCATGCATATTTACACGTTCATCGGACTAAACACGCGTATATACGACTCATCTGTCTATAATAAAGTGTATTTCCTCATTTAAGCCAAATATGCATCTGTCCCTGTTATTATGTCGGGCATTATTATTTTTGTACGCAATTATGATTATCATCCATTATTGAATATAATTAGCATCGCGACAATTATAAACGTGCTTAATGCAATAATGTACGTAGACAGAGATAGGTTACACAAAAGAAAGAGAAGATTTCTTCGGATGTGAATATTCTTTCAGATTTTCCTCACGTGCGAACCATTAAAAGTTGGAACAAGGACTTTACCGGCGGAACATTCGAACTGTCAACCGAGCAAAATAGGCCGACAGTTTTACAACTACATCATCTAAACAGTTCGAATATAAATATATATGTGTCTGCTGTAGCAAACGATTTTGCAGCATGGAGTATTCGGTCTAGAGAACTAAATTTGCTAGTGTGGTTCGTGCACATAATAATTTAGTATGTTCCAGCTTCTGATGCGTACGACACTTTGAAAGTAGGCTTTCATTAAACGAATTGGATGACGAACAAATATTACGGGAGCTATTTATCAATAATACCTTTGGCGATAAGAACCCACACAGCTTTTTCGACATGTGAGAGCACACCTATATAGACACGACATGGTTGACTCCAATTTAGTGGGGACGGCCTGAGAATAATTATGCAAAGATACGAGGCAATTGATTTATTTCTTCACAGCGAAACTTCTCCATACACAACCTAAATATAAAACATTTTCACGGAATATTTTCGCTATGTATCTGTCAAGCATGTAAAGCAGACACTGTAATGACGTACATTCGCGCTCAATCCAAATCATAACCTCTTGTGTATGCTATAAAGGCAGTTTTCTACAAAGATACGCCTGGAGAACCAGACTGCTGGACATTATTTTTAAATATATCACGGATACACGCTACGTTAAAGGCGTTGATGATACCGTAGCAAACGCATTATTTCATACAACATTTCTTGCTGTAACTGGACACAATCTTAAGCATTAGATGAACAGAAATTGTATTCTAGTTTGCCCGAGCTCATTTCCAACCCTTCAACTGAAAGACTATCTTGTGGCATTTGTAAATCTGATACTTTAACAATCAGCTCTAAAACTTACATACGCTACTTAAAGTGAATTGATATTTGAACGAATATACAACTGATCGCATACTGCAAAACGTGCTTCTACGTAATCCAGAAAGGTTTGGCATCGTTTGGCAAGTAATATTAAACTACGAATGCATTGTGAATACCACATAAGCGGAATAAGATAAATCGACATGCAAAATATCCAACAAGTACTCTCAAGAATCCTGAGTGATTTTTTAAAAACATATTCATATAGTCATACTAGGACCTGTAACTACTTGTCAGAATCGCAAATATATCCTTCGGTTTATTGACCGATATTTTCGTTGGTCGGTAGCTACATCTTTACGATAATATCGCATGTGTTATCTCACGAGAATCTGTTTGTTCATTACGATGTACCCGACGTTATTTAAAGCAATAGAACATAACAGTTCGCGGCATTTTCTAAAATGTTTAGGATAAAACATATTAAAGCTAATGCATACCGACCGTGGGCAAACGGAATGCTAGAACACGTATACAGATAACGTACAGCATACTTTTTTTAATGTAGCTTTCCTAAACACTGGATTGAAAATCTTTCGATCGTCCTCTTTTTATAATATGTATTAGCAAGGAAGATATTAAATTCAGTCGAGCATGTTTATTCTATGGTACTTATTAGATTCTTTTAGCTTAGTATGTTGAAACTACAATCTGCACCGACTACGAAATTAACGTTGGGTTTAAAATATAGTGTCTAGGCTACGTTACGTGGATGAACAGGGCTCATGTAATAACACTTTTTATATCCCGTCCAATTTATTTAGCAGTGTTTGTTTGTTTGCTAGCGGAGATACTGCCAAATCACCCACTTTTCCTAAGTATCATTACAGATTGTAATGGGTTATTATGCCATTACCATGTATTCTCTTTTCCCCATATTCACCCAAAACAAGGCACATTGCCACTATTACGTATGGGATTACTGTGAATTAAGGGCCTGATTAATAGGGGAATCCTTAGTGAGGAGTTAGGCAACGAAATGTTTGTTCACATTGCATTTAACTTTCTGAAAGTTGGTGAAGTTGGTGCAACAGAGAACAGGGAGGTAATTCCAAAGTTAAGCAGTTCGGTGTAGGAAGTTATGAGAGTAGCCGAGTTTCCAGCATCTGGGGACTTCTATGGTGAATGGGGTGTGATTTTGCTGAGTGTCGGAGGTATTTAGGTTGAGGGAGCAAAAGTGCTGCAAGCTGATTGGGTAAAATTCCATTGAAGTACTTGTAAAACTAGCACAAGGATGCAGTCATAATTAATGATATTTGTGTTCATTATTCTTTTACTAAAAACTCATTTATCTTGATCGCAATTTTTCATTGGTACAGGCGGCGTGTCGCTACATTTTGTGTATGTATATGTGCTGGTCTCTCAGTACTGCTACTAGTTTTGTTGTTATTACTGTTAGCGAAGATCCTTACTTAGAGATACCAATCATACGTGCATGTCCAATCAGGGCCTACGCATCTTTCAACCAATCGGAATGTTTCGCGACAAAACGCTTAGCAGTTTTATAATATTCTAATGGACCTCTTTAAAAAACATTTTAAAACTTGACACAGCAGTCAGTTCAACTATTTTATCGATGATTGTACGTCAATATATTTTATGAACGTTCTGCCTAAAATTCGCTCTCTTACAAGACTTATATTTATTAAACTCGGAATGTTTTTTAAAAATAATGGATTTCAGCAGAAACAACAACAACTATTAAACACACAAGCACATACATTTTGTTATTTTAAAGACTGCAACAAGTCTGTTTTAAACTACTAGACAGGATCGCGCTGAAGTTTGAAGATTAAACCTTTGGCTTGCTTACAGTGTCATTGTGATGAAAATAGTAAAATACCTTTCTGGCATAATAGTACTATGAATATTACTAATTATACAAATTGAAAAGCTGAAAAATATGCGACAAAATTTCACAACTTCGTCAGAGAGTATCCGTTGGGTTCCCGATAAGTGATAATATGGTATAAATTGTATTATTTTTACAACTAATACTACTGATGACTCCGCCACTACTACTATTACTGTTCCTTTTATAAGAATTACTACTACTGTATTTTTTTTTTGAAAATCATGAAAGAATATGAGACATTTCGTGAATAAATAAATGAATATCGACAGCATTGGTAACGGTTGAAAAAAGTTTATGACTTTTAATAATAAAGGTCATTTACGTTTGTCTCTCGCGCGGCTGTGGTTGGGCGTATTACTCCCTTGACTGTTTTGTTGTGACTGATCTCTCTCGCGGCTTTTCTCAACGCCCGTATTCTTACCTTCCTCACGGGCGGCTAACTTCCTTTTCTTCTCTCTTTCTTCTTCTTCTTCCTCTTGGTCGTGTCGACTAAAAATAGATATGATCACACTGGGCCCTGTTGCTAGTCCCAGAATGGATATGATGACATCGCCCCTCGAACAAACGAAATGTATACACAAGTGATTAAAAATATACCCTGCTTGAACATATCTATATCCTATCGATGCATTCCGTGGTTACTCACTTTTCATTTCGATCGATCTCCCTTCGTTTGTAACAATATTCAGCAGCAACTAGTTTAGCCAATTGGAAAACACGTTAGTTAAAATGGCAAGCCAACTCAGATAATAATTTAAGAAACCGGACCGCGTTGATTTGAATGTATTGTTTAGCTCTTTTGCAGTCGATATACTCTCACTAGATACGTATCTGTTGCATAGTAATACAGTATGTGACATAATGTAATACTTATCTGTTTAAATATAGATATCGGTTAGATAGGTGGAAAGTAAAAATTTATTATTTTAAGAACAGTCTCAAAACGACTTCAGATATTTGAAAGCAAAATAGGTTAAAGTCTGTATGAATAGATTACACACACCGAGCATCCGACTGACTTCTCTTTATATATATATATATATATATATATATATATATATATATATATATATATATATATTAAAGTGAAATATTTTGAAAATAAACAATCGTGCAATTTTAAATGAAAAATTCATTTATTTAATTTTTTTTTTGCTAGCTTTCATTGTAGAAAAACCTGGTCTGATAGTTTTTGTTCTTCGTTTCTTCCTCCTCATTTTGATGGTATTAACCCTGAAGGGTCGAATCACGACACGAGCAGAAGGAGACGTCAATTTCTTAAGACGTTAGGATAAGTAGTCCTGGCGATGTTATGCGCAGATTTGGCGCTTTTTTTAAGTAAGGAAATTAACATCTTTGAAGAACGGATTCACTTTGATACATTCTAATCCGTGCTTTAAAGATGTTAATTTCCTTGCATATATATATATATATATATATATATATATATATATATGTGTGTGTGTGTGTGTGTGTGTATTTAGGCAGCAGATTTTCATTTAGGCAAACATTATTAAATAACACGGAGTGGTTTTGTTTGATGCGACTTTTTTTGACTTTTTCAATTTTCCGAATTGTCCATCTAATGTTTCGGTCAAATTAATGTAAATATGATCCATGGGTTTCTTGTTCCATTCTTTTTTTCTTTTTTGCAAGTACTTTTGATTTGAATCGTCACATCATCTTGAGGCGGTATTAGTTTTAGTGTCTTTACAAATTATGACTTTACTGTTGTGCTCATTTTTGAATTATAACGGCAAGTAGTTTATAACTTGAAAAAGCGTCTGTAAAGTTGAAATATACATGAGAGCGTGATGGCGCTGTTCACATATAAGAGATTTAAAAGTTAGACTGTTTAAACCGTTAAGAAATTGATGACGTTAAAGAAAGTTCATACAATTCAAACGTATAACTACTTAATGGCTAAGAATTTGGTAATGTTACTTATTATGCTAGACACTTTTAAATGTATCGACTAGTTTCATAATTGACATTATTAATTGTGGGATGTTTAGTTTTTATGTAGAGGGCTTCGAGTATTTTTAATTTTTTGATATTGGTATCGTGGTGTATTATTTTGGTATTGTTAACAAGGATGTTTCTATATTGGGAGGGGGTACACTTATGTGTTTTTAGGTGTTGGCAAATAGAGCTAGTGTCGGAGAGATGTAGGGTGAGTTTTCGGTATAGTGTTGTAGAAGTGAAACCTATGTAAGAATTAGTTTTTGTTATTGTTGTCGGAGATACATTCTCCCATAGGGCATTGGAACTGATATATTACATTGGTTCTTCCTAATGTATTTTGGATTTGAGAAGTGTTATTTTTAACAACATAGTTTGATGTTTTCATTTTTTATAATAAATGATAAATCGTATTTTATCATCAGAATTGGTGGGGGATATATAGCGATGTATTATATTTGTAAGAGCTTTTTCATCCAATTTAAAGTGTGGATGCATTTGGTTACAATAGAATAGATTTATGTAGTGGGAATTATTTAGCTTATTATTAGTAGGATTATCAAAATTTCTATCATTTATTTTATTTTTCATCAACCGTATAATTGGGGAATTGATTATTTATTAGGACTTGCTTCATGTTTTTTAATTCATTAAAAAATATTTTATTGGATGAGGAGATTTATTTTGCACGGTTTAACAGATTTTTGACCATAGCAATTGTATATCTATATCGGCATTCACTTTTAAAACTTGAAATACAGGTGTTAATAGATGTAGGTTTTTATAGGGAGAGGTGATGAATGCATCACTGTTGGAGTCAATGAGAACATCTAAAAACGGAATGTTATTGTTAACATTAAGCTCATGAGTGAATTTAAGAACTGAATTATTTTGAAAAGTATCTTGTAGTTTTTTTTTATTGCATCTATACTATTTACTAAAATAAAAATATCATCAACGTAGCGGGCATAAATGGAAGGTGTAGTGATTATATTAAATATTTTATTTTCCAGGTCGGCCATGTAAAATTACTAAAGGTCGGTCCAAGGACAAATCCCATAGAAACTTTGTCAATTTGGGTATATATGTTGCCCTTATATATATAGTATAAAAATATGCTTCTGTCGAACTACACAATAATTCATGTTTCGCTCAATAATTGCTTATTAGATAGAAAGTTTCATGGGCACATATGGAGCGAAATAAGTTAATATAGATAGATTATTAACGCAACATTGACTTATTAAACTGTGTTACTATTTTGTAACAATTCGATCACGTTGTTCAGGTAAAGTTTAAGTGCAAAAGCGATACTATAATAATAACATTTA
Organism: Sepiola atlantica; assembly: GCA_963556195.1. Taxonomy (NCBI): domain Eukaryota; kingdom Metazoa; phylum Mollusca; class Cephalopoda; order Sepiida; family Sepiolidae; genus Sepiola; species Sepiola atlantica. The sequence continues at coordinate 66,200,987 of OY744527.1, read as the reverse complement.
ACTTTGAAAGTATTATCATTTGTTAAACTTAGTTAAAAACGAAAACGCTGTTGTTTAAAGAAATGGCGAAACGCAAATAAAAGTGAAAAGTCGCCCGAGTAAGGCTGGTTTAGGACCTCGTTGCATCAGTGTATAGTATTTATAATATTATAGCCTCGGTTTACTATATATTAAAAAATAAACATAAGTATTAATTTCACAACAACGGTCGTTCTGACATGAATTACACAAGAAGAACCAAGTCAGCGAACTTTTATACATTTGGTAGGGAGACGGGGTGACTTAATCTCCTCAATGTATTAGTATATCGTCGTAAATGTATCAATGCTTTTAAGTACGTGTGAACAGGTCATGTCTTTCAGTGTTCTTGTCAGTATATCTCTCAGAAAATGACTCCCCCCTACTCACTCTTCCTTTCTTTCCACTCTTACTCTCTCTCTCTCTCTATTTCCTTCTCTGACACACACACAGTTACACACATACCCACTCTATGAATAGCCGTGAGTAAGTTTGCATACCCGAGCCTCTTTTGTGCGATCAAAATAATTCACACACACACACACACACACACATATATATATATATATATATATATATGAATACACATATATATATACATATGTATGAATTTATAAATATATACATATATATATATATATATAGTTTTATATATATATATACATATGAATACACATATATATATATATACATATGTATGAATTCATAAATATATACATATATATATATATATAGTTTTAAATATATATATATACATATATATAACTTTTTAATTTCATTTTTTGCTACACATTTTTTAAAACTATAACGTTTGTTTTTTTACAAAGTTTTTTAATAGGCTGTTAAATATTAAGTTTAATGTTTACAGCCTTGTTTGTTAAGTGATTTTTTAAAGAGGGTAAATAAACCGACTTTTGTTTTTAAACTTGACATAAAATATGAAATCTATAAAAGAAAGGTTTGAAATATAATTTTAAAACATAGTATGAACAGTATAGCTATTGTGTTTGCAACGCATTGATGAAGTCGAAATTTAACTATCATTCATAGAAAACGAGAAATATACGCGCCACACACACACACACACATATATATATATAGTATGAATTATTTTATTTATACAACCATTATATGCTACATATGGGCATACATGTTTCAGCTAGTACTTCGTTCGAAATTAACTTGTTGGGGCTATTTCACAAACCCCGTAGAAGCTTGATTTCAAATGAGATCACAGCTGGAACATGTATGCACATATGTAGCCAATAAATTGTGTATCAATAAAGGACGGCATGCTATAATACAGCTCTACCTGTTATTCAGCACTATTTTATAAAACAATGGAGTTACATTAGATTAAAATCATGGAAACAAAAACATAATTTTATATATATATATATACATATATATATATATATATATATGTGTAAATATATATATATACATATAAAGATAGACGAAAGAAGAGTGATAAACATGTACGAATGTTCAGATTTATCTCAACTTCGATTGTTCAATGCAAGGTATACTCGGTAATAAACTTAAAATATTAAGAAATCGAGAGATTAGAAAAAGAGGGAGTTGATCGGTTCTAGAAGATGGTATATACAGTATTATTGTGTATGTTTTGTGGACCGGGGTTCCTTAGTCTAAACATGACAGTTCTGAAATTGAAATTGTTGTATTTTGCATAATAGACAAAATAGACAGTACCGTTAAAAATTCGAAGATTTCGGAAATTATGTTAAAATTTTGTCAGACAATATATTTTAGCCGGAAACAGCACGTCAAGACCGATGAAAACCGGTATACCAAACAGCCACTGTAATGTATAGTTTTTAAATAAACTAATTTATTTTAACTCTTTTTAGAACATACGATGGAGCACTTCCTTGCTTTTTCAACTAATTTATATATATATATTTATATATATATATATATATATTTATATATATATATATATATATATATATATATATATATATATATTATATATATATATATGTATATATATATTTATATATATATATATATATATATGTATATATATATATATATTTATAAAACTCAAATAAATAAAATAAAATAAATAATAATATAAATACATGAAAAATACAAATAACTAAAAGAGGGGGCATAAGTACTATGTTATATTATTTTAAAAATTATAAAATACATTTTTTTTTAAATAACAAAATACACGCTTTTTAACAAAGACGAAACACACAGAACATTTTTATAACGAAATAGTTTAGCAAAAAACTAGATCTGATATCTGGAACGTGTTTCTTTATGTTTTTGAAGGGGGCATTGTGTGATCAACACTTTTGTTTTTAAATCCCCGAAGCAGTGTTACATTGTTACAAACTGATAGCCCATACAATAATATAAGCTCTAGCGTCAATTATTTTACGCTTACTAATACTGCAATCACAAGAGATTAATTGATATACCAGAAAAGAAATATTCCAACTTAAGACTAAAAAGTGTTTTTCTTCTCATATAGTTTTTAAGGTTGAACAACTATCAAGACCGTATATATATATATATATATATATATATATATATATATAAATCATTATTTGATAATATATAATTATTATCTGCATACGTATAGTTTTAAAGGTTGAACAACTACGAAGACCATATATATATATATATATATATATATATATATATATACATATATATATATATATATATACATATATATATATATACATATGTATATATATATATATATATATACATAAATCATTATTTGATAATATATAATTATTATCTGCATACGTATAGTTTAAAGGTTGAACAACTACCAAGACCATATATATATATATATATATATATATATATATATATATATATATATATATATATATATATATATATATATATATATATAAATCATTATTTGATAATATATAATTATTATCTGCATACGTATAGTTTTATCCTTGTGGAATCATCAGAGTAGAGATAACCATCCAGACCGGTCGCACAATTCGAACCTAGGAACGAGAGTAGTTTGTTTATAACCTCAAATCTAACGCTTTAATCGAAATAAACATATCTGTGTCAGTAGCGGACATATTTGTAAGCAGTTTTTATATAGTCAAGATTGACGGCTGTCTCATCTCGCATTAAAGGGCCCAACCAAACAGGTGCTATAAATAATTATTTAACAATAAATATTTAATCATAATCTACATACGTATATGTGTCATCCTTGCGGAATCATCAGTGTAATATATATTGTAGAAAGTAAATAACAAAAACAAATCAAATTAAGGTAACTGAAAACTCACTGTTTTGTTTATCAAATCCATCTGGCATCTTTGATCATTTTAAGAAGCACAGTTCTCTATTATTATAAATATACGTTTTTCACTTTTTTGCCTTTTACTTTGAGGAAGGAAAATTCTGCGGCGATCCTTTAATCTTGACCAATCAAATGCAAAATAGCAAGATAAGGTAAACATATCACTGTTATTTCGAAACGCGTACAATAGTATACATTCGTTTAAAAATGGTTTTAATTTTTTGTGTAGATTTATTTTGTACGTATATAAATATTATATTATATAGGATATAAGAATATTGAATAGTGGATAAGCGTTGAAACAGTCTAGTAAAAATAAGGACAACAACCTATCAGTAAAACAAAACCAATATATTTCGGACGATCAATACGACTATTATTATATGTTGTAAATAAGCTTATTAATACCAGTTGAGTAGAGTCGTACAAATTAACCGAAATAATTGGTTGATATACCCTCACCACTTCTCTCGTGATACAACCTATGTAGCTTCCAATCCTTATAACGCAGTCAATTTGCTAGCTCCTGCACCACTCCACTTTATTGTCCTACTAAATTGCGTTTTGCAACCCCCCACCCAACTGTTATTTACATCACCCATCTAAACTCTCTCACTATTCACATTTTGCTACCGCCACTTTTGTTAACGCAATCTGTTGAATTTCAATTTTTATAACACCCCATTCACTTTTTTTCAACGCTAGTTTTTACTAGCTTGTTAACCTGGATTGAAACTACCTCTTATTATCTCACTTTGAATTCTACTCCATAAAACTATATCTGGAAAGCCCATGGAAGTCTCAAATTACTTTTAACCACACAACTTACATGCTAAACTTTATCATTGCAAACTCTTCAAACTGGATTATTTAGGCCTTTTAATGGTTCGGCCTCTCCAAAACTTCAACAGATTTTACCATTTCTGATGCAATCTTTCCTGGGTTAACCGTTTTTTTTAAGCTGATGCTACAACTGTAATGGCGCCTTCATCAGTGAACGTTTTTCCATATTTTCAACTTCTTCTCTATTGCACTGGACATTTTTTTACATTCATATTTATCTTATATTATCTTTATATATTTTCAAATTATGACTTTTGGTAATTTTCTTTTCCGTTTGTATTCCTCGGACGATCAGATTTCATTATTTGAAAAGCCATGGCTTAAGGAAGGAAACATAACTTTATTTTATTTAAAACACTTTGGTTTTAGAAACTAATGAATTAATAGATATTTTATTCTTACAAAATGTATTCTTATTTTTTACTTGTCTATATAAATGCTCTATCTCGAATATCAAGCATCAATTATTTTATGATAGGTCCCACTTTAAATGTATACACTAAATCTTTATTTTCCTGTTATCTTCCTCTCTTTCTCTATCTCTCTCTATCTATCTATCTATCTATCTATCTATCTATCTATCTATCTCTCCCTCTCTCTCTCTCTCTCTCTCTCTCTCTCTCTATATATATATATATATATATATATATATATATATATATATATATATATATATATATGTATATTGCCTTATGATTTATCTTGGGAATGAAACAACCCATTCTGTGAAGTTTACTGGTTATAATTATATCGGTACATACTTGTTATAATTCTATATATCACTCGCTATAAAGATATATATATATATATATATATATATATATATATATATATATATATATATATGTATATATATCATATGATCTTATGATTATATATTTATATATATATGTGTGTATATATATGTATATATATTATATGATCTTATGATTATATATTTATATATATATATATGTGTGTATGTATATATATATATATATATATCATATGATCTTATGACTATATATTTGTATATATATATCATGACATTTTGTTTGTACAACTATTTTGAGCTACATATGTATATACATAGTTCAAACAAAGCCTTATGACTAATTAACACATGTGAATAATATTCAATACCGATTTTTTTTCAATTTTCTGAATAACCCATTTTGGCTAATAACTTGTTAGTGTTAATGACTACGTTACACACTTTACAATTCTGTGACGTGTGTAATAATTTAATTATATTAATTGCAGTGTCTAGTTTTATGTAGAATGTCTCTTAGAAGTTTTGTTAACATGTAAAGAAAATGACTGCCACACTTCTTAATATAGAAGCATTTGTTGTTAATAAAGCACTACACTATAATAGCAACATTCAAATAATAAAGCTCATATAGCCATTTACATTAAAACAAGTAAACCCACGATTAATAACATTTATTATGAAACCAGTGGCAAAATTGTTAATTGTCTAGCTTAGAAACAAACACTAACAAATTATTAGCCGTTAGACAGTATTTCGTTGAATTCTGTAACCGAATTGCACGTTATCAGGTTCACATTCAACATCTTGTCACTATAGACGCTCGTTTTACAATCGTTAATTACTAACTGTTAACAACTAAAACAAATTGATGAACATACTCCATTTTTTACTTAGCTGTTGAACACTAGAATGTATTACCTTAAAATGCATGAAGACCAACCGCCGTCTGATGGTGATTTGATGAATCAAATCGAGAATACTCGCAGAAACTATTGAACGAAGAAAAAAATGCGGAACTTTTATACACCAAAATCGAGTAAATAAAAAAGTCTCATAAAAAATGAAATCCATCTCATTTAAAACAAACATTTGCCATATACACACATATATGCATATATAGGAGAGTTTTAATTACCTACTAGACACCATCCTCGCGTGCCTTCGATCTCTCTGTACAATGGTGTGTCTAGTAACCTGACATAAGGATACTTCACAATTAAATTAAAACCTGAACAAATATTCAAAATAACATAGTATTCGAAACCCAAATAAGATCCCCGCGACACGGCTATGAACTGACTCATACGAGGAATGTTGCACTTTCTCCAAATAATATTACCTCAAGTGACAGCACTTACCAGAATACTCCACCAGACTAGATGAATTCTTGTCCTGGAATCCGGTAAGACCAAGACACTAAAAGAAAGATATATTATAAAAGTGTTGAGTGGTTAATTAGTGAGAGGAAAATTAACGTTCTTAACTTTTTTGCTATCTTAACGTTTGGCTGGTAAAAGAGAACTTTAATAATATGCAAATAGCTATGTATCTCATAGAGAGATCAAGTGTTGGGCTCAAGAAGGTACCCCTTGATTTCTGAGAACTTTGACTGAAGTAAAATTAAACAAAGTATATATATATATATATATATATATATATATATATATATATATATATATATATATTATATATATATATATAATATAAAAAAATAATTCACTAAAATTAGTTGTGCCACACGTCTGGTGATTGGTGGTACCGTGGAACTGCAGTAAATGTTAAGCTAATTTTGCACAATTTCTTGTATGAACTAGTGTATAGACGTTTTGAGACGATCTTAATTAAGCGTAATTGTTATGTTGAATAGTTAGGCAGGTTTTACTTACAGGGGAAGTATCCTTATGTCAGGTTGTTCTAACAAACCCTCGTACAGAGAGACCAAAGCCACTCGAGGATGATGTCTAGTAAGTGATTCAAACTCTCCAGTATGTAATTCAGACTCTCCATGTGTGCGTGTGTAATGTATTTGTTTCATACATATACAATTAAATTATATACATTAGTAGAGCTCAGTAATATTATAGAACTATACTTATGGCAAGTGCGCTACACAGACTGGTTTGTGTTTCGTTTCCGAATATATATGTGTGTATGCCTATTTTGAGGGTTGTGTGTGTGCTTGCTTACTTGTGTACATATGTTTGTATATGTGTCAAAGTAAACCGTTATCCCGACGCTCTAACTTTGTCAACACACCCCATTCCCATTGTCTCCCTTCCCCCCTTCGCCACTAGCTCTCTCCAGTCCTTCCTCTGATTTTCCCAGTCTCCTCAGCCAACCACTGACTTCCACTATGCGTCTGTGTGTCTGTGTGAGCGTCTCTCGGTAAAAAAAGAAAAAGTTGCGCCTCCTTTTCCACATAAAACAGCGCGAGACGATCGTCATTCTAGTCATTTAAAAAGCTAGCAACAACCCAAACTCCGCAACACGTTCCTCCATTTTATCATCCCCCCCCCCTCCGTAATTACGTTTTGGGTTTTGCTTTATTTTGTTTGTTTACAAGGCTTTTGTGGTCATTTTATCTTATTTTCTAGATTCTCTCGTGCCTACACATTCCCTTCATTCTTCCGCTGTGCCTGTCCAAGTAAGAAGCAAAAATATATCCCGAAACTATCCGTCCCTTTGTATAGCAGTGCGCGCCTGTGCTACGAATTTGAAGAAAAAAAACAAAAAATAACAATGGAAAATAATATACATAGTGCCTCTCCAAAGAAACGAGCTTTTCCATCAGTCTGCAAGTCTGTGTATGTGTGACAACTTTAGGCGAGTAAAACACAAACATAAACATATCTATGTATATGTATATGTATTTAAGCAGATGTACATATGTATATATGTAAATTACAGAGAAGAAAGTGCCTCCTGAAAAGGTAGATACATAAGTGGTGAAGTTTGGTTTAAGTGCGTTTTCTTTTACGGGTCTGTGTGTATAGGTTTATATATATATATATATATATATATATATATATATATATTCGTTTAACAGAGAGTGGATACGCGAGTAAGCACTTGTGTGCATAGATGTGTTAAGCAAACAGAGAGAGAAAGAGAGAGAGGGGGAGGTAGATAGGAAAATATATATAAGGAAAAAAGTACTGAAAAATGTATATTTTATGAAACTATAACTTCTAACTCGATTATGTAGAATATTTCTTTAAAAGCTAAAGCAGAGTATTTAAAAGGAGAGAAAGGGTGTGAAAGAGAGAGGGTGGAAAAGAAAAGGAAAAAGAAAAAGAGAGGAAGCGCGGGAAAGGGAGGAAAAGAAAGAAAGCGATGAAACGATTTATAAAAATCCAACGAAAAGAAAGAGAAAAAAGTTTCTTACTAAGCCCTAAAATGTCTTATTGAGAGTGTTTTTTTGCGTAACCCGTCTCACTGTCAATCTGTCAGTCAGCCTTCCCTCGGTCGGCCGTTTTACACTGTCCTCGCCTTTATACAGTGCCGTTTCGTAGATTTTTTATGTTACTCTCGGGAAACGTCATAACCGAACATTTAGGATTATTACACGATGATATCGGCTTCTCCCGTGGCTGGGCTCCCCTCCACGCGCGATTATTACGACATGATCGGAAAATACCTCAACGCTATTTCACAAGGATTCAGTTACATTTTTACTACTACAACTTCTACGGCGACGGTGACGAACCCAGATAACTTGCCTCCGGTCCCACCAAGGTCGATCTTACCAAGCGGGCCCGACGCCAACGAAGACGGAACCGAAATAGAACAAGGAAAGCCAAATTTGGAAACGAGGAGAAATAATACGGTTTTTATTCTTCCAATTTCGGCAAAGGAATCGACGTTGGATAATAGTGGCACTGCTACGACTACGGAGAGTAAGTCTGCTACTTCAGCCACTTCATCAGTCAGTACTTCTTCGACTGCTAACGCGGTGTCTGCTTCTGCAAGTGCTAGAGTTTCACAGGCTGTCTTGGACGGCACGTATGTCGGGAGTTCACTCCAAAGCAAAACTTCCAACGCTTGTAACTCGGTTAATTCTTGCAACAACGGGAATAACAACCGGAAAATTGCAACAGAGAATCGCACCTTGTGCTTCTCCTCTTCCTCCATCGGATACGGAGATGAGAGCTACAGGAGTCGCAATAAGCGTGACCACACTTACTACCAAAACATCAACAGAGAACGCGATCTGCCGGAAGGTATTGGCAAGAAGCTTGTAAAATCCGCGCCGTCTTTCCGCCGCCATCGATTGCTTTCTCGTCACGTTGGGCTGAACTTGCCCTCGTTCATGTGGCTTTATTGTATACAAATTCTACTTGTACTAAATGGACAAAGTAACCAGGCGTTGGCTGAAACAACATCACAAGGTAAGGACGTGACTCTTCTTCATAACACACACTATTAAACACGCACACACACACATACATATATATATATAAAATGTACGTAAATTAGTATTTTACTGCACTTTCATGATATCACCAATCATCAAAAATGTATGTCACTGGCATTAGTCGACTAATACCGACCAGATAGGCTTCTGATGATCGGTGATATTGCGAAAATGCATTAAAGTGTAAATCTAGGAACATAGTATTATCATATATAGGATATTCTGCACTTTTTTTGTTCAAGGTCTCATGTCATATTTCCGTTCTTTTCCAATACTGAGACGTTTGATTTCTTACTTATATATATATATATATATATATATATATATATATGTGTGTGTGGGGGGGGGTGTACATGTGTGAAAATAAGTGTGAAAAAATTTATTTAAAGTGTATATGCTTGCTATGTATATCTTATTTATTAACGTACATGAAAACAAAATGTATTTAATAAATGTATTTAAAAAACATATACATAAATAAAAAGAACACACAAACTCACACACACACACTCATATATATATATATATAGATAGATAGATAGATAGATAGATAGATATATAAGTATAATATACATATTTATATATATAATAATGTTATATGATGGTTGAGAACATTCATGTATGTACGAAATGGGAATTATTTGTATCATGCGACGTTTCGGTGAGATGTTATCTTCCTCATATACGTAAAAGCTTAGACAACGATAGAAGAATACATTTGCTTATGCATGTAAAAATAATAATCGGTATTATATGCATATATATATATATATATATATATATATATATATATATTTATATATATATATATATATATATTCATTGTGATACAATCATCTTCTCATAGAGCAATCATGTATCAATAAATTGAATATTTATTGATACATGATTGCTCTATGAGAAGATGATTGTATCACAATGAATACATAATATATAGCATTATTGTTTTACCGAATCTTCTCATCCACCTTATTGCAACAATCTATTTCGGTGTGTCTGTATGCATGTCGGACTCTCTCTGTCTCTTAATAGATACTCACACACACACACACATATATATATATATATATATATATATATATATATATATATATATATATATATATATATATATATGAAAGTGGCGTAGTATAGTGTTTACAGGCGGTGACTGTGCGGTCAGCGTACCGGATCACGTTGTGTCGAAGCTACTGCATCACTTTAGACTCGGAAGCCTTGGTTGTGCAACTAGTTCTAGAAGAAAAACTTTGGAATTATACCACTCTTTCTCTGCTCATACCAGTACGGTTTTCAGTTGGACTGGACTCCTTGCCACTGGACTTAGGCAATGACGCAGATGCATGGTTCGTGATTGCGCAGCCTTTGCTTTACTATAGATACACTGCACAGACACTCTCACGTGTTGAATCCGCTGTCCCTCGACACTCGAAAAAAAAAACTAACCTGGTGGGTAACTCTTTTAGCTCGTGTAAAGTTGTTTTTATTCGGAAAAAGTTAGTTTGCAACGCCAGTTAAACATAACAAAAAAGACAAAACATAAAATTAGTCACTTTCTGCTCGGTATATGTCGCTTTTCATCATTTTCCCTCTCTCTCATTCTCTTACGTTTTATAATGGACTATTCCAATCCGTTCAATGTTTTCTTTCCTATATTATCTTCGACTGCAGATAAAAAAAGATAAATCAAGAGAGTGCAAGAGAGAGAGAGAGAGAGAGAGAGAGAGAGAGAGACGGACGCAAGGATGATGAATTTCGAATGAAAAAAGAGTAAGGGTGAAGCAAGATACAATAAGAGTTTTAAAGAGTTATATACAAGAACGTTAGTCAGCGATAGGTTACTTGGTCAGTTAATTGCTAATTAAAGCTAATTAGAACAATTAAAATTGATTTTTTAAAATGCAACTCAATCCCAAAACTAAGTTTTTTAGCATGTATTTTATATGATTAAAATATATAGGAAAAAGCTTTAGTGACAAAAACGTTGATTAATTGAGCTTCAGTATAATAATAATAATAATAATAATAATAATAATAATAATAATAATAATAATAATAATAATAATAATAATAACAAGCCGCGTATCCGTGGTCCCCCTCTGTATGTGACTCGATGTGGCGAGTGTAAAATGCAATAAATTTGGGCAATTTAGGGCATTTTTGACCCCCCTTTGACCCCCTGAGGGCACGAACGAGAATGTTTCTGTAGTCAAGGATTATCATTTTATATCCAAAACAATTGCCTCTACATGTTGGCCAAGTTTCAGAAAAATTGAATGGATGGATAAAACGTTATGGGAGAAAAGGGTCATTTTTTGCAATTTTAGGGGTTTTTGACCCCCTGTGGGCGCGAACCAGATTGTTTACAAGGTCAGCGATAGTTTTTTTCTAATAGGAACAATTGCCTTCACATTTTGGCCAAGTTTCAGAGAAATTGAATGGATGGATGAAAAGTTATGACATTTTTTGCCATTTCGGGGCCTTTTGACCCCCTGGAGGGCTAACCAGATTTTCTTTCAAAAATCGGAGAATGTCACTTTCAAACCTGACCAAAGTTACAACTTCATGCAAAATTACCGAGAAATTCAATGGATGGTTCAAAACGTAGATCCCCCGGTTTTATAAATCGAGGGACCAATAATAAACCAACCCGCATAAGCTACAAAGGGTAACCAGTCACAAGAAATTTACAGCAGGGAGAAAACAAAATCACACGAAGAACACCACAACACGAACCAAGGAACAGAAACTGCAAGAAACATCACTTCATAATCTCCCCCTCCAAATAAATTAAACCGGCCTCAGCTATCACCACACAAAAATGAATCAAGGAACCGAAATTACAAGAAACACTATAAGCTACCCACCTTCTCTCCCCAACCCAACCCACAAAAAAAAAATAATAAATAAATAAAATAAAATTTTAAAAATAAAAAAACAATTAAAACATTTTTTTTTAAATTTAAAAATTAAAAAGCAAAAACAAAGAAAAGAAGAAAAAAATTGAAAAGAATTGGAGAATTAAAAAGAAATTAACATTTAAAAAAATTGTTTTTTTCCTTTTTTTTTAATTAATATATTTTTTTAATGGTGCCGCCTAGACTGATACCAGACAAAATAGTTGTAGAGGGTCGAGGAGGGACAATTGTCCTTACTAGCGAGACATCAATGGTAAGCGGCTGCTGCGATACCGCATCGTTATCGAAAAGAGGTGAAGAATACGGGAAATCTTGGGAGGCTTGTTGTCACTTATACTCCAGGAAATACCACTGGTTGTTGTCGATGAGCAATCACTGACAATGATCTGTGTGAGACCTCCTAGTGAGTACAAATAATAATGAAAATAATAATAATAATATAAAACTACAGCAAACAGATTACAATGAACACATGACCCCAATAGAACTGAAACCACCAAAATCTTGGTTGTACTAGGCGGGGTTAGAAATAATAATGAAAGATCAAGGCGGATGGAAACATCGAGGAGGGAATCATCAACGAAAACTCCACTGGAAGGGTGCGAAGAGCACTTGGACCTTGGGGAGATATAATGTCACTAAACCAACCCAGATAAGACCTATGGTTGGTGCCAATGAGAAAGCAGAAAAAACTGTTGTTGCGATACGGCAAAATGATTTGCAACAGTTGTCGAATATATATATACATATATATATATATATATATATATATAGTATGAACATATATCCATGGCAAGTAAGCTACGAAAAGGCATCTATATTTCATCCCCGCCTGGATTCATCAGGCTAATTGCGGTGTTATACTACTACTAAGCTCTATTCAGGCATTGAGCACCATTGAAGTAAATAGTGCTCAAGATAAGTATATATAAGTATTATCTACCATATAAGTATTGTATAAGTATATATGTATAAGTATAATATAATATAAGTATTATCTACTATAATATTATATGTGTATATAAATGAAATATATATATGTAACAATATGTTTAAATTATTCCACCATGTATGAATAAATTGGCTGACTCAGACAATTCACTCACGTATGCATGTATTTATATTTACACCCCCCCCACACACATATATATATATATATATATATGTGTGTGTGTGTGTGTGTATGTGTATGTGTGTGTCTGTGAATGTATCTTTATGTGGATCTGATATATTGATAAAGCCCGTTTTAAATATTTCGTTATAATAATGCATACGTCACAGTCATTATTATTTTACAATAGAAAATAAATATTGGTGTCGAAAAAGTGTTTCAGTTTTCATCGAAATGTTTGTCTTAATCGTGCAAAGAAAACTACACCCCAATTTTAAAATGCTCCCGAGGGTCAATTATACTAGCAATGCTAGCAATCACGAACAAACAAAGAAACTTTCTCTTCTATATATAGCACGATTATAAGGGCACCTACCTACAATCTATAAGTGAGTTTTTCGGGAAACAAAATGCTTTAGACGGATACTTCTCCCCCCCCCCATCTGCGTTCTATTCTCTTTAGTTTATCGATTTATGGTTTACGTTCGTTGTTCGAATTTGACTCATTTCAAAAGAACTATCTAAAAGCAAGCGTAATCATATTTTCTTATATAGATGCTCAGTACAGAACGAATGTAGCATATAAGCTCTAGTGTTTATGGTAATAGTTAATTTAATATATATATATATATATATATATAATATTATATACATATATATATATGTCTGTATGTATGTGTGTATATTTATCATGTATCGTAGATTTAATATCGAATTTTTAAAAATGTATTTTTTACTGAAAAACTAGAAAAATTAATGTAGAATGCTGGTAAAATTGATAAATAATGCAACAGTTTAGTGTTTGTTTATTTAGACAAAGTTTTCTTGCATGACTATTAAGTTGTTAGATATACAATACATTTAGTTTTCTTGAGTTATTGATTAATTGATACATCAAGCAAAATAAAAAGAAAAACCAAATGCAAAGATGTAACAGAAACTGAAGATTATTAAGACATAATAGTAGAATAATTAAACAGTTTACACATTTTTATTAATAGAGTATATATATATGTATATATATATATATATGTATATATATATATATATATATATATATATATATATATATATATATATTATATCGTTATCTTACTTGCGTAAGGGGATTTGATAGAAGTGATGTTTCATTATATTTCGAGAAAATTCCCTTCGTGAGATGTGTGTCAAACTTAATCCAAACCTCATGTATATTTATATATATATATATATATATATATATATATATATATATATATATATATATATATATATATATATATATATATATATTGGGGTGTAGATGTGTTTATATTCATAGCGATATTCGGATCGATTTTATCTAGAACGATGCATAAAAATATACACGTGTGTTCATCTTTATATATATAATTTACTATTTTACTATACTGGTCTTTGAATACGATGTTATTTTGAATATTTGGTCAGAGTATACTTGTAGGGGGAAGTATTCTCCTGCCGAGTTTTCCTGACAAACCCTTTCACAGAGATAGTAAAGACAATCCGGGATTGTGTCAAGGAGGTAATTGAAACTCTCATATATATATATATATATATATATATATATATATATATATATATATATATATATATATATATATATATATATATATATATAGGAGAAATAAGATTGATAAACATGTTCGATTGCCCAAATTTATTTCAAATTTCGATTGTTCAATGCAAGGTGTATTCTGTAATAAACCAGTGTTTATTGTTCTTTCCTTAAGCCAAGGCTTTTCAAAGATCGAAATTTAATCATCAGAGGAGAAATACAGATAGATAAGTTTGCTGTAGAAAAAGCCAAAGTTCAAATATTTGAAAAATACTAAAATATTATTAAAAATGTTTATCAATCTTATTTTATCTATCTTTTTAATTGCTCTATCTCGTATATTGAGCTTAACCTTTTCACTATAGCTCCTATTTACTAAAAGTTTACTTTTAGTTTGTATTTGATTATATATATATATATATATATATATATATATATATATATATATATATATTTGTGTGTGTGTGAGCATGTGTGTGTTGTACTAAATTATTTTAATTTTCATATATGTCCTTCTATTCATTAAACAACAATAAATACAATTAAGCTAAGATTATCTTAGTGAAGAACCTGTTAAACCTATAAATATATATTTTTTTGGTAGTTTGAAGATTTTAAATAATTAAATGAAAAAAAAAAATGTGTTTCGGTCCTGAAAACAATAGTCTCTTTAAGAAGCCTACCGTCAACAAGTAGTTTATTTTTAGAAACACCACAGAGCTAACAGTTTTCTTTATTTCTTGCCCTCATATTTTAGGTGTTATTTTTTAACTTTTCTCCCAAGGCATAATTGTCAAAGATGACTATATTTGAAAATATTTCTGACCAGCAATATATGTTCACCCGGACAATGGCGGGTGAATATTGCTAGTATACTTTGGCATATGAAAAACGTGTGTTTGTGTTCCAGTCTGTTATTGAATCGTCAAAGGAAATATGTTGTTTTTAGTCCAACATGTGATAAATAGTTCGATAGATGTGCAGATATATCGATACTTATTTGCTTAAATTGTGATATTTCCATGTAGAAAAATTTAAGATTGTTGTTAGCGTGTAACATTTTACCTTCGTATGAATCATTTTAAAGATGCATATATTAATCTATATTTGGTCTATACGTTACGTGAGTATGTATCGATACGTACCGGAACATGCATACTCGCACACTTTTTCATGTATACGTTCACACTCACACCTATTAAGACAGGTAAGCTCTCACATGGATGCAGACGTAGAAACAAGGAATGAACATGTATATACGCATCTTCGCCTTGCATTTACAAGGGTGTACTAATTACAAGCGAGAGAATATGGAATCGGTGTGCTGGGTTCAAATCCAATCAAATGTACAAGTTTAACTTTGGCAGTTCTACATTTAAGGAGGTATTAACCCCTTTTTCAATTTTATATATAAAAATCAGTTTTATTTTCAATAAATCATCTATTATATAAAAGAGAGTTGCATGTGTGTGTACAACAAAACGTAAAAAACTACGCAAGACCCCCCCCCCCCCAAAAAAAAAGATGATATTTTTTTTTTTACAGTTTTGCCTCGGACGAAATATACGCACATTTTATTAATATTCATTTTTGGAGGTCAACAGCGACATACTTAGTTAGGGGGGTCGACATTTGGAGCGATTTTAAAATGTTATAATGTAGTAATTCGTCAATGATTGTTTCCAGAAAAAAAGACGAGAAAGTGAGAGAAAAAGGAGGAGAGTGAAAGAGGTTGGAAGAAAAGAAAAGGAAGGAGAGATAGATAGAGAGGGTTATAGAGAGAAATAGAAGAACGGGAGATAGAGTGGAGAGAGAGGTACGTGGAAAGAAGAGGAAGGGGAGGAGAGGGATCGATAGAGAGGGGTATATATAGAGAACTATTTTAAAAGAACAATTTTGAACGCACCTTTTAACTTTTCTATTTTGAGCTCCATGCCTCGAGCAACGCCGGGTATGCATGCTCGTATTATAATAAATTGTTTTAAATATGTCGCAAAATTGACAAGTCAAAACAAATGCGGACATGCGATTCGTTTAGGATGCCATAAAATGTAGTACCTAGTCTGTCTTCTGTAAGGAGAGATCTTTCTAGATTAGGGTATTTTTTTTGTCCCATTCCAAAATGGCCTACGTTGGGGGAGTTTAAATCTCTCTAAATAAGGCAAGTAAATAGAGACATTATTCCGAATTGATAAAAATGTTTGTCCATATAGAAGCGCGCATTAAATGCATATTATAGCTTACAGGAAAACCTGGCATTGTAATTGTTTATTTCCAGCCCCGTGGACTAATTTATTTATTGAATGGTGTTATCGATGCAAATACGAAAAAAGACATATGGTTCATACTAAACTATCTAAAATCAAAATCAAATATTAACTGCATAACGTAGTTACCGTATTAGCTGCCCGACGCAATTCGAGGAGATAATGGTTACATCAGTAGGTTAAATGTACTCAAACATGTATCGCAACGCATGCCTGTTGCATTACATGTACACGTTATAAAAGGTATTTAGTTTCGGTGGAACTGATTTGAATCCTGTACGAAGATCCTTTCTTTGCGTGTTTATTTGTTTATTCCTATCCCCGTGAATGAAATTAACCGTCTATTAAATGGTATTACCTACGCAAACATGAATGCTAACAAAAGGCATCATGATACATAATATACTGCCGGAAATGAATTCCAAAAATTGTTGTATAAATAACAGTGTGTATTAAATAAATATACATTTCTACTTATTCTTGAGAACTATTATATAAACACAGTAAAGATGTGCTAAATAAAGTGCTATGGAAATACCGGAATTATATATATATATATATATATATATATATATATATATATATATATATATATATATATATATATATATATATATATTCTAGAGATAAAAGATGAGAATAAAAAAATTGTAAAGATACAATATTATTAGAACATCAAAAGTTCAGATAAAGCTTCATATTCTTAATCCATGTATTTTCAAAGACAAACTCTTTTCATAAGAGGATAGAGAAAAACCGACAATGAAATTGTAAATATACTTTCATCTCTAGAATAGATTGCTCTATTCAATATATTTTGCTTTATATTAACACGATAGATTATTATTAAACGATAATTTAATTATCTTTAATTTAATTCAACATTTATATATATATATATATATATATATATATATATATATATATATATATATATATATATATATTAAACGAGCAATTGCACGTGCTATATCATGTCCTGATCAGCTGCCGACACCAGGGATGCTAACACAGTTTCGGTGGCTATGGCGGTACTGCCCCCCTTGGTGCTACCCGCAGCTTTGTCCATCGGACATAAGTATTACTTTAGTCACCTCTAATAAACAACACAAAGAGAATACATCACGACCCACGTGTAAGAAAACTAAAAATTCCTGAAGCATTCTATATAAAGACTAGCCATCAACAACGTCAATTATGAGACTATGCACACTATTTAAAAGTGGCTAGTTTAGTAATTTAATTAAACAAATCCTTAACTGTCAAGGAGGAAAACATGTAATATGTTTTCTCACGCACTTCGCACGTGATCACGTCAGTCATTCGGCTCTCGTAATCTATACGTTCATATAAAAAAGCCAGATATTATTATCGCACAGTTCGACGAACCCAGCAAATAGAAACACTGGAATAATTCCTTGCCTAAAGACGATTTAACGAATAAATCGAGAGTACTCGGCAAGAATGGAAGATAACAACTATGGATGCTACATACAACAGTTTGACAAAAATGCTGAATGGACTATCAGAAAAATAGAAAAGAATGAAAAACAGACCTGTTAAGCAGAAGCATTCCGTGGTGTTCAATGACGTTTATCTTAATATATATATATATATATATATATATATATATATATATATATATATATATATATATATATGTATATATATATAGTTATGTATATATATATATGTATATATATATATGTATATATATATGTATATATATCTGTATATATATACATATATATCTGTATATATATACATATATATATACATATATATATATATGTATATATATATACATATATATATATATGTATATATACATATATATATATACGTATATATATATACACATATATATATACGTATATATATATATATATACACATATATATATATATATATATATATATATATATATATATATATATATATATATATAGCATAATATTAAATTAAATTATAAAATAAGGTGCGAATCAAATTTGATTAGAGTTCAAAGTCTAGGCAAAGTATCTCAACGTCCTTAACTCATGAGTTTTCAAAGATAGTTCTTCTCCTCAGAGGACCATTACCGCAGTGACGTTACTGCAGGTGATGAAATTACACTTTGAAAATATATAAAAATATATACAAAAATACATGAAAGTACATAACACATCAAATTACATTTTATATTATGTTATTAATGCTCTATCTAGTATATTGAGCTTTAGTCTTTATCCGGATGTTTAACTAATTAAAAGATATTCGTTGCCTCTTATATCTTTTTTGGATTAACTTCATATATATATATATATATATATATATATATATATATATATATATATATATATATATATATATATGAAGATAAAAGAAAAAAACTTTTTAATATGTATAATTTAAAAAGGACAATGTTATAAAATAGGCTTGGATAAACACTAGCATCACATTAGCGTCATCCACGTATACCCCCTACTACACCTACTACAAACACGTGACACCCATAGAGAAAAGGCTTTTATGTAGTTTTACAGTCACAAGTATAAAAGGCTCCACCCCGCTTATTAGACGCCGCCGATTTGCAGGCTTGTTTGAAAGAGGGACACAAGAGCTGAATTCATGTGATTAACTAAAGATAAGGTTTGCTTAATCCTATTGTATTCATTCCGAGTAAATGTGAACTCAATTCCGCCACCTTAAGCAAATACGTACACACCTACATACGTACACACGTACAACACACACACACGCACACACGCATATATATATATATATATATATATATATATATATGTAGGGATTTTGAATTACCTACTAGATACTATCCTCCAGTATTATCGGTCTCTCTGTACAAGGGTTTGTCAGTATAACCTGCCATGAGGATACGTCATCCTACAAGTAAACCCTGACCAAATATTGAAATTAACATAGTACTCAAAGTCCAAATAAGATCCCCTCAAAATGGCTATACACAGGCTCATGAGAGGAAAGTGCATCTTCTCCAAGGCATGTTACCTCAAGTAACACCATTTATTTGGATACCCAACCAGACTAGATAGATTAGTGTCCTGGAATCCGGTAAGACCAAGAGACAACAAGAAATATATTCTATAACATAATTATATCTGGTCAATTAGGGGAAGCAAAATTAATATTCTTAACTTCATTACAAACTCAACATTTGACCGGTAACGGTAAATAGTTTTTAAGATATTTGCTTGACTTACATACGTAGTCAGAAATATTACCGGCCCACTAGGATTTTAGGAGGGTTGAAAAACATACTATTTTAGAAAGAGGTATTTACTCGAAATATATCATGGAACACGGTCAAACACATTAGATCACTGTCAATTATAAAAAAAGTAAGATTTACTGTCATAAAAAATCACTTTGTTTTTGTTACTTCTAAACACCGACATATTTCTATTTCTTGCATTGTGATAGCCTTCTAATACCGTCCCTCTCTCTCTTTATATATATATATATATATATATATATATATATATATATATATATATATATATATATGAACACCAGTGTTCTAGGAGAAAACACTAAAGCGCTTAATATTTCACAAAAATCGTCCAAACAAGGCATGAAGCCACTTGATGTAAGAAGCTAAAGACAATACTACTTCAAATTCAAAAACTAGCCAACAATAAGTGTTATATACATATATTCTAACTCAGAAAACTGTAATTCTTACCTCTTTGTCAGAAACATCGCTCATGGAATGTAAGGACTAAAGGACAAAATAAAAGGAGTGAGAGTAACGATGTTGCCGAAAGTGCACTCAAAGTCTACTTTCTACGTATGTAAGAGCATAATATATTTATTTCAAATATTACTATACAGTAGTTCGACTGTCCCCCATCCATGGAAACTTTCGGTTACACGCAAGCACTTTAAATCAAGCACGTTGGGCTAAAGAATCCCAAGTGCGTTCACGCTTGTTATCCAACATGTTGCATTAATTAGTATGTCAACACGATAATGCATATACATTAAAACATATTAGGTATATGAATAACTTGATTGTTATGGGTATAAGGAAATAACCTAAATCATGATTTAACACCGGTTTTTGGTTGAAAGTATGTTACATGTTTGTATATAAGATGTTACCAATCAGAAATACCCGAAATATTTCTCGGATTCTACATAATATTCGGCTCAACTTATTTACAACTAACTGGAATAGGTTGCTATTTTACATCCGTCTATCGTATGTATAGGCATCTTTTGTATACTGACTACACGTGGTGAAACACACGTCTTGAAATAGTGCTTAAAAGCGGACCTAATATCAACGAATTGATTATAATGAGAATCTCAGCGACACCGCTTTTCATCCGCTTACTTAACTGCTGGCTATTTCAAATATGCCCCCACTCTCTTAGCACGTGATCTTTCTCGCCCAATAGTTTCTAAGAAAATAATTTTTGATAGTATTGATTTCGTCTAATGTTATCTTGTTTTTTCACGGTAAGCAGGAAATAGAGACGGAGAGACCGCGAGACTTCGTAGAAATAAAAAAAATGTCATAAAATATGAAAAGAACTAAGCACGTATTAAATAATGTTTATACGTTGATATGCGTGAGTTAAAAAAGACACACCCTTTTTTCTTCGGGGTGTTTACTTAGATCATATGGACACGCACAGGAAAGACGGAAAGCAAGATATAACTAGGGATAGACAAAAGAAAAGAAAGTCTCATGACGAAAATACAACAGAGTGTATGTACACAGATATGAAAGAAGTAAATAGACACTCTCATCATTTATAATTAAGACTGCAATCAAAGGATACTGATAAGACTAGGCAGAGTACTATTCATGATTGTTCATCGCTGATACATT
This sequence comes from Sepiola atlantica, assembly GCA_963556195.1. Taxonomy (NCBI): domain Eukaryota; kingdom Metazoa; phylum Mollusca; class Cephalopoda; order Sepiida; family Sepiolidae; genus Sepiola; species Sepiola atlantica. Next base: position 66,178,936 of record OY744527.1, on the reverse strand, counting down.
TGAGAATCATTCGGTAAAAATTAGAAAGTAGAATTTTTTTTTCCACGATTTAACACTGATGAAGTACACCAAGGCAGGCCTGAAGCATTCTTTAGTTGCTCAGGGACTCTTAACTGGAAGATACCAGTCGAGGATCCTTTCTCGACAATCAGTCCGGTAGAAACTGGGCTATTTCAGTGGCATTTTATATGTCGGGCTGAGGTATTAGTCCTGGGTAGTCTTAAGAGTTTCACTCTCCCAGGCCTTGTCCTCCCCCAAGTTTGGATGGAGTACGTGTATTGCTAACTTCCTGAGACGCTCCGACCGAGGAATGCCGATGAGGCCGCTCAAGCAATTGTTAATAGGCCAGACTCCTCCTTCTTAAGAGGTGCTGCTTGATTCTCCACACTTTCCAGCCTTGTACCACATATTCCTGCAATGTGAAAGAAGTAATAGCAAGTTCCCCATTCAAATTAATCTATAATATGACTTATTTGTGACTCTGAAAATTCTAATGCATGTTTTGGCCGTGTAATACTTAAATGATGATGTATTATATTTTATATACTAGCAGATCTATTATTGATATTGAGCACTTTTTAGTAACTTATGGATAATATTTAAGCATTCATATTCTGTCGGTTTGTTTTCTGACCATATATATTTATACATGTATCATAAGTGTCCTTACACATATTGAATGTCATTGAATATGTATAATACCTGCACATCGTAGAATGCCGTAAAACAGGTTCATGATACATAGAAGTGCAACGTAGCGATGATACGCTGGCTAAGTGGTTAACGCCCCAGATTTAAGATCTGGTTCGAATCTAGCACGTTCCACAGAAACATATTCATCAAAACTACATTTAATCGTGTGTTTAACATCCTGAAGAGGAGATAAATACAATTCTTAATGGGAATACAGGCTAAACATATCGATATGTCACTTAGTATAAAATATCAATGTTTCAAACTTTTACTACAGCTTTCTACGGCTTCGAGTACTGGCCGTCGACGAAGGAAGCAGACATTTAAATAATGTATGAATTATATTTTTGGCGTGTCTATTTACTTCTTTCATGTCTGTGTATTTTTGCAATGTATCGCAAAGACTAGAAGTTACATATCCTTATACTATAGGTATACACGTACTTAACTTGTAGAAAAATATCGGTTAATCTTCTAATAGCTCACAAAACAATGGGTGCCTACTGAAAACCCGCTTATTGGTTGAATATTATATAATGAGCAATCTCTTGTCGCAGTTCTCCGAACTGAAAACAATGCTGGGATAATCGGAAAAACTGAATCTGGACCGTTCAAAATTTTACATGCCAAGTGAGCGCCTCGTCTATGTTGATAAGTATGTTAATTATGTCAGACCACTTGTAATAATAAAAGCAAGATATTTTGACGACGCTAGACAACTGTGTAAGGCGGTGCAATCTGTGGCGGTGGATAGCGAGCTGATCTAACAAACTATTACGACTGTGTGGGAAATGCTACCTCATTGGGAACACTCGATCTATGGCCTAGCTGATTCGCTAAATCATGCTAACAATGATTACTAGTAGAATACCCATTCGGGTATAAGCAATAAATATAGAATCAGTTTTACATTTTAATGTTTATTCTGTCTTAAGAGGATACGGTTCGCTTTCAATTGCAACGTCTAAATGATACAGTTTACAAAAAAATAAAATATGTGCCCATGTTACTCACCTTCAAACAGAGGATACATATTTCATATTTAATAATGATAAGTCCAATTGTTTAAGATTTAACGAAGAACACAAATATGATTTACGCTCACACACGCGCACTGATCGTTTTACAAATATATTACTTAATATAACTCACAATTTGATGTAGAACAGTTCTTCTCTCTATTACTTTTTTTAATCTTACGTATTTTAAAGGTTTGGGTGGGCGCACACCTTCAATGATAAAGTTGACAAACAAATGGGTCTATGTTATTCAATACGTTGCCGAAAGTATATATAAAAGTCATAGTGATCTGTTAATTAATAATTATAATACATATATGTAAATGTAAACAATAAAAAAAGGTAACGTCCCTTAGTTAATCACTGTATTGTGCAGATTATATATTCCGAAATTCATAATCACGCATTCATTAATTTGCCATCAGTTAGATTTTCTTTTATCTCGGCTATTGACCATTGCTACGCAGAAAAGAGAAAATTAAAGATCGAAATCTTATCATCAGAGGAGATATGCAGATAGATAAGTTGGCTGTAGAAAAGCCAAAATTCAAACATTTGAAAAAATACAATTAAATCTGGAGTGAAAAGAGCTTTTGAAAAAAAAGTATATGGTTTGTCCAGATGTTAATTGTCCGTTTAAAGAATGTCCAATGAAAAGGAGATTTTGTAGAAAACGAAAAGAATATTTTCGTAGATGATGATAAGATTTCGATCTTTGAAAAGCCTTGGCTTAAGGAAAATTAATAATAAACATTAGTTTATTACAGAATGTACCTTGCATTGAACAATCGAAGTTTTAAATAAATCTGGACATTCGTACATGTTTATCACTTATTTCTCCTATATATATATATATATATATATATATATATATATATATATATATATATATATATATATATATATATATATAGTGATTAGACGAGGCTTGTGTTCATGGAGACAACGTATCGGTTATTTGAGTCATCCGTAACTATAAAATACTGGTTTTCATTAATGAATGCTTGTTGGTGAATATGCGTGCGATTTCCTCCATGCCTAAAAATAAAGGGTGAGAAAATAAATGAAAAGAGATGTGTAGGGAAGAATGTAGAACAATACACATAAACAAACAAAAAGCGAGTAGTTTTGTTCGATATTCTGTGGATAAAGACCGTGCTAAATATAGAACGAGGACTGCTTGGTATATATCGGAAATTTGAATTGTTGAAGATTGTGGACTTTTATGCGATTGAGGCTATTAATATCTTACGATTCGAAGGATGCTAAGAACGGCCTTTGTTATCATGTCCTATCTGTTGGAGAGCGTATTGCAAGTGCTTAAATATTATTAATGTGTAGGAGAAACGCTAATCGGTGCTAGGAAAGGATAATACAGAAATACAGACAAAGAAATAGGGAAAGCGATAAAATTGTGTGTATGGTTTTACTTAAGAAGGTGTTTCCACATTGCTATATATAGGTCACTAGTTCGAATACCCGTCCAATGAAGATTTTAAAATGAGAGACGTATAATTAATAGACATTGAACATGTTTAACGTAAGCAAACTTGTATAGATATTATTGAAATTCTACGAAAATAGAGATAAAACTTGAATTTCATGTTGTAATCCAGTGGACATCAACAGTGATTATGGCCGTACAGAATTTGCTAAATTCGAATCCATATTAGTTTATGGCGATCTCATAATTTAATTTGATGTAAATCGTGTGATAACTATTCATGCATCTAAATTCTTTACTTCACAATTTTTTTTTTAAATATGTGAGAATAAAGTTTACACCATTAATGTCATGGGTTATTCTATATTTGATGAAGTTGAGGCCCTATTAGTTGGTCTTGAACGGATCAATATTTACAAAATGTATACAGTACCATTCATGATATGAGTCTCATTTAAATCATAGTCAAAAGTATAAGAGTGTATGTGAGGGTGTATTTGCAATCGGGCGCCATATTGAAGAGAGAAATAGACATTAAATGACTAACTATAATGGGCCAGGAAGAGTATCATTCACACCATAAAATACGTAGGTCAAATACCGTAAAATTAGTATAGGCAAAGACACGTCTCCCCTTTTATATATATATATATATATATATATATATATATATATATATATATATATATATAGTACACTACAGTAATATTTCGATTAACCATTGATACTTATGCTTTCGGGAAGTACGCGATATCCTGTCCATTGAGATCAAGAACACCACATGTGCTCCGTTCATCGGGCGCTGGTATGATCTAAAATGATATATAGTGCTATATGAATATAGTATACGTTTACTAACGCACTAGATCGTTCTGTTTTTATGTAAGAAACACACATAAATATACGATATACTTGTGTACCCCTTCCGTAAAAAATAACGGAACAATATGCTCCGCCAGTGTTATCACATATATTTATAAAACATCATAGAATTACACCAGTAATTTCATTTTTCATATATAAACTTTTATCACTTCTGATGACATAGAGAAGAAAAAAAAACATCACCATTGACATCTTATTTCGAGTGAAGAATTTTTTCCCGAATTCATTTCAGACAGTGGGGTAGTGACTTCCTATTTGCTTTCTCGCTTTCCCTCACGACTTTAAATGATTTTGTCCATAGTCAAGTAAATGGCACATGTGTTACTCACTAATCTTTGTCTAACGGGACGGATATATTATATTTATTTGTATTAAACTATGCGAATAAATGCACATTGGTCTTTATTTTGATGTAGGTTTCTTTAAGACTGAATCGCTATAAACGACAAATCGTTTTTTATGTGTCTGTTTTCGAGGCGAATAAAAGGTTATTGGTTGATTTCATGACGAAATACAAGCAAAAAAAATCGCTGTACACGATTAATTGAACAAAAGTTTCTTTTTAATCACTACGGAATGAGAATAGCGAATTCAATTTTATTACAAATCAGTATTATATTTCACAGCCTGAGATCGTATCTATTAGACCAATTATAAACACGGTGGAGTTTACGATGTTTTTTTGTTTTCGAATCTGAATACATATTAGTGTGTTACATGCGCATCTTGAAACGTTTATGAGGCGATTCAATAGGTTTGGAACAAGTTATTACTAGATTCACATTCGGTAAATTAATCGGTCGTTTACGTTTGTGTAAACTGTTAATAATCACACACATCGAACTTAAATATCTACTTTTCCATACAAGTAATACTTAGTTGTTACGCCTATACTTTTTACGAACATTACATACACACGTTTGTGTCATAATTAGATGAAAAAAGAAGGGTTGCTTAACACAAATACAACTCGTATTTAATCTACCTGCAACTGATAGTTTTCTCCACGAACGTTGTCATCAAACGTTGTCAGCTTTCCTTTAACCTTGATATCTAACTCCATAATTATCTGTCGACCACTGAGAGAGAAAAAAAATCGATGGCCTTGTGTTCCGTCTGATTGTCTCGAATAACATACTGAGCGTCGAATCATGTGTTCATAGTTGTACTCGTTCGCAGGCTTTAAAACCGGTTCAGCATCGACTTCTGATCTTGTGTCAAAATGTAACTAAAAACACCCAATAAAAGAAGCATCCAGCGTGTGTCCAGATACATGGATAACAAGATTATGTTTCTAAGTCCACTCATAATCTTGAATAAAATATCGCAATAAAAGGGACTACAACTACAAATTAAATGTAAAAAAATAGATTAAAGTTGTTGACTATAATCTCTATTTTTATTTAACCTGTATCCTCGAGCGTCCCCTGGGCCTTGATAAGCATTTACTCGTAAGTACTTAAAAAAACTACTAAACGGAAGTGTAGTGGGGTTGCCACTTTCTTCCCAGAATTACATCATTTAACCTTATAAAAGGAGGTGACGGTTGTTAAGTGGATAACGACGCAGATTGACGACCTGGGTTTGCCAAGTTCGAATTCAGTCGGTTCCATAGAATCACTTTCACTTAGGGAAGTTGGCAACCATTACGTGGTCTCTACTTGAAAAAATGCGAAGAACAGAATCAAGCCTGTCAACGTTGTTTCTTACGAATTTACTTTACTTCACCTGATAATGCTGAGCTTTTAGCAAGGGGGCAACAAGTACATTTTTTAAAGTCTTTTGTATGATTCGACCGCAGATTGAAACCGTGTCACAGTATTAGCATCATTCAAAATGGGTCAATTTTATGACAAAGATTAATTACTATCACAAAAATACACTTTTTTCAAACTTATTCTCGAACGCATACACTTTTTTCTAGAATTAAATAATATTACAGAAAAAATATATTCACCTTCAAAACGACTAATGACACTGGGACATAAAGGAGCTACTGTGATTAGGGGCCAGATTTATAGGGGAATCCTTAGTAGGAAATTTGCAGCACGATGTTAGTTAATATTATATTTAAATGTCTTCAGGTTTGTACGGTCGCGGAAACAGGGAACAGGAAGCGAATCCCAAAGACAAGTGATCCGAGAAAAAAGACATTAAAGTAAAAAGGGCTCCGACATCTGGGGACTTCTACAGTGAAGGTGTGTGATTTTGCTGCTAGACGGGTTGGTTTGGCGGTCTACAAATGCAGTAAGTGTGTCAGAGCACAATCTGTGGAAGTACTTCTAAAACGGGCAAAGGGATGCAACAATGAGTTGATAAGACAGAGACTAGAGTCTGGTACACATTGCGGGACCTATTAGGTTATACACCCTTTTTTGCACCCTACCTAAGAAGTAGAGACTAGTGTTTGTTGAAACAGATCAGATGTGGCAACAATATTCCATGCATAGTCGAGTTGTGGCTTTATAGAGATATAAGATATTAGCACATGTGAAAAGCTTTCTAACCTGGTATAGGAAGCCTACCTTTTTTCCCAGTTGACTTAGCAGTATATTTTATGTATGTATTCGAAATCATGTTGCCTGTTTATGTCAGGACGTGGATGTTAACATTGGATACTAGCGAATAGTGTGTTTAGCCATGACAATCGGTGTTTGTTTTAGTGGCATTAAATGTGATACAAACTATTATAATTATGGAGTTCTGCGAGAATTTGGAACATTTCAGTCCAATTAATACAAAAGAATATTACAGAACTCATAACTTAAGTCGTCTAATTACTATGTTTATACAGTTTTCTCAATAGCAGTATGCTTTTATTTCTTGGTAGTATATTGGAGAAGTAAATCTTCATCCACTTATTCAATAATCTAAGATTGTCTGCGTATTTTGAACCCACATTGCAACATGCATTCCTGCTAGTATATAATATAAAAATCAAAGTCCGTTCCCCCTATATTAATGATCGATATCTTTCGTAGTGTTTTCTTAGTGAGATATGAGACATATCGGGTCGTGCTGTTAGAAACAACCTTTTAACTTTTGAACACTATCTTCTATTTTCATATTAAGTCCTAGGCAATGTTTGATTTGCATTCCTCATTAATAACGGAGAGGGCTTTTCACTCCCTATTTCATATGTACTCTTCTTCTCATAGACACTGAGCTCGAATTTAATAAGATACATGTATACACATTCACACCATAAGAATGGAAATAGTGTAGCCTGACAGCTGTTATGTATCACTCCGCCTATACTTAATTGTCACCGCTGCTTCAGTTTTTGTCAGTGTTGGTTAGTGTTAATTGTCGAAAATTTATACGTTATATGATCCATCGTTAACTCTCAAAATCTGATTTTCATAAAGAAATGTTTCTATGGTTTTGACAAATAAATGTTTCTGTTAAAGAGATAAATATTTATATTAGTGTCATATATGTAGCAAGGTTGTATCAATCGCAATCCTGAAAAGGCTCATCCATTTGATCGTTGTTTTGTTTACTGATGAATTGCTTGACAATGTTTTTATACTAATGAGTCATAACTTGTCAAGGCAGGAAGGCCACTTAAAGGTAAGTGTTAATGAGATTGTTAGTTAGTGACGAACAACAACTTGAGAGGATTTGTAACGATGTGGTAAATGGTCAGAATTTTATTATTTAAGCGCCACTTGACATTGGACTTAAAAAGGGGCATGTTGCACTCAGCTAGAAAGTAGCACCGCGGAATTGTGTTCCACAATAAGAAGTTCTTGGAAACACACGCTGTCTATGATAGTTCCAGTTTAAGTATACATAGGAATGAAGGGAATTTGGTTACAGTAGTTGTAGCTAGACAAGTTCTTGCCCGAATTACGGAGTTTAGTGAGTGCAATTTGTTTGTGTTTTCCTTTAGAAAAGCGATAAGACTTACATGTTTATTTACGAGTTTTCGTTCTTATCTTAACCGAAAACAAATACCAAATCTGTTTTGTTGTAACTAAAGGATAACGCGGTGGCGCCATGAGATTCGATCTGTATATCGAACTTTTTTCTTATTTCTATTGTGTACATGGATGAAGAGAGTCTAATAAACACCAATGCCGGCTATAAAATGCATAAGTCATAATCAGATCCAGTGTGAACTAATTCCAGGAACAAATACAGTTTCAAAGATGTGTAGGTTCGAATGACCTAGTGCTCCATTGACCACGGGGATAACAGTCAAATTATTAGATTACCTCTACCTTATGAATTTGGTTTGCATAGATCCTGTATTGCAAAGGGCGTGACACTGTCTACTCATAACTCAGATTTACAGAGAAAGAGACACATACAGTAAGAGAAGGAGAGAGAGAGAGAGAGAGAGAGGGGGAGAGAGAGGCAAGAGTAAATAGAGAAAGAGATCGACTTATGCCTTTGTATTCTTAAATATATAACGTGTTGTCGTAAATGTTTCTCAGTTCTATTTCTTCTAGCGAAGGACGACTCTTTCTGAACTGGGTCAATTTCTTTATTTATGACCCAGCCACAGTGCTTCATTATGGGGAGATGGATAACGATCATATTAAATCCGACATCGTATCAAACTTTCTCCTGGTGGGGCGATAAATAAGGACTAGTTGCCTAGAAAATACTTTATATTTTTATCAACCCTACTGTTTCACCTATAAACTAGGAAATGCCTGATTAACCCATTTCGCAATAGCATTAGTGAAAACAATTCAATAGCTTCGACAGATCAGATGATCTGAAGCTGATAGCCTGACACAGCTATTCATTAAACTCCGTCTCCTTCTGGGTATTCCTTTACGCTACATTCGGCAGTTAGGCCCCTTTTTTACCGAGTTCATAGTCATTTGTATCATCATGAGGTCACCTCTACCTCATAATGGTAGTACTTATCAGGTTCGTATTAATGTAGTACATATAATCTTTCCTGTATATTACTTGGCACTTTTTCTGGTGTTGATGCCCAAGTTTGGAAGCTTTGAGGAATGTAGACTGACATTCTCCAGTCACTCCGATCCTGAGCTGCAATACCTATTAGGGTTTTATTTACGATTAAATTATTATCCGACCTTACTATGACAAGAAATTGTATCCGGTAATTTAAACATGTACTTACATATTTAACTAGTAAAACCAAACACAACAAATAAATACTGAAGATATTGATAATTCGAAGCATATAACAACTTTTATAGAAAAAAGATACCTTATAAGGCATGAAATGCACCAGAAATGCTGTAGAAAATTGATTACGATCTTTCAATTTCATGACAATTAGTATTATTTTGATTTTATATAGCATAATATGTACAATATATTATATGATATAATATATTAATCTAATTTAGAACATCTTAAATCGATCTGTTATCGACGGCCAGTGTCTGATCGGCGTAGATCAAAACTAACGCCCCGGTACTCTTCGTTGTTGTTACAGATTAGTAGCTAACTATTGGCTTTTACAAACAGCACCCGATTTTCCCAAATCGTCACCCATCTAAGTAGTGACCAGGCTCAACGTCGCTTAACTTCGGCGATCCTATGGGGTGACGTGTGTCACCATAATTATAGCCGTATAGAAAACAATCAAGCAAAACTCGTGCTAACATGAAAAGTAGCCTTAAGCTAGGTCCAGTCTTCTCGTTAGTACCACCTATTTCGCGTCATAGTGTAGGGGTGTGAGCCACTAGAAAACTAAAGGCTACAATCAGCGTTTGTTTTTAGCGATGCTTCTTCCAACATTGGTGAGGGTGACAGTTATGGAATAGGGAGTGAATGGAGGTTCGGCGACCTTTTTGGCGTGGTATTCTATTTCCGTTCATGTCTTAATCACCACCGGAATGTTAAGGCGCAATTTTCTTATTCACTTTCTAATTGCCAAACGTTCGCCATTTTCTTTTTCGCTATATATATATATATATATATATATATATATATATATATATATATATATATATATATATATGATCTTTTTCGTGCGGTTTTCGTCCGAGGATTTTCGAATGACAACAATCAAGCAAGGGGACAGACAAAGAGACAGACAAACAGACATTCTCGTTCAAAGCAAACAGCTTTTATCTTTCAATTCCCTCCCAGCCTTACAATCAGCGCCCTTTATGACAGTCGGGCTACCAGGCCATCTGACTCTTTGTTCCACGTTGATCTAGCTCGCATTGTTTAAAACTAGTGCCCTAAATAAATAATCCTGTGAACATCTATATTTGTGTCTGTCTTAAAAGCATTTGGCCAACCTTTTTTGCAATGGGGATTACATATATTTTTTCAATATCAGGTCATGATTTTTAAAGTAGAACATATCTAAAAAATGTTTAGAGTTTCTTACTAATTTAAACTGATTTGTCCTGTACTTTTGTTTCGTTGTACCCAAGACAAAAAAGCAAGCAACTGTGATGCTGTGTATGTCACGTGATAAACGAAACTGTGCTTGGAGATACGGCGTCCCAATTTTCATAATGGCCGGTTTTCTGTCGTGTGCTTATTCTCAGCAGCAGACAAATAAAAATAAGTAACTGAACAACCATCGCTGAAAATAAAATAAACAGACAAACAAAGAAGGGTCCATTTTTAGACGGCGTTTATTTAATGTTTTTATTATTTGGAGACAAAGTAAAAACAAAGTAACACATTTTAAAAAGCTAAATCGAGTTTTATTTTTAACTAGCAAGACCTGTTCGGCGGCATTAACCGAAGGAATTGTAACACCCGAGAACAATGATGGAAAAATACAAAAAATAAATTAATTAATTAAACAAATTTTTTTAAAAGAAAATAATAATAATCAACAAGAAGGAAACATCTTGCAAAATCGTAGGCTTCGCCGTTCCGGCAGACAACAGAGTTAAAAACAAAGAAACAGAAAAACGAAGCAAATACACGGAACTAGCCAGAGAACTGAAAGGAATATGGAGCATGAAGAAAGTCAGTATAATACCAATAATAGTAGGAGCACTAGGGACAATCCCCCAAAACCTTGAAATAAGACTGGGAGAAATTGGGATCAAAGGAATCATTGGAACTATACAAAGGACAGGAATGATCAAAACAGCTACAATCTTAAGAAAAATTATTGAATGCGGAAACTAACCCGCATAAGCTACGAAGGATCATACGGAATCTAACACGGAAAGAAGACAAAACTAACGAAAGAACACACTACAAACAAAGAAACAGAAAATGAAAGAAACATCACTTAATAAGCCCCCCCCCAATAGATTACAGCGGCCTCAACTGACACACCACAGGGTGGACAATGAACGGAAATAGCAAATTTCGAATATGCAAAAAAACGGTACAAACACAAACCAGAAACAGTACTAGACAACAAAAAACACAAAATCATATGGGATATGAATGTACAAACAGACAAACCCATAACAGCAAGGAGACCGGATATGATAATAATCAACAAGAAAGAAAAATCCTGCAAAATCGTAGACTTTGCCGTTCCAGCGGACCACAGAGTGAAGATCAAAGAGACGGAAAAAAGAAGCAAATATACTGAACTTGCCAGAGAACTGAAAGGAATATGGAACATGAAGAAAGTCAGTATAACACCAATAATCGTAGGAGCACTAGGAACAGTCCCCAAAACATGGAGAAAAGACTAGAGGAAATATGAATCAAAGGGATAACTGAGACTATACAAAGGACAGTAATGATAAAAATAGCTACAATCCTGAGAAATGTCCTCGAATGCGGAAACCAACCCACATAAGCAACGAATGGAGAACAAACACATGGAAGCACAAGAAAACAGAACCGGGGAAAATACAACCGCACGATAGAGGCGCAAGCATAAGCTGACACCACGAAAATTATGGACAGAGGGTCGAGGAGGGAAAGCGCAAACCAGCATTCCACTGGAAGAGCGCGGACAGCTCTTGGACCTTGGGGAGGCTTGTTGCCACTCGGGCCCCAGAGGGGACCAATGGCCCTTATAAGCGGGAAATCGGTGGTAGGTGGCTGTTGCGATACCGCAATGTCATCAGCGATGATGAACGAAAAGAGGTGGAGCATACTGGAAGTCTGAGGAGACTTGTTGTCACTCAGACTCCAGGGAATACCACAGGTTGTTGGCAGTGGGCGATCACTGACGATGACCAGTGTAATAACTCCTAGTGACTAAATAATAATAATACTAATAATAATAATAGGAATCAATTTGCCTGTGGAAATGTAAAGAAGTAACGGTAATTCCCGTTGTAATTGAAACGCTTGGAACTATAATGAAAAGTCACAATAAATAGCTTAAACAGATTGACGAGACAATTTATTTTCTATTTCTGCAAAAGGTGTGCCTGTTAGGAACAGCGAAAGTGTTAATGTACATCTTGCATGTCTAGGGTCAAGGGAATTAACTTGATGTACAAAAACAGAAAACTAGAAACATCCAAAAGTTGAGGCTACTATGAAATAATAATAATAATAATAATAATAATAATAATAATAATAATAATAATAATAATAATAAATACAACCGCACGAGAGAGGCGCAAGCATAGGCTGACGCCACAAAAATTATGGACAGAGGGTCGAGGAGGAAAAGCGCAAACCAGACCTCCACTAGAAGTGGTGAGAGTCGCTGACCATAAACAAGGTAGTCGTAGGTTTTAACTCGGCTTAATGTGTATGTTACTTTAGCAGCACTAAAGAGCTGAGCTACGGCGAAAAAATAATCTGATATAATATATATATATATATATATATATATATATATATATGTATATATATAAAGAGGTGTACTAAAAGCGAACTTTTAGGAAAGGTAAAACCCTATTGTGAAGAGTATACAGCTCAATATCCAGGATAGAGCAGGTAGAAATGAAGAAGAATGGAAAGGAATTAGAGAAAGCAAAAGCCAAATCAAAATTCAATTCAAAAGTTCAAAGCAAGGTATATTCCGCAAAAAGGCAATTTATTCAAGTTAAATTTTCCTTAAGCCAGGTTTTTCAAAGATCAAAATCTTATCATCAGAGGAAGTCGCTGGGATAGATATATAAGTATGTGGGTGTGTGTGTGTGTGTGTATCGAAGACCCCAGTTTCGTTCAGATCAACGAAGCCGGTAAATCTCTCGTTTTGATGATTTTTCCTGTGTTTAATTGTGCTTCCTTTTGGTTTTCATAGATCACGGCGTTTCATTTCATGATATATCGTGTATTTTATCCTCACACACACACACACACACACACACACACACACACACACACACACACACATATATATATATATATATATATAAATATATATGTATATAAATATATATATATATATAAATATATATATATATATATATGTATATATAGTAAGTTATCAACTAGTTCTACTCACGTATCGAGCATTGTTGGAGAAAATATTTCTGGAAAGACATCGGGTACTTACGGGAAAGAACCACGAGACGGTTGCCAACATTCCTAAGTGACAGTTGTACTGTGGAGCCGACTGGATTTGAACTTGGAACACCCAGGTCTTCAGCTCCAGGTCTTTCATTGAACGAATGAGTGACTCTCTCTTTCCAGATAACTGTGAGTAGGTTTGTTTTACCCATTAACGCGAATGTACAGTACATACCAATAAGCATATATCTCTTCATGCTTCTATTATACACACGGATAATATAGAAAAATGTCAATTAATTTTAGTTATGGGAAAGAATGTCTTAATAGATGCATGTCACAGTTTATGAATTTTCGAATGGGATCAAAGTTGAATAAATAGTAGTAATGTTTGTGACATAACGTGTCATTGGTGCTCTGGTTTTATATATCATAGTATTGTATATAATTTAATAAGCGTTGGCAAGCTGTTTCGTTATATCACATGTCTTCAGTATGGTTAGACACATTAAAGGTTTCCACGCCGCATGTTTATGCATCGAATATTACTTTTTAAATGAATAATTAAAATAGAAATGTTAAACAGCTTTCTTTACGCATGCGCATATAGTGATCTCGTTTTATAAATGTTATCATAAAATCGTGTACGCATTTAATTAAACACTTTCTTTTGTCCCCAGAGAAATATGACATTGACTGAACAATTCCTCTGATCTTGTTTGTATATGATCTCTTCAAATACAACATTTTAATGAAAGTCCATTGACTAAAGTATGCTTTGAATCTAAAAGATCTTATCAGTACGCACTCGTTTGTGGAAATTGTTTCATCTGATTCTTGTATAATGAACTATTATTCGTATCTCCCTATTTCAGATAACTGCCTAGAAAGACTTTACGATGAGAGACAGGTTAGGATCTTTGATATGGGAATGAAACTCTGGAAATGATCACTCATAGTCTCGACAGTGTAAAGATAGGAGAGTACAACCATAAAAATAGATACCCCCTGGAACTCCAAAACGTTGGTTAGGCAAAATACTTAACTATATTTTACTTTCGCTGCTAATGCTGTAACGAAATTAGTTGAACACACAGCGATAGAAAGTTTGCCTCAATATCAAATGCGTAAATAACTTTACGTGGTTATGAAATTTTAAAATGTACATTTTGTCTGTAATTGCATTTGGGAGATGGGTGATTCATAATCAAATCATGTCTATTTATATTTATTCTCTTCGTGGGTGATTGACATTAAATCCTCACATAACATTTTATAAGGAGATATAATTGTTTTATGAATCAATTTTCAGTATTTACTTCAACAGTGCTCGATAGATGAGTAGAGCTAGGTTGTAAATTATGAAAAATATATTTATGGCAATTAAGCTACACAGAGGCTCCCGCGTTTCATCCCCGTAGGAATCTTCAGGCTAAGAAGCATGGAGTACTTTTTCCCGGCTGTTTCTATATACACGGCTAGCTAGTTAACCAATCTAATTATTTGTTGTTCTCTCAGCCAATCGTTGGGCTTCCCACGAACAAAGGTCCGGTTTATGTTACTTCTGCTATCGTGTTCTATTGTTCTGTTTTCTATAGAGTGGCTTATATCTTGTCTCTTTGTTGTGTCAATATAATGGGTGAAGTTATTTTAAGAAGTGGTATTTTTATTTCTATTTTAGGTTTTAGTTTAGTGTTTTACTTATTTGGTTATTTATTTATTCATGTATTGTTAGCCTAAATTAATTTTTTTTCTATGCGGGCTGCTGTTTGCTATCTTACTTCTACATTTTATAGATTTTGTGATTCTTCAGTATTTTCCTTTCATTTATAAATATTGCATTTTATCTAATTTTCATTCTCATCAATTACCTATTAGATTATTGCTCTACTTCGTATATAGAGATTTGACTATTCACGATGATATATAATTTAGAGATATAACTTTTATCTTTATTTTCATTCATATTTGATGTATATATATATATATATATCTTATATATATATATATATATATATGTATGTATATATATTCATATTGCATATACATATACTTATATGATCATAAATAATTTAACAATTATTGATTAATTAATGATAATACACAAACAATTAACTGAATAGGAATAAATAAATACATTCCTAAATAATAACTAAACTAGTAGATATTATTTCCATCTATCTCTTACAGATATATATATACATATTGCATATGCATATACCATATATGCTCATGAATAATTTAACAATTAGTGATTAATTAATGATACACAAATAATTAAATAACTATGAATAAATAAATACATTCACACATAAATAAATAAACTAATAACTAATATTTCCTTATCTATTTATGCAATATTTTCCGTTTGTAATCATTATTTGCGTTTCCAAAACTTTTCACGCAATTACAGTCACATAGAAATGTATCTTCCCTCTTCTTTTCTTTTTTAATTTGAAACATGGTGATAAGTTCAGACGTCCCACATCCACCATCGCCCCTACGCTCGTTTTGACATGATGACCCAGACAATAACTTTCTTTCAAGGCTAAAATAATAAACTCATTCAAATCAACTCATCACTTTCCCCTCCTAAAAACCTCCACTGGCTGATGCTGCTGCTGACACGCAGCCAAATTGTATTTCTCATGGGTTTATTCTTTCACTTACAAATCCAGCCGAAACTCGCCGCTTTTAGATAAATCAAATTGATTATTGTATGATTATTCTTTCTGCAATTTTCGTCATGCTGAGAAAGTCTTACAATAAAGACGACACGTTGATAAATACATAAATAATATAGCTTTTTATTTTGCTTTCTATTTTCATCCTTCCCCCCCCCCCCCGAAGTTGGTTTAGGACTTTGACTAGGCAGGAACGGTGCTCAGAGCGGCATTTCCCCATATGCGGAAGAAGTACTTTATCTTAGGACGCATTTAACTTTTTGTACAGGTAGAGGATGGCGTTAGACGTGATATACTTTCTAGAGCAGTAGAATGATCCAACCATTTTTCCAGCAACCTTAGCAACAGCTTTGATGTAAGTCTTCCATTTCAAGTGTTAAGAGAAGGTCAGTCACTGGAGCTTACCAAAGCAGCTGGCATTCATCACGCGGACCTACAGTTAAAATACATTCACGTGTCGATGTTATACAGTATTAAATTTGGAATATTTACACACACACACGCACACACACACACACACATATATATATATATATATATATATATATATATATATATATATATATATACTCTTATTTTAGGGGCATTTTTATTTTATTTTACATGATGCCATTCTTAATATCATCACAAAATGTCCACTCATCGATCAATTGATAGGTAGCACAAAGGGAGATTTTTACTCGCGCGTTTGCACAATTTTCAATAAATTTTCTACCTTTAGATAAAATTTAATTTGTATAAGTGCGACGATGACATACGAACGTGAGAACAAGTACCTTTTTTGCACTTACATTTGTTGAATTGAATATATATATATATATATATATATATATATATATATATATATATATGTGTGTGTGTGTGTGTGTGGAGAGAGATAGACAAAGAGATAGAGAGAGATTCGCGTGTCTGTGTGTGCGTATGTCTGCGTTACCAGATAAAATATAATAATGATTATCTCTCATTATCGTGTGTAAAAAAGTTCAATTGTGTATATTTGTGAAGAAGGAAGAAATCCCCCTTTCCCACTTGTCCACTCTATCTCATTCATATATATATATATATATATATATATATATAGAGAGAGAGAGAGAGAGAGAGAGAGAAAGAGAGAGAGAGAGAGAGAGGGAAATAAAGAGATGTATATATATATATATATATATATATATATATATATAAGATAAGTACAGTGAAATACTTTGACTTAAATAGTATCCTTACTCGACGAAGAAAGCAACATCTCAATATTACATAGACGATGTGAGGCAAGTCAAGCCCCGAAGATACTAAAGAATATTGCAAGTATTAAATCAGCTCTATGCTTAAGTATTTCGCTATACACACACATATATATATATATATATATATATATATATATATATATATATATATATATATACTACGGAATAAATGTGACAGTTGAGCCCGTTTCTCGCACTAACAGTAAAGTGAAAACTCTTTATTGTAAGTAAATTCAACTCTACACAGTGGACGCAGCATCTTTTCATATACTACTCATGGATATGTGATATCAGGTCGCCAGATTTATCAATTTCCATATTTGTTTTCAATAAAGACATTGCATTAAGTAATTATCTTTTTTATTTTGTAATTATATTTAATGTTTTAATTTTTATATCACAAATAGTTTTGTTTCACAGTATTGTTTTCCTTGTTTGACTAATATTCAGCATTTGTTTTCAAATGATTTGTTCTTTAACTGTGACCTATTTCTGAATTGCATGCTACAAAACAAGTTAATTTAAATTCTGTACAGTTACATTTAAAAGATAAATAAATGTGCATTACTAAAATGTTAATTTTTATAGATTTATATAGATAAAGAGATGTTTACAAAAAGTTATGAATTAGATGTTTATTATTTTAAATAATTGTTGCAAGTAACGAACGTTGCGAAGCGATAGCGAGCCGGTATAGTTAGCTAGTATATATATATATATTTATATATATAATGTACATATATACATATATATATATATATATATATATATATATATATATATATATATATATATATATATAGTTATATATATATATATATATATATTTGTGTATATATAATGTACATATATATACATATGATGCTGACGTTCCACAAAAGTTTCATATTCATTCAGTTGTCTCAAATAATATATTTTTAATAAATATCAGACGAAGGTACAAAATATACAGATCAAAAAAATAATACACCTATTGCTTACATGGTTTATAATTTCTCTAAGGCTGTCATGTTATTTGTCAAATTTCAAAAAATTTCACAATTTAAGAGAGAAAAATTATATATATATATATATATATATATATATATATATATATATGTGTATATATATGTATATCGATTGACTTCCCTGGATAATCATGGATATTTAAAGAATTATTGTTTATCCTTACATGGTGCGATGGCTGGTGGTGATTACGCCATTAGACTCTTGATAAAGCGATTAAGTTTTGAATCACACTGTAGAAGCACCAGTTGATACTGAGGGAGGCCAATGCGCCATGATATATATATATATATATATATATATATATATATATATATATATATATATATATATATATATATATATATATATATATATACATAGTAGCATGAATATATATTTAAAATAGAAATCCGACATATAAATAAATGCATACTCATCATAATCCATAATATATTTCCGGTCAAGTGTGAGATAGTTCAGTCCCTGTTATTATCATACTGCCCAAATGACCCCTGACTTACATTTCGACCCTTTCGCATATTATTTCATTTTTTATTGGTTGAAAAGACGTGATTTCTACATAGATCTTTACATTATATATGTTAATTATATACTTTTACTAAATGGGTAAATATCAGCTCCCCTCATTCGATTTTCTTAGTTACCTTTTTGTATAAAAAACGTGCGCCGAATTATGATTTATATTTCATATTCAATCAAACCTGATACAATTATATAATATATAACTGACTATTACCTGTACAAGAGGGGCTACACAATACTTTTGACCCTTTATTTGTCTTGGAAGGATGACCCTGATCATTTTAAATTTATGAGAATTGTAGACGTTCTAATATCTGGGTGCTATTTACTTCGATGAATAAATGCAAATTGTTGGGGCTGTGTCGACTGCTCTTCGGATGGTTATGGGCATAAGTGGACCATCGAAACTGGGTATGATTTGTTAACGATTACCCGCCGCTATCTGGTTTTGTCTCTCAAATTGAAAAGGTCTATATATGTCTTGCCGTTTTAACCGGACACGTCTGATGATATATGTCTTCAGTCACGCGATGTAATCCGTGAAACATTCGGTTCTTTAGGTAGGTTATATGACTTTATAACTAATATTCTTTTCGCTAATACTCTCGGGAAATGTATAAAACCACATATATATCCCCCATTTAAGACTAGTAGCACATTCATGGCTTGAGTGTCAAGTCATCCTACTAGTTATCACATAGAGATGGAAAAAATAAAAATTACCGCAAATTTGTATCCAGGCTGTGTGTCCAGTCGTTAAGGTTGGAATGAGACTGGTGTTATTTTTTCTTACTCTTAGACAAGTTCGAGAGAGATGCGGTTGGTTATTGCACAACATGTGTTAAATATAGACTCTCCGCGGCGATAAACTTACCAGGAGACCCATTGTGTCTCGAAACTAAACGGGGTACTTTTTTCTCATATATCCACATAAACAACTAAAGGTCTATATATAAACGAGTTGATCTATGAGCAATTCGATCGATAGAGAGCGAGATAAAAACTTATATCAATATACAAACATATTTAAGTTTAAGATGTGCATGTATACATAAACAAGAGCATAACAGAGACAGAGAGAGACAGAGAGATTGAGAGTAAGAGAGAGAGAGAGAGAGAAGAACCGTATGTGAAAAGAGAGAGAGAGCGATTTGGAAAGACGTAAGATACAATTCCCACATATAGAAAACTAGAACTCCAGCAAGACAGCTATGAACATACAAAATAATAAATGTGATTTATCTTCAAAGTGTTAAAATAAACTAGGTATATTATTTATGATTTTATTGAAGATCTATCTAAAAAGATATCGTGTCCTTGGTGTCCATTTTGTGATACGGCTCTCTCGTTCTCATTATATATATATATATATATATATATATATATATATATATATATATATATATTTGATGCTTTGCCTAATATCAAAAGAACTATATATATATATATGTATATATATATATATATATATAAATATATATTTTTATATATATATACATGTACGTAAAAAAGTAAAACAATAAACATATATATAAATATATATTTAAGTATATAACAATGTTTATATATATTGAAAAAGATCGCTATACAAACATACAGACACATATATATATATATATATATATATATATATATATTTAATACATATGTATTGGGATAAATATCGATTTATACACATCGATATGCATTGATTTGCATTTATATTTATACATTGATATATATATATATATATATATATATATATATATATATATATATATATATATATTCATGTATATATATATACCTATATATAATTATATATAGGTGTATACACATAGTTGTATAAATGAAGTTGTATATCAATGTATGTGTGTATGTGTCTTTTTGTGTGTACATGTTCATGTCGGTCTCGCCTAGATGTCTAGCAAGATCGGTTATTACTTCTGTAGCAAGTTACTACTACTCATTAATCAATTTCCTGGTTGCGTTAACAATTTAACATTATGGCTTCTCTGATCTCCTGAATCCAATCAGCTTTTAAAATGTTTATTTATGTGCATATCTACTTCAATTTCATTTTGCTACTTTAAATCTCACCGCATTGAGTCTCTGTGTATGTTTGGAGAGAGAGAGAGAGAGAGAGAGAGAGAGAGAGAGAGAGAGTTTGAAGTGACTGAGTGGGTACGTGTGTGTATGCGTTTGTGTGTGCGCGTGTTTTTGTGGGTGCGCGTTAGTTTCACTAGTCATCTAATGAAAAGGGACAGAAAACACCAAACTGCTGACACACGAACATAGATAGATACTAATGCCTACATTATATCATTGTTTTTGTTATTATTCCATATCTCGCCCTTGAAATCTATCAGGAATTCTGACTATCTACACATCCGTCTGCTGGCTTCTTCTACCACCGGCAATAGACAATCAGTCTCTGTTCGATTTGACTCGTAGAGCGGCGACATTTAACGGACTATTTTCCTCTCGGCGAAGGCAGTTATTACATACACAAACAATTACGTCATATCCAAATATACTTTCATTGAACACGTGCTTGAACATACTGACGTCCACTGTTTCCTTTCGAAAGCTCGCGTATTTGGCGCAATAAAAATAGCATACAATGATAGGTCTCAAAAAATGCTCTCACATATAGAATAATAGGAAGTTATGGCTTGACTAGCAAACAAGTAAACGTGTATGCTTCATGCTCGATGCTACCTGGGAGCAAATACCTATTTTAAATGCGTTTCTATATCTCAATGAAGGGTTCTGTCCGTCAGTATCAAATTTGTAACATCATTTAGTATCTAGAAAGAGTTAGAGATAAAGAGATGGAGAGAAAGAGAGGGGGTGCGAGGGATGAGGAGAGAAAGAGAGGCGAGGGATGAGGAGAGAAAGAGAAAGAGAAAGAGAAAGAGAGAGGGATGGTGAGATAAATATATATGATGATGCGTGAGAGAGTGCCTTCCCTCATGTTTTTCAGTTTTATATAGATCTGTTTATTTATAATTCAATGAACGATGTATAGAACAAAAAACGATAATTCTACTGATATTCGAATAATTTTTTTGCATGCGAGGACAACTCTGTGATGCGAAACAGGTTAAGCTAATAAAACTCGTTAAGCAAGTTACAGTTGTTGAATTCTTCAAGTTTACTCTTTCTCTCTATTCTATTTTTTTTACAATAACATTCATAATAAACAAGGATTCGCGAATTTGTGAATGGTCAAAGACAATTCAGGTCTCTGTCATTTTATACAAATGCTTGACTGACCATGTTGTGCCAACTTTTGCTGAAGTAAAATACTTGTGAGCATAGATGTTGAAAACTGTTTGTGTATAAAAAAAATCAATATAAAATTAATATACGTCTCTACCTGTGAGTACTTTCATAAAAATAACAGGTTTATAAGATTGGTCTTACAAACTTTATGTGTGTGCGTGTGTGTATGAGATGAAATTCGATATAATGTAAAAAATGGACATGTGAACACACCCGCAAATATAAAAAACAAACACATAAAAACTAAATAGGAGTTTACTGATGTGATGTTTCTTCTATAATTTATGTTATGTTCACTTATCAATTCACTTTTTTTATCTCTCTTTATCTCTCCCTCTCTCTCTCTCTCTCTCTCTCTCTATATATATATATATATATATATATATATATATATATATGTGTGTGTGGGTTTGTATAGAGTGCGTTCATGCGTTAGCTCTGTTGCTTGTGTGCGTCTATATTTGCACGCATTGTTATTAATTATATTAATGTGTAAGTTTCCAGGACGGAAGTTTGGAAAGAAGTAAATAAATAACAATAATGGGAGGAAGAAAAATTAGTTCGGCAAGTCGAAGATAGAAAAGAAGGTGAGACGTTTTGACACCTTACCCCCTTCCCATCATGTAGTTAAGCCGAGCGACTAATTCCTTGTCTGAGAGGTCGCTGTTGATTCGATGAGGTGATTAACCGACATTTTCAATTCTGACTTTGAAGGATTAAATTGTTTTCATTTTAATTGTTTGGCCTCGCCGAGATACAAGGAGTACTGAAACGTAATTGCATTTATGTAACCCATTATATATATATATATATATATATATTTCATAATTTTTGAGGGAGTACAACATGTTATTATCGCAAGCATGAAGGGAAGACGAATTCAATCGTTCATGATTAAAAGTTAATCAAAACAAATGCCAGCCGACCGGTTTCGCCCTCTCTTAACAAAGGCTGTATCGAGGGATTTAAAAAAAAACGAAGGATTTAAGAAAAAACGGGTTGAAAATGGTGAGTACAGAAAATAAAATAGCGTCCCTCCCTTTGTAAGCAAAAGGGGATGTCTTTTGGGACTAGATGTGATCAGTCTCGAAGATTCATCCTCGATTGTACATATAACATAACGCTATTTTCGTCTTCCCTTCATGCTTGCGATAATATATATATTATGTATGATAGTTTAATTTATATTATTTATATATATATATATAGTTATATGTACAATGGAGGATGAATCTTTGAGACTGATCACATCTAGTCCCAAAAGACATCCCCTTTGCTTACAAAGGGAGGGACGCTATTGTATTTTCTGTACTCACCATTTTCACCCCGTTTTTTTTTTTAATCCCTAGTTTTTTTTAAATCCCTCGATACAGCCTAACTTAAGAGAGGGCGAAACCCGTCGGCTGGCATTTTTATATATATATATATATATATATATATATATATATATATATATATATATATATGTGTGTGTGTGTGTGTGTGTGTGCATACTGAAATGATGAAATTGATAACATTTGTATAGTTTACAAGTTTATTAATTCATCAAGTGTTCAAACAAGAAATACAAACACAGAATGACCTTTAAGCCATGGCTTTTCAAAGATAACCCTCTCATGGTCAAAAGGTCTGACGTATAACAATTGAATCTTAATTTATTAATAGAGGTGAATATTTTTAAAATGCAAGGAAAATGTATCGATGTAAGTCTTGAAGCAGATCAAACACGATTCGAACTATGGACAGAATGTTATATCAAATTCAAGTGATTGAAAATGCATACACTGTCCAAACAAAGAAGCGGAACAATGTTCGGTGTCATTTTGTATTTGTATTTCTTTGTTTGAACACTTGATGAATTAATAAAATTGTAAACTATACAAATGTTATTCATTTCATCACTTCATAATCTATATATGCTCCAGCCACTATATTGAGCTTTACCGTATCTCTATAGGATATAATATCATTTGTTATCTTTGTATTACACATCGATATATATATATATATATATATATATATATATATATATATATATATATATAATAAGGAAACCAAATTAATTTTACTTTTGTTTTATGTATTAATTGTTATATATTTTTACACTAAGAACAATTGTTTTTGTTGATCAATTGTTTGGTAATAATTTGGGCAATTGTCTAATTCTAACGATTTTCATTAATATATCGTGGTTTAACTTGCAAAACAATATACGTATATATGTCTGCAATTAACTATAAATAGGTTTTATTTTATTCAAAAATAAGTATATATTAATTCAACAGTTAACGGTGTCAGTCAATTCTGACTGTTACACCGGCATGTCACCTCACTAAATAATGTGTTCCACAATGTAACGTTTTAGCCAATAAAAGTCTGTTTCGTATTCTGTTTACATGCATAAAATTCGCGCGACTTTTAATCGGAGTCACCTTATCTACATATAGTTCATATCACAGTTAGTCACTTCAATTTTAATGTCATCAACTAGAAAGCAAACTCCAGAGTTTACACAACAGTATCTGCTATATTAGCTTACGATTATCCTAATTAAAGTATATAGTTTGTTTACTAAATTACCTTTTTTAATGTAAAAATACTGAAAAATATAAACAGCAAACTGATAATAATGTAATAGTGTATTTATATACAACGTTGAAAAAGTAAATTGGCCTTGATTTATCCGGGAATTTTTTTTAGCTATTCGAACTAACTTATTAAAATAAGAACTAACACTAAAATTAAAATCTTATGGTCTTGCCTGTTGATTTTGAGTAACTAGTAAAAAATTAGATATCCAACGGTGTCTTGCCTAAGAAGTAAGACAGACAAACAAACTCATTTGTATAACGAAAATAAAATTAAATGGACTACGTAAAAAACATGTTTAAAGAGCTCATTCGCCGTCAGTGTATTTGAAAAACGAATACTTTCAAGTTTTCAGCATTTACATAACTGGTATTAAAGGAACACTCTTACCTAAGTTTGGGCTAGTTTTATAACAGTTTTATTATAATTCAATACTATTACCTAATTACGTAATTATCACGGTATTGTTTGGTCATACATTATTATTTGTATCAAATTGTGATAAAACAAGAAATAATTTGGTTAAGATGATGGTGTTTAAAGGCAGCCTTCTTTTTTAACCTAGTTCACCCCAAAGAAGGCAAGTTTCCACTGTAGACGTAAGCGGCTACCGAGAATTAGGGTGAAAGTTTAGGGGGTAATCCTAAATTGGGAGCTGTGTAGCGAGATGCTTGTTAACATAAGTTTTACATTTCTGCATGTCGGTACAGTCAGGGAAACCGGTAGCAGGTAGGGATATCTAACGGCCGGCATCTCGAAGAAAGATGCTAAAGGAGTAGAAGACTCTCCAGCATCTGGGGACTTTTACAGGGAATAGATGGGATTTAGCTGATTGTAGGAATGGTCGGGTATATTTACTTCGAGATGACAAAAGAGCAGCAAGTTCATCGAATCACATTCCAGTGAAGTACTTGTAAAACAAGCACGGATATTTAACATTGCAGCGATAGAGCAGGGGCTGAAGCTTGGTGGATCGTGAAGGACCTATTAAATTAGCGACGCTTTTTGAGGCCTTGTCTTAAAGGGAGAGACTAGTGGATGGCTCACCAGCCCAGATGTGACAACAACATTCCATGCATAGGCGGATGCTGGCTTTGTACAGATATAGGATACTGTCAGCTGTGGTAAGTTTTCTAGCTCGGTAGAGGGACCCCACTTTCTTTGTAGCATCTTTGGCAATGTTTTATGTGTACTTGTCCCAATTCATATTACCTGTGAACGTTAGGCCGAGGAGTTTGACCGTTTCACTCTCAGCTAGGGTGTTATTTGTCATGGTTATATGTAGATAAAGAGGTTTTCTGTAGTTGTGTAAGGAAATAGATGTGTCTCAGCAGCATTAAATGTTACCATATATTCATGACACCATTCCACTACAGACTATAGGTAACTTTCTAAGGATTAATACATTGCCTCCTGTATGTGTGCGCCCATTTTACCAACATGGCGAGAGTAGAGCGTGTTATGGTCATTAAATATACACATTTCAGGCAAGTTAGTTTATTTGTTGAAGCACTCGACACGTTAACTGTTAAATAATCTAAATAAGTTTCTATGAGGGTTACATTTCTTTCCAGGAATTTAATGACACAATACACCTTTTCCTACGATACGGTTTTGGTGTCACATGGTGCAATTATTGATTTTAATTGTAACTTACCGAAGATAATTTTGAAAATAATAAATATAGTACGAAATTATATTTATTAGAAATGTTTTCAATGTACTTTTGTATTGTTTGTGTTTCGGTGTTTTTGTCGTGTATACATACATATATATATATATATATATATATATATATATATATATATATATATATATATATATATATATACACGGGATTCGTCTAGTTATTCGACTTTGATTTCATTCGAAAATTAATAAATTGTGACATGTTTTAAAACATTCTTGTCGAATAACTAAAAAAAAACACATCTCTTTTATTCCATATTATCATCATTATTATATAGTAGTAGTAGTATTAAACAGAACAATTAAAACACTTTTCAAACAGAAATCAATAATTGAACTAACGAAGATATTAGCATATATTTTGTGTTAATGAAGTATATATTTAAAAACATTAGGGTAGTATATATATATATATATATATATATATATATATATATATATATATATATATCCAGTCTGTACAAAGTATTCGCTTATATAAACTAAGCGGAAATATATCCGTATTTTTTTTTACTTAATTCCAGCGGAAATCGCGATAAAAATATCGTAATAATCCTGGTTATCGTCGGTAGCATATCACAAACAGCAGATGCCACTTTATGAAAACAAACGTATATATATATATATATATATATATATATATAGAGAGAGAGAGAGAGAGAGATAGAGAGAGAGAGAGAGACGTATATATATATATATATATATATATATATATATATATATATATATGTCTGTATATGTGTGTACATAAATGAATGTGTATTCATCCACGACTACAGAGCATTTCTGCCTTATGTGCAAACATGTCTACATGTCTAAACACTGTAAAATTTGTGTAAATATATCCAATATATTTAGTTAATGGTATTACCATATGTTAAGGAATCATCACTCGCTGGTGGTGGACAGACATGCATGGTTTGCGTGTGAAACGAGGAGGCTCTTGTCTGGAGTCGTGAAGCATGAATCAGCGAAGGACATGTAAAGGTTTGCGGTGTTTTCTTAGTGTGTCAAGACTCATGGCATGGTCACACGTGTGTAACCACCATGACCTCTTTTCTTTTACCATATTTTATTTTATCTGGGGGCGTTTCCGAAAATCCTGCGCTAGTTGACATTCCTTTTGCCCATGGAAAATTATATAATTTTTCTATACCTTACATATTGCATTTTCTTGTTCAATACTGATCTCATAATTGCATAATTGGCTTAATGGATACTAGTTAAGTTCGATTTCTGTATCATTCATTCCTGTTGTCAATAAATATAAGTAATAATACGGTACATTGTAAAACTACAGCATTTTTAACACTCTAGAACTCGAAAACCAAAAGGGAACAAATTATAATTTATAAAATCCATTAGAATTAAATTATCTACTAGCCCCGCATAGTTTTAACGTCGCAAACTATTTCTTAGAGTGTTTTTTTATCGTAAAATTAAATAGTAGTTAAGAGTTAAGAACCGACGTAGTTTAAAGATGTTTGAAAGATATGTGTAGATAGATTAAATTCTACAAAATATCTTACAAATCGTTTCCACACGTTACAACTACACGAGTTCGTTAGAGAATTGCATTTTGATGCGACCCCGCCACAAATAAATGCGGAGTATAACCTGAACCGTTTAGTGTCACAGAAAATGATATTGAAGTGTCTATGTAGACGTAAAGACCAGGATGAACATGACCATCGAGACCTCCACTCGAAAGGCTTAGAGCTAATCAATTATTTTCTACTCTGCGTGAATTCTTTGTATTATAACAATTAACTAATATTGTTGTCACTATCGCTGCAATTATTATCAAGACTAATTGAATGATTATTTTGGTTGTAAATTTATATATATATATATATATATATATATATATATATATATATATATATATATATATATATATGTACATATATATGTGTACGTATATATATACATATATATATACATACATATATATATACATACATATATATATACATATATATATATATATATTCAGGCAAACATTATTAAATAACATATAAATAATAAGTGTTTTTGCTTGATAAGACTCTTTAATAATTTTTCAATTTTCTGAATAGTCAATTTAGTATTTCGGTCAAATTGGTGTATATGTTTCGTGAGATTCTTGTTCTATTTCTTTCTCACGAGTACTTTCGATTTAACTCGCCAAATATTCTTCAGGCAGCGTTATTCTTGCTGTTTTACAGATATGTCTACTGTTGAGTTTTTTTGTTTAACGACTTACAGGTTTTAAAAACATCTATAATATTGAGATGTTACCTGAAACGTGATTACTTTTTAAGCACGTGCAAGATTCAAAATTATGATTGCTAAATGGCAAATAATTCAGTAAGGTTAATTACTATACTGTACATTCTAAAATGTTACGTTAAAATGTGTTTATTAACGGTAATAAAACACCCGCTTTATTTAACGTCGAAGGCTTATTTAGAAATGTTCCAGTACACAAAACAATTGATATCATTATGGACAACATAAACAATAAACCATCCTACCCTCTACCAAAAATTGATCCTTAAATACTAAAAAAGTTATTATTAATTTGCACAACCGAAGGCCCTTTCTACGACGATAGGGGTGGCATCTATTCAACAACATCTTCCTGAAGAAGCATCTATTTTCAGTGCAGAATCCAATGGCAAATATTTAGCCCTCAATGTTACCTCTCAGAGTAAAAAGAAAAACTTGATTAATATTTCCGGTTCCTTATCAGTGTTGACAACATTAAAAATCAAAATCTGGATAACCCACTGATGATTAAACTATTATGTAGAATAACATTATGCTGACCACCAAAGAGATTATTTTTCTTGGATTCGAAGTTATATAGGAATCTGAGGAAATTATAAGTCTAACACAGTAGCTAAAACCGCCGCAAAAGAGCCCCTCAACAACACATTTAAATGCCCATACACAGACGTCAATACAAACATCCAAGCATATATCCTTTAAAAAATGGCAGTCGAGATGGTGCAGCAATACATTCAATAAATTGTTGAATTTAGGGCAGTAATTTTTACATGGCTGACCTACAAATATAAAATACTAAACGCCACATTTATGCCCGCTATGTTGATTATATCCTTATTTTAACAGACAATAATGATAAAATAAAAAATACATTTTACAAAATAACTCTTTACTTACATTCACTTATGAGCGTAACGTTAATAACAAAATTACGTTTTAAGATGTGCTTATTGACTTTAACAATGACGCCTTCATCAATTCTCTTTATAAAAAACTTACATCTATTTACACATGCACTTTAAGTTGTAAAGGTGAATGCCCATATCGATATAAAATTGCAATGATTTAAAATCTATTAAACCGTAAAAAGCTAAGTTCTTCAACCAGAAAAAATATTTAACGAATTAAAAAAAAACATAGGTAAACTCGTAATTAATAATCAATTTGCCAATTATATTGTAGACGAACAAATAAAATTTATGATTAGAAACTTAGACAATACTAATAATAATCCGCTAAATAATTACTACTAGATAAATCTATTCTACTGTAACCAAATGCATCTGAAGTTTTTATTGGGTGGAAAAGCTCTAAAAAATAAGATACATCGGTACATATTCCATAACTACTCTAATAATAAACTAAGGTTCCTCATTTATTATAATAGAAAACTATGCAGTTTAAAATAAAACTACTCAGACCCCAAATAATGAGGAAAACCCAATGTAATATATCAGTTTAAATGCTCCATGGGAGAATGTATCTCCTACAAAACTAATAAAACTAATTGTTTCATCGTTTTTTTCTGCCATAACACTTTCCCGATGACTCACCTAACATCTCCCCGAGACTTGCTCCATTTGCCAACAGCTAACAGAACATGAGTTCCCTTCTACATATAGACATATCCTAGTTAACAAAACTAAAAGAATGCACAACGATGACAACATCAAAAGATTAAAAAAATATTGAAGCCGTCTACATTAAAAATTAAACATCTAACAATCAATAATGTTAATTACGAAATTAGTCACAACATTTTAAAGTGTCAAGCATAGTAATTAACGTTACCACATTATAAGCCGTAAAGCAGTATCCGTGTCCTTTAATAATGTTTGCCTAAATGAAAATATGCTGCCTAAATACACACACGCAATATATATATATATATATATATATATATATATATATATATATATATAGAGAGAGAGAGAGAGAGAGAGAGAGAGAGAGAGAGAGAGAGAATAAGAGAGATAGAGAGAAAGCACCGGGATTATATAATACAGTATTACGTCAGTATGTCTTAATATTTAATATAGAGGTTTATAATAAAATAATTTAGGTACAGATAAGTTAGGTTTCCTTCGCCCTCATGTTAAGGAGGGCGATATTATTTAATATGATAAGAGAAGGCTTTGTGAACAATGTTGTACTTTCACTTTATTATCCGACTGTAATTGCTACACGAATAAAGCTATGTTTGAATCTCTGATCGCGCATATATATATATATATATATATATATATATATATATATATATATATATATATATATATATATATATATATATATATGATACTTAGAAGGCAATACAATGCAGAGCTGTTACGGATAGACACTAGAGTTAGAGCAAATAAAACATATAATGGTGGAACAAGTTAAATAGTTTCACCCTTAATACAATATATATATATATATATATATATATATATATATATATATATATATATATTTTCACAAACACACCTATATCTGTCTATCTACACGATGTTACAATCTTATGTAATACCAGAATCAAGATGTTATAATATTTCGGGAACTCTTCCTTTCTTCAGAACCGTGCTCAACACAAGTTCAATCCTCCAGTAACCTTGATACAACCTGCAATCTTACACCAACTTTTACACATTATCGCTGACAACATTATAATTATATTTTAACAACGCACATGCCAGCTAATAATAGGTGTACTCATGGCTCCAGTTTTTCTGGTCTTCTTGCTATTACATGCATGGATCGACTTGAACGGCGAGCATTAAGCACCTGCCACTCCCCATATATTTACGAGGTATATAGACGATATCCTCACCATCACGTGTTGAAACTATGTGTATTCTAAATGCATTTAATAGCATATACTCGACTTATAGTTAACTTTAGAACAGCCCAACACTTTTGAGGGTGGATTAATACATACTAAATTAAGATACACAGAAAGCGCGATTACCCGTATAAAAGCAAATGCTCCGCAACTGTTGAAAAAATATCACACAGTAATGATTTTCACCCTATTGACCAATTGCTATCGCGATTCAAACATAACCCGCCTAAATAAAACCAAAAGACGAAGACTTCACACTCTCTCAACAATCTTCTTAATAAATTCTCTTTCTTTTGTGATAAAATAACATATCTTAGTCGTAAAACAATACACAAGTAAACATTTAGATACTCAACTCACCCATACAGGAATAGCCTTGCGACAACATCTATTTGAAAGACACATAAACCACACTTCAGAAGGATGCTACTTGTCTAAATCCCCTATTTCCAACAAAGGGCTGTTGTACCGAACACATATAGTCTTTGGTCTTTTGGCCAAGATCAAAGTGTAGTATCTGTTCCGATGGATACTGCACCCCATAAACTGGTATCGTCTTGGTTTTCGGGTCTTGATTCCGCCGGTCTATGGGTTGTCCTGTGCAGTTCTAGGAGGTCCACCCTCCCAGGCTTCCCCTCCCCTCTTTGGGAAGGAGTAAGTTTATTGCTAACTGTTATAGGCGCCTCTACCGGGGAATGCCGACGGGGCTGCCCAAGCATTTTTTAAACCCCACTTTCCCGACCCGACCTTGGGTCACATCTTACTTGTGGGAGTAAGATAAAAACTGGCCTTGTGCCTAACTCATGGAGAGGAGTAAATCAATACAATGTGTGCTAAGTGCAATAGCTTCTATATAGGAAGATCTATAAGCTCTTTCACCAGCGCATCAAAGAACACGTGAATACTCGCATATCATCTTTCCACACATATATTAGCGCATGTAATAACACACAACCAAATATCGGAGGGTATAGTTTTGCCTTTGTCAGAAACAGAGGGAATTTAAGAAACGAATGCGGTCCCTATTTCTAGACATAAACATACGATCAATAACAGACTTTTACTGAATAACTCCTTAAATATACAACACGCACTCCTTATACCGTTTTTTTTTCTGCATCTCGTTTGAATTCAACATTCATCATGGTGACTAATGATCACAATGTTTGGTCACATATTGTTTTTTTAGACCGCTTACAGGGTGTGTATTGCATTATTAGTCTGTATATATATATATATATATATATATATATATATATATATATATATATATATATATAATGTAATTTTTTAAATGACGCAATACTGATAAACTCTGATAATGAAATTTTATTTCGAAATTAATAAGATTAAATTAAAATGAAATAAATAATATTGCATTGATAAAGTCTTATATTTTCAATTTTAATAATTATACGTACCAATGCTTTAAAATGAATGACATATTTTTACTAACATACCAGCATACACAATGTTTTTTGTTCGACAACCAGAAGTTATCCAGGCGGGAAATGTGCTTGCTATCGATGCAGTAGATAACAGTGAAAAGTATATTCAAGGTGTATGCAAATTAATAAAACGATAGAAAAAACGATAGATAAAACAAATCATAAGAAAACTCACTTGGTGTTGAATGTTATGATGTCCAAATTCAGGGTTCTTATGAGCTGATAAGAGTAATGCAAACCATAACTTCCTGGTTATATGCAAGCTCCGCTAAATCCAATTCGAATAAAATTAAACTGATCCGATGTATTCGAAGAAAATCTCCCGCCTGGATAACTTTTTCGTTTTTGGACCACCATTAACCACTTGGATTATTTTTAATTAGATATCTTTCCTAGAGCTATTTTAAACTTTTTGACTTGGATGAACTGTATAGGTTTACGAAAAAGTATGTTTTGGGCCGATATATTTGATGTTTTATATACCTTTATGTATTTTTATATATGTTTTTAATACATTTTCAAAGTTTAATTTTTATTACCTGCAGTAATGTCATTGCAGTAATGGTGCGCTCAGGATAAGATTTCCTTTAAAAACTCATGAGTTAAGGACTTTAAAGTACTTTGCCTGAACATTGAACTGTAATAAAATTTGATTCGCACCTTATTGTATTCTTTCACTTTATCTATTGCTATTAATGCTCTATACAGTATATTGAGCTTCATTTTTATCCGGATGTTCACTAAGTAAATATATAAGTTGCATCTTATATCTTTTGTTGCATTAACCTTTTATATATATATATATATATATATATATATATATATATATATATATATATATATATATATATATATATATATATATATATATATATATATATATACATGTGTGTATGTATATACGCAGTTATAAGAAGTTTTATTATTATTGTGTTTTTAGGCGCTAGTAAGTGAATGAACGCACATTTAATTAAACATCGCTACCTCACCCGTGAGAATATCAGCTTGCTATTAAAATGCATCTTACTGCATTGAGACGTTCCCCATGATGGAACGTATTTTATTATTTATTTGTAATTATAATTTATTTGTACACACATACAAGTAATCTGCAAACGCGTTTCATAGTTTTCTTAATCATCAGCACAACTGGAGTTTCACAAGTGTTGGAGCTCACGACCACATTTGTCGAATTCATGTATGATTCTCAGTTCCTTACATGTAAGGTCTATTGTTATTAGAAGATATATATATATATATATATATATATATATATATATATATATATATATATATATATATATAAATATTTATTTTATACTTAAACTGGAATAAATACAAAATTATAATAGTCCAAATATTTAAAAAAAAAATGAAAATGAAGTGTAATAAGTATACAGAACCTACATACCCTAATATATATATATATATATATATATATATATATATATATAAATATATATATGTATATATATATAAATATATATATATATATGTATATATATATATATAAATATATATATATATATAAATATATATATATATATATATAAATATATATATATATATATATGAATATATATATATATATATAATATATATATATATATATATATATATATATATATATATATATATATATATATATATATATATATATATACTATAATTAAGTAAACAAATAAATAAAATATGGGTCAATAAATACGAACCTTAACCAATATCGCCTGCTAGGGAGTTTATCCCAATAGACGATTAAAGACCATTATCTACGGTTCTATTTATCTCCCTTTCATACTGTTTAATATTATCGCTGTTACACAATATACATTTACAATATGTATACACACATGTGTATATATGATGTATATATATTGATGTAAGAACAGATATATAAGTAATTAAATTAAAAACAGAAAAGATTAATACAACTACATTATATTATTTCAAGTATATCTACAACTAGTTACCGA
Source organism: Sepiola atlantica (assembly GCA_963556195.1). Lineage (NCBI taxonomy): Eukaryota > Metazoa > Mollusca > Cephalopoda > Sepiida > Sepiolidae > Sepiola > Sepiola atlantica. The sequence goes on along the minus strand of OY744527.1, from coordinate 66,144,037 downwards.
TTTAATAAAACTAAGTAAATAAATTAAAGATATCTCATCCATTTCGAATTAAAAACTAATAATAATAAGTAAATAAAAATAAATAATTTAAAAATATACAAAAAAAGAATAATTACACAATAATGAAATAACTTGACAAAATAATGCGCATTAAAAATAAATAATATCATACATTAAATTGAAGGTAATCTTGACCACAGCCATCTGGTCAAACACCTCCCTTCCCCTTTTCCTCCAATCTCTCTCTGCCATGCATTTTACCCCTGCTCATCCCCCACCTCTTTCTCTCACCGCCAGCCACAGTAGTCCTTGCTCCCTCTATCCTTCCCCTTTTTTCCCACTCATTTTCGTCACTCATTTTTATTCTCTAACAAGTACGGACGTCCACCAAGACGTTGCCATTATTTTTCATTTTATTTTATTTTTCCTCCCAACATGTCTACCCTACATGTATTTGTACTTGCATGATATCTTTTCTCTATACCATCATCCTGATGAAGTCATATAAATAAAGACGAAACGTTGATGTACACATAAAAAACATCCAGTTTTTAGTTTTCCTTTTTCATTTTACCATCACGTCGGATTACCTTCATCCTTCTCTTCCCATATATATATATATACGCACATGTATACAGGTACACTTATGTGTGTATAAGTATACATATGTATATGTATATCCACATATGTATATATATGCATATATGTGTTCATACATATATGTATATATATGTACATATATACATATATACGTATTTGTATATGTATATATATATATATATATATACATATATATATATATATATATATATAAATGTGCACATACACGTTTATGTATGTATAAGTATGTAGATAAGTATATGTACATATATATGCATATATATATATACACCATATATATATATGTGTATACATATATGCATATATGTGTATTCATATGTAAATTTATGTATATGCACATATATATGTGTACATATATGTATGTATATATATATATATATATATATATATATATATATATATATTCGAGTAATGTAGAGATAATAATAATTTATGTTCGACTTATTCTACTTATTCTGAAATACGGTGAATTGTTTTGCTTCTGTATTCACCCGTTTTATCTTTCCTTTTCTCTCTATCATGTTTACTCCTTGCCGAATCATATACGTTGATCAAGCGCCTCTCGCTCCTTTGTCTCCTTTTTTTTGCGTTGTTACTTGTTTTGTTTTATCCTGAACCGAATACATTCTCCCAAGTATTACCGTAGTAATTGTCTTATAGACGCCAATTTAAGGATATTGCGTTTTCTCTGGTACCAAAACTATGTCGCACCACACAGGGAAGTCACTTACACTAGTGCACACATTCGTTATCAATTAACATCAAGTAAATGAAGCGGATTATCTTTGAAAAAAGAACAATACAGGTGTGATCGCAGAACGTTTTTACATCGTTACAAAAAGGTTTATTTTGATGGGGTTATCTATGAGGTTTATGAACGTTACTGTATCGGTGTAATCAACTATATTTCGTTGAAACATTGTCAAAAGCTTATGGCGACGTTACGAAAGGGTGAACTTCTAAAATAACATCGGAATACTTTCCCAGTCACTTAATGGATGAAAGGTCTAAGATTTTTTGTTCTGATTTCGTATCAATATTTCAGATTATTAATGTATCTAATTTATTTTGGAATGATTCATCATACAAAGAGTAAATGTCATAATTTGTAAATTATTTGGATTCTCCTCAGACATATATTCGAATATTGCGGTTTGATTGAAATTCTGTCATCTTATTTGTGGGGGGACTATTGTGAGTGGTGTCTGTTTCCTGTTGCTTTTTCCTTTTTGTTATTTTGTGTTTTGTTTCTTCCACGAACTCTGTGCTTGATCGGACCTTTTATATGTGCCTTTCATTTGGGTCTATGAAGCGTAGTAAGTAAACGAGGTTACAATTATAAGACAAGAAGTTATTCTACCATGAAAAAATTGAAATAAAAATTAAAAAAATATATGATTTTGTTCATCGCAAATCGCTCCTAACAAAGCATGAAACCACTTTATGTAAGGCGATAAAAATAATTACCACTTCAAGATGAAAAACTAGCCAACGACCAAAACCCACTCAAAGATAGGGGTTAATCAGACCGATGTGATTGTCAACTGAAACACAAAGAAAAAACAATGGAAGCACTAACATCGATCAATCGTACCAACTTAGCCGAAGTAGCTGGTGAATAGAAGATAATCTAGTTGGGGTGGTAGGAGAAGAGAGCCGATGTGGTATACGATAAGGGTGCGTTGTGAGAGAGTAGGAGGTAAAATTGTTAGCGGAAAAACCAGAATGAGAAATAATGAAGTGAGTCATAAAGCGAGAAACGAGTAAAATGCTGTTCGAAGGGAAGGTGGTGTTTATAAAGCTAGATCAATTCAAATATAGCATAACTAAGAGGCATTATTTCTATTTTCTATGGGTATAGAATTCTTCATTATTATATTCTAGACGGGGACCAGGAGCATTTGGAAGTATTCCGTTAGTCGCTTTATATATTGTTTGAATGTACAATCAAAGTCATTTGAAACAGGCATCTTCCCAGGTTTTATGTGCGTATTTGAATAAGTCGATCTTAGAAAATTCAAAACAATGATTAAATTTATACATATGCAAAAGAGTGCATTTATTAGTAGTACTTATTATTAAGTTCAGATATATTTGGTTCGTCTATTGTGCATGCATGTGTCACTAGTTTTAGTTAAGATGCACAGAGACAGCGCCAAGAAACCTTCTCCTGTGAGCCGTTCAAGATAAAGTAAGGCAAGTCTCCAAAATGTGTTGTATAGAAGTATAGAAGGAAAAAGACTGTCAGAAAGAAACCGATAGAAGAATAAAAAGATATCGGTGAAAAATACTAAGACATATTTAATGTACACGTAGATACCATTGCTACTGGTTTAGAAACATAAAACAAGGTTTCTATTCATGAGAGCTGGATTAAATGTACAAGATTGTAAACTGAACAGCCTGATTTCCATAAATAATTATGTTAAGGCGTATACACGTGCGTGTGTGTGTTGGCACATATTGTTTGTATTTTATACTTTCTTTTTAACATAACGGTTAAAGCATACATAAGTCATCAGTGTGAAAATTTGATTTCGTGTCAGCATTCAAATTATATACATAGATGGAATCGAGTGATTGATGTTATATTTCCACACCGAAATTGACAGAATAGAGAAGCAGAAACAACCACGTCACTTTCTATTAACGTGATGGACGATGTATCATTACACATTGAGTGAATATATTATATTATTGCCACTAAATAAATGGTTACATATATATATATATATATATATATATATATATATGTGTGTGTGTGTGTGTGTGTGTGTGTGTGTGTGTGTGTGATTATTTTTATTTGTAAAAACATGTACATAATCAGCGACACTGGCATATCGATGTTATCGATCAACAGCTGTTCGAAACTGAGATCTACTGAGGCAGAATAAAAATCTGATCCTTCCCTTATGTCATATTTTCTTTCCAAATATGACCTAAGAGAAGGATCAGATGTTTATTCTCCCTGATGACATCATTGTGTTTAACAGATGTTGATGGATTAACATCTACATGCACGTGGCGCAGATTATGTACATGGTTGTATGAGTAATAATGATCATATATATAAAAGCTCTATTTAATAGTAAGCATTCTCTATAAGGCCGATTGAAGTCTTTGGATTTTTTTATCCTGTGGATATATATATATATATATATATACTTTTTACCCTTTGGATTTTCTATTTTCGCCGCACCTGAAGTTGTGGCTTCTTTGGAATTTAACTTTGAATCCTCTCTCACAACATCTCGTGCCTCTTAACGACCTACCTATCTACATCTCATTCTCTCCCTTGGACTTTTCGACACCGGACTTTTTAACAATC